>BJKM01000716.1:0-263779 GCA_015082035.1 Chaenogobius annularis | reverse complement strand
GCTGCACAATTGAAACTCATTGAGTAGTTTGTTCTAGCTTGTTTACTTCATCAGGTAAAAAAGCACTGCAGTATTTCACTTCTCCGCCTCGTTAGGTCTTCATATTAATGTCATCATTAAGCATGTGTGAGCTCTACATAAAGCCACCTGTTCTCATGCAGAGATGCAGCTCCAGTGGCGGCTGGTGATGCAAAATATAGATGGGGCTATTTGACATTACCATGTTTTTGTTTATTTTTAATGTCCTAAAGTGAATATTTTACATTGACTGTTTTAACCACACATTTTAAATACACATTTGCAACTGAATGAATGAAGTAAACAAACTTTATTTCCACTTTTGGTAATGCTAATACTACTGCAGATACCATTTGTGAGAAAATACATTTGACATAAAATGACTTTTTAGACTTTCTAAAATATCAGATTTTAAATCTCAGCGATCCTGTACCTTAGAGTGCAGAGTAGCAATTACTACATTAGAGAAAATGTTTCGTAAAACAGCAGAAAACAAAACAAAAAGATCAACACACACACACACACACACACACACACATACACACATACATACATACATTTAATCAACTCAGACAAAATTGCTATATGGAAAGTTGTTCTTAAAGACATGTCAATTATAGCATTCTTACATGGGTTTTCTAATAACCAAAGCATCTATTTATGAATAGAAGTTCAGCGATGCTTTCAGCGTTGGCATTATCCAGCGTCATAAACTAAAAAAAAAAACAACACTCCTGTTTGGTGTGTGTGCAGTCAAGGTAACGGAGCACAAGTACAATAGGTTCGACACAGATTCTCATCGGCTCGGACTGATAAGAAATCAGCAGCTTTCATTTCATCACAATTTTTTTTATTCACAGCCAGCCACAGTCAAGGAGCACATTCTGAATAGTTTTTGAACGTACTGTTGAACACACGTCTGTAGATGCAGTTTTAAAAAGTAAACACGGAAAACACTTCCGCGTAGAGTTGAATGAGAAGCATAAGCCTTAACGCCGCCCTGATCACGCCGCACGCACCTGCTACGCCGTGTCTCCAGCATAAACAGTGCAGCTCCGGGGCGTAAACACTACGCTTAAATGGGCGATCAAGCAAATCGCCCATTTAAGATAGTTTTACTATGGCTTTTCCCATAGTGACGTAGTCATTTTTCTTAGACTTTGATAGGCTAAAGACCTTTTCTACCAGGCTCAGGGGCGATTTTCAAACAGTCCCACAACGTACACTGAAAAGAGTGTGTATATGTATATATAATATACACACACACACACACACACACACAACACACTGAAAAGAGTGTGTATATGTATATATAATATACATATATATACTATATATATATATGTATGTATGTATACTATGTATATATATTATATATATATGTGTGTGTATATATGTATATGTATATATTATGTATGTATGTGTGCTGTATATATGTATAACTATATGTGTGTGTATATATGTATGTATGTGGTGTGTAATATATGTATGTATATATGTATGTATATATGTATGTATATATATGTATATATGTATGTATATATATGTATGGTGTATATGTATGTATATATATGTATATATGTATATGTGTATATATATATATGTGTGTATATATATATGTATGTATGTATATATATATGTATGTAATATGTATATATTGTTGTATATATATATATATATATGTATATATGTATATATGTGTGTGTGTGTATATATATGTGTGTGGTATATATTATTATATATGTATATGTGTGTATATATATATCCTGTATATATATATGTGTGTATATATTATGTGTGTATATATATGTTGTGTGTGTGTGTATGTATATATGTGTGTGTGTATATATATATGGTGTGTGTGTATATATATGTGTATGTGTATACATATATATGTATAACTAATGTATATATATATGTGTATCATATATATGTATATATGTATGTGTGTGTGTGCTGTATATATAGTATATATGTATGTGTGTGTATATATGTATGTATATATATGTGATTATATATGTATTATGTATGTATATATATGTATATATATATGTATGTTATATATGTATACTTATATATGTATGTGTATTATGTATGTATATTATTATGTATATATGTATATAGTGTATATAGTATATTATATGTATATGTATATATATGTATATGTGTGTATATATATATATGTATGTATATATATATATGTGTGTGTATTATATATATGTTGTGTTGTATATATATGTTATGTGTGTGTATATTGTATGTGTGTGTGTGTAATTATATAGGTTATCGTGTATTGTGTGTTGTGACTATTATATATGTGTGTGTGTGTGTATATTATATATATGTGTGTGGTCTGTATATATGACTAGAGATTGTGTGTGTGTGTATATATATATGTTGTGTGTGTGTGTTTATATATATATGTGTGTGTGTGGTGGTAGATAGAGATCGTGGATCATCATATAATACTGTGTGTAATATGTGTGTGTGTGTGTGTATATATATGCTGTAGTGTGTGTTGTGTATAATATATGTGTGTGCGTGGTTATTTGTATTGTATTATATTGTGTGTGTGTTGTTGTATTATATATGATCGTGTGTGTGGTGTTATATATATATGTGTGTGTGTATTGTTGTGTGTTTTGTATACTATATAGTGTGTGTTGTGTTGTTTGATACTATTAGTATATATGTACTGTTGTTGATGTATACAATATATGTTTGTATGTCTATGGTATATATTATGAATTGTATGTGTTAGATATTATAGTTCATTATGTATATGATATGTATGATGATATGTATACAGTATATATGTACTATATGATAATTATGTGTAATATATGTATTATGTATATATGTTACATATGTATGTTTATATATGTAATGATTATATGTATATATATGTATACATATATGTATATGTATATGTATGTATTATTATATGTATATACAGCATATAATATGATATATATGGATAATATATATATGTTACATATATATGTGTATGTATATAGGTATGTATACATATTATATATGTATTATATGTATACGTATTATATGTATAGTATATGTATTAGTATAATGGTTTATGTATAAGTTATATATGATTGTATAATATTTTATATATTATGATAATTATATATAATATTTGCATTATATATATTTATTTTGATATATATTATGATATTTGAATATATATATTGTTATAGGTTATATTACATATTAATATTATATATATAGTATATATATTGATTAGTATATATTGTATAATTATATATGTATACATATATATATATATAGTATATATATTGTAATATATATGTATACATTAATATATGATATATGTATACATAAATGTATGTATGTATATGTGTGTGTGTGTGTGTATATATGTATATCGTGTATATGTATATGTGTGTGTATGTGTGTGTATATATGTGTATATGCTATATATATATATATGTATGTATATATGTAATGTATATATGTATATATATGATACATATATGTAATATATGTATGTAATATATGTATATATATGCTTATACATATATGTGTATATATATGTATACATATATATGATAATATATATATGTTATTACATATGTTGTATATATGTATACATATATATGTATATTATATGTATACATATGTTATATATGTATATGTATATATGTATGTATATATATATATGTATGTATATGTATATATATGTATGTATAATGTATATATGTATGTGTATATATATCATATATGTGTATGTGTATATATATGTATATGTATATATACATGTATGATATGTATAATATGTATATGATATATATGTATATATATGTATGTATGTGTATATATATTATATATATGTATATATATGTGTGTGTGTGTATGTATGTGTATATATATATGTGTATGTATGTATGTATGTATGTTATATATGTATGTTTGTATGTATGTATATGTGTTGTGTGTGTGTGTGTGTGTGTGTGTATATATATGTGTATATGTATATGTGTGTATATGTGTGTGTATATATAACCGTATTTTGCGGACCATTAGCCGCTCTACTTTTGTCAGATGTTTTTGAGCCCATGCGGCTTATTTTAGAGGCTGCGGCTTTTCTGTGGTTTTTTTCTTTCACCGCTAGGGGCGAAAACTAACGCGAGAATTAGAATGTCAAAACTATCAGAAAAGTTAAGCAAAGAAGCAGATGTTTGCTTTTTTATTCAGCTAGCAAAATAGAACACGGACGACGACAAAATTACCAACTATAAATTATTTTCAAATTCTTGCCCCATCATTATGGAACCCAAACGAAGAAGCTTTCGTATGAAGCAAGTTTTAAGCTGAAGGCCATCGATCTTGCTAGGAAACCCGCGCGGCCTGCACGCAAGCTTAAACATCTCAATGAATGTAATGGTGGAGACGCTGGAGGGGACGGAGGGGACAGCGGGGGAGAGCTCATGCGATGCCAAAAGTCAAGTATGAAAGAGTTCTGCGGCTTATACAAAAGGTGCGGCCTATGTATTGTTTTATTATCGTTTTTTTATAAAATAGAGCAAATGCGGCTTATATAGGGGAGCGGCTAAAAAGTCCGGAAAATACGGTATATATGTGTGTATATATGTGTGTATATATATATGTGTGTATATATGTATATATGTGTATATATGTATATATATATGTGTATATATGTGTGTGTATATATATGTATATATGTGTGTGTGTGTGTGTGTATATACACAATATATATATGCTGTATGTGTGTGTTGTGTGTGTGTGTGTATACACACATATATATACACATTTAAAACTAATAATCTAACATAATTCTGAACAAATTATGTTGTTTTTATTGTTTTTAGACAAAACAATTGTTGAATACCATTTGACATTATTGGCTGATTGCCAGGAGGGGCGTCGCCCCATCGCCCATAATAGACCAGCTGCCACTGTGCAGCTCCCTGCTCATCGGTGCTGTAGACCAGTGGTTCTCAAAGTGAGGTCCGGAAACCCGTGGGCCATGTGTTGGGGACCCCCAAAAATGTAATAACATTTATAATTTGTTGAATACTACAATTTCGTATGATATGCAATTCCAAACATACAGTGTTTTGATGGAAACAACTACACCAATAAAATAAGAACTATGAGAAATGAATCATTAAAATTTGGTTAAAAACATGGTTTGAACTTCTGAATTTTGTAGACTTCCCTATTGTAACCTATCTTTGGCTAACCATGGTTAACTGTCCATTTATTTATTAATTTTACGCTTTAGTGCTAACCATTAGTAAAAAGCCATGTGATCCATTCTATATTTTAAGCCTAGATATTAATATTTACCAGTAGACATTTTTTTGTGTGAGTGTGGCTTTGTTCTGATGCAGTAATTTGTTTGTTTCTGGATCAGATTCTAAATGTTTTCCCCATGTTTTATGTCCACTTGTATTCGTTGTTTTCCTGTTGCTTTGTTTCTCTAAAAGTCTTGTGTTCTTAATACTGGTGTACATGGACTCTGTTCTGGGTGCGGTTTGGGACGAGTGCTCTCATGCAAAACCACTTAAATCTGCGTGGCCACAGTAGAGAAGGCTTGGTTTAACAAGCAATCAGCAAGTACCCCACTTGGGTCCCGAACCGTACCTGGACTGCAGTCGGTGTACACCAGGCATAAATGACACTGATCCAGTGCTTTGCTGCTGGGGGCTGCTGACTGCACCTGCTCTCCTCTCTGACGCCCTGTTTTCCTCTAATGTGCATGTGTTGTGTTTCTTCTCCTTTGTCCTGTGCTCTGGTGTACATGCATTATGTATATGTCAGTACACCATACTTATATGCTTATTCCCTTTGAGCTTTCCCCTGTGCACTTATTACCCTGCTGTTTGCTGAGCCTGCTGCACTCACTGTTACTCATTTCCCCTTGTGGTCCAGATTCTCCGTCAACCCTTTTTAAAATTTTGACATTTATAATTTTGATGTTTGTATTTGCACTTTTGTTATTCTGTAACTGTATCTAGTATTTTGAATTAGTATTTAATATTACCGTAGTAGTATTGGTATTTAAATGTTTTATGTTTATGCTATTTACTCTCACACCTCTCTGGGAGAAGGTTTTGGGTTTCTCTCCCAGGCGGCGTGAGGCCTTTCTGTGCGGAGTTTTATATGTTCTCCCTGTGTCTGTGAAGGTTTCCTGCGGGTGCTCCAATTTCCCCTATCACTAAAAACATGTACAATAGGCTCCTCCCCTCTGGGGCCAGGACTCCCCTGAAAGAAATTCTAATCTCAGTGGGACTTTCCTGGTTAAAAAAAGGTCAATCAATAAAATAATGTTGGAAGGTGTTTGGGTTTGGTGAAAATGAAATATAATAGGAAATTGAAAAACTTGTTCAGGCTCTACAAAATAGCCCTACCATCTACATTTATGATTTTAAAATGTGTCTTATTGTCTGCAGTCTTTCTTGTGTTAAATAACATGACCACAGTTAAATCCTGGGTTTAAGCAGACCCCCTGTGATTTTTATTTTGCTAGGTGCAAATTGGCCTTGGGGGAGGGGCTCTGAGATTATCTAAGTGAATGAATGAGTGAGTGATGGTAGGGCAGAATGAGACAGACCGTCCAATCTATATCTCACACTGTTGTCTTGGTAATGGGGTTACTGTCCATGACCACTGTCCTTCACACTTTTTGTTGGCGATCCTACACCTCACTCGCACGCTCAACCTCCAAACAACCGCATTGATTCTTTGTTTGTGCAAGAATGCATTGAACCAGGGCATCTCAGTTAACATAGTCATGTCATATGCTTTATATTCTGTTGAAAGCTTCAACATGCTCGCTGTATTTCTATAGCAGTGAACTTGATAAAAGTAGCAATCAATGCTTTTATTATAACATAATACATTCTTTTTACAGCATTTTACTGTTGTTTGTACAATTTGTAATTTGTTTTAATTTTTTTAATTGTGTGTTGTTGAGTTTAAATTGGTATTAGTGTTTTGTTGGCTAGAAGTAGCTCCTCCCAACCCCAAGCGGCACATAAGTGAACAAATGTATAATTAATCAAGTAAACCCTCTGACTGACTGTGGCACAATCTCAGTCTAGACTCAGATTGATTGCTTTTTTTAACTTCTGCACCACTCGTTCTCTCAGACTCCAAAGACAGTTGGCTGCCTGTTGTCTGTCTCTGTAATGTGTTTTGGAGGTAGCGGATGTGATTGTAACTCGTTTCTATGGGTGGTGATGGAGAGCTTCCCTCCTTGATGTGAATAGAAGTTGCTCAGTTACCCACCACTGACCTTACATGAAAGTGATCTATATCTGTCAATATGTATTTTCATTGTGTAAAATTATTTGTTATTTCACTACCAGACTTCAAACATTGACAATAAGGTGCACTACAGCACATAGTTGTCTATTTTCATGTACGTGTTTAACAATAGCCTGCCTACTGGCTGTTTACCCGTTTGTCATATATTTATTACTATGGCCTTCTTCCCCACCTACTGTCATTTTAAATTACCTTAAATTAAAACATTTACATTAGAAAAAAACACTTGTGATAGTTCATTTTGTGTGTTACTTTATTTAGTTACCGTAAGGTTGACAGCGGTCTTTACTGTATATAATACTGCAATTCTGAATAAGGAAAGTAATATTACAGTTTAACATGTTAACATTTTTATTTTACTTCCAGGTTGTGTTGGATCCCCATTTTTGCAACTCTGATGCTGTATTTTCTATCATTTTTATCAATATATAGATTTATGTCAATCTGTAATATAAAATTTGAATACACCTATCCAAATGGATGAAAGTATCCCAGCACTGCTTATTGAAGTTGGGTTGTTTGTAGCTGACCGTGTAAACGTAAACGTGTCTTTATGCCTCTGTGTGTATCAGAGCCTGTAGTGCGATGTTGTGAATTTGAAATAGGGCAGCTAGAATCTGCACTGCAGCCATCCTGCCTGCCCCTGGTGCTCAGTGATGCTGGCCACTGTAGCCAGCCTGCTACACAACACACTAGTGTGATTACATATAAAGAAGCTGTAACTTTAACTCATATATGCTCCTATCTTTATTATAAATGCAAAAATCTGTAGAAATGTGATTTTGTAAAAACTAAAATGGCAACATTTGCTCTGTAGCATAGTATTTCATGCATTTACAGTATATAAATGCTGTGAAGACATGCAGTCTGCAGTGTAGCTGGTTTTTGCTGCAAATATTACTCTTTGCGCTTTTAACCATGTTATTACAGTGGTCCAACATCAAAAACATACCTGAAGTTGTATTTAGCTTCATTCACACCTGTTTGATGAATCATGTTAGTCCTTAGTACGTCCTTTCCCCTTTGAGTATTAGAAAAACAGGACATCATAGGTAGAGCTCCGCCATCTTCTGTGCTTTTTTAAAAGTCCATAGATAATTTATTTTTGACTCGTTTTGAGCATTTGCCGTCAAATTGCTCTCATTACAACTGTGTGTCCGCATTAGCATGTTTATTTCCCCTTTTGAAAAAGCCTCTGCTGCCAGTAGAAGGAGCTCTAACTAAATTCTTGTTGTGGGAAACATCTGACAGATATAAAGGCATGTGTACTTTTAGTATAAACAACATTTTCAGCACCACCGATTAAATTATCTATAAATGAAACATGGTATTTATCTGCATGACTGCCACAATCCATAAAACTGCACTTGGGGCTGAATATTTAAAGATATCAAACCACTGTTGGCAACATTTGTAAACTTACTCAATAGGAAGTACCAAGACATGTTCTTGCGATCAATTTTCTGCTTAAGACCATACGAAGATTTTGAACATGCAGAAAATTTGGGCGCTCTTATACTGGGTATCTACTGCACAATTATTATTGTCTTATAAGATTTATGGATGTCACACTTCAAGATGTGATTAATTTAAAGACAGAACACAGTCACATAGCGATAGTTCAAACGATCAATTGCAGCTACAGCCAAAGTTTGTCTGCTTGAATATCAGGCTCTACGCTCTGTGTGATGAAGTCACTGGTTTTATCGGCTACTAGCACAACATGCTACCAGTGTTTTAGCATTTGTAAAAGTTAGTAAATGAAAGAGAAATTATGTGATAAGATCCCATTCATGGTGGAGCTCCTCGGCTGCACTTTGAGTAGCTCATGTTTGACAGAGATTGATCGTGGACGCAGCGACAAGAGGGCTCACTCTGCAACCATGGTGACGTGTCGAAAAATCCCAAATAAAGACAGACCCAAATTAAACTGTGGCCCTAAAGAGGAGGTGGATGATTAGGACTGAAGTCACTGAGACGTTAGGACAGACAATACAAAGCTTTTAAGATGATCTAGCTTCAAAGTTGTTTCATCATTAGTGGGACTTAACACCAGTCTGCACAGGGACTACAGGTGAACTTGAGCTACAACCTGATACAATTCATCTCTCCTGTTAAGGTTAATGTATAATGTGTACTGTCTCTGTCTCAATACATACAAGCTAAACTAGACACTAGGATAATGTTTTGTATATTTTTGTGTAGTTTCACACAGTTAATGGGGCCTCATTGATGGGAGGGAGCACAAAGTGTATTATTGTATGAGTGGGATATTATCAAAATATTACTGTTCAAATAAGTAAAGTAAGTACATTTTGCCTTTAATTTTTTCTTGACCTCTCACTAAAATTGACATATGTAAAATATTTAGTTTGATAATCAGGCTGTGATGTGTGTTCTCTGAGCCGCTGATCTGAAGGAAAATCATGGGGCTTATGATGAGATGCTTCCTGACGAAGGATGTGCAACCGTTGCCCCTCTACATCACCTCTGTCACAGAACTGTCCACTCGGCAAAACCTGCTGTACCTGAATGTGTTCACTTATGCTTGTTTCTTGAGTGTATCATGTATCATGACACCAAGTACTATGTGCTATATAGGTGTGACTCTAACTTAGACTTGACCAGTTGTAAAGTTTCCTGAAGGTGTTGAGCGGAAAACAAGGGTGTGCCTGGAGGGCATATCGATTAGTGCCTCATCCTCCACCTCTGAAATGAGATCTAGTGGCTGTGGTGTGTCACAGGAGCAGATTGGTCACCTGGGGCTAATTGCTGTGCTTTCCTGACTGTGGTGAGACTGACTAGACTTCGACACATGGGCATTAACAACAAACCAGAGCAATGTGCTTTATAATGTAAAGATGAGGCACAAGTGATGACTTGAGGGAAATCTTAAATGCCTGTTGGTCACATGGAGCTAATTACTGCAGACAGTCAATGTCTGGACTGGTCTCCATGGTAACAAGATGGGCCGGCAGGAATGGCCAACACGGATGAGGAAATCAATGTCCAGACAGACAAAGCAAAGCCACGCTCAAAATAAAATAACATTTAAAAAGTAGTTTTAAATTTAGCCTTCTTTTGTGTTTGTGCGATTTTCGGAGGTAGAAATTTAGAGACCTGAGGTAAAAATGGTCAAGCGTCGACATTTTGTGAAGTAGGCATGTTGTTATGTCGGTGTAATTTGTCTGATGTTGATAGCATGAATTGTAAAGTCTTAAAAAGATAATGCCAGTTGGTTATATGAGTGTTCAGTGTATGCACTACAGCCTCGTGGTAATGTCAAAAGCTTTCTTTTACTAGTAGAAAAAGATTCAGTTGTAGTCATCTGGACTCTGTTTTAGAAAAACAAAATGTTTCCACTCTCATACAAGAGTCATTCTCAATCTGTGAATCAACTCTGGGAACTCAGGTTTTATATCCTCCTCTGTGTAAGCCCTGCCCACAGGGCGGGGCCTCCTTATAAATGGAACACTTGTGGACGAATGAGGGATTACAAAGACATCTTTCTTTTACTTATTAGTGAGATACTTCAGTACCAGTGGCGTGACGTGGGTAAAATGTTTGAGGAAACCAAGGGGTGGAGTTGGGAGCACAAACCGAAGTACCTGTGTAGATGTTGCATGCATTTACTGCCATGTGACTCTTAGCCTACCAGTGTTGGGTAACGTTACTTTTAAAAGTAACTCATTACGGTACCTCATTACTGCCCTAACACTACTGTTTTATAAAAGTTACACATTAGAGTACTCTTGCGTGACCAATAATTAACATTATTGTATAACCTTTCTCTTTGTGTTGTTCATTCACGCACAGCAAAACGGGAGGTAAAACCTGACGTCCTTAATTGGTTTGGAACTTTCTCGTCCAAACAGGAGGCTGCCATTACTGTTTTATAACACTACTGATGCAAAAACAAAACCTAACTCAAGGGGGCGAGCCTGACAGCTTGGCTTTCCGACAAACAGAGTAACATAATCATTAGAATATCAAATAAGCAAGCAAAGTAAATGCGTTTGACTGAGCTTTATTTATGTTATGTTGACTGATTACCACAATACAATGCCATACAATAAGCACGTGTAGGCCTGTCCTCAAACATCGCTCAAACAAAATTAGTGGATTGACAAGAGCACAACACGTTACTGGAAAACAGTACTTTGGGGTACCAGATTACATAGGCGCACAAAACTAACGAGTTACGTTCCTCGTTACTCTAAAAAAGTACTACCAGCTAACGTGTTTCCCCCAACTCTGTAGCCTACAGTACATTATGATCAGGAAGATACACCAAATACAGCGAAGGCACAAATAATGGCGCTGATGTCGGGCCCTCTTCTTATACCTTAGTGCCCGACACATGTCCAAACTACTGCCCAGGGGCCAAATGCGGCCCTTAGGCCAATTTTTGTTGGCCCTCCGGCTTACTGCTAAATTGGTCCAAACAACAAAAGGAGTACTTTTTACTGTAAAATTGGGAAAATTCAAGCATTTTGATGTTTATATCAACCAAAATTTTGAATGATTCACTTCATTGTCGGCTTGTCTGTGGCCCTCTGCTCAGTATAAATTTCAAAATGCGGCCCTCAGTGAAAAAAGTTTGGACACCCCTGGTGTATAAGCCGTATACTGTAAGTTCAATTCAATTCAATGTATTTTTGTAACGCCCAAAATCACAACAGTAGTTGCCTCGAGGGGCTACAGTGGAAAACAAAATATGAAAGTTATGAAGTAAGCTACAGCATCAGAGCTCAGCCTCACTTTACGGCACACACACGGACGCACACACACACACACACACACACACACAAACGACACAGTGTTAGTCACAGTCATAGGTTTCATGGCTCTCTACATGTGAAGATAATGACCCCAGTATCACTAGTGCTTCATTTGTAAATCAGACTTTACTGCTCAAGTCAGCATAGGTACTCAGAAAGGCCAAAATAAAACACAACTGCCAATTGTCTTTATTTTTCACATTGTAAAAGGCATTTTATTAGTTTGAGCACGTTTATATACATGCATGGAATCAGGATGTCCATTCATTCTGACTCACAGCAGCAGCTGCTGTTGTATCACGCACTCCCTCTACCCCCTGTAGGCCCCACATATTTGGTGATGGTCAACTGGGCATATGCTAAAGACACATGACACGCAGCATATAGCTTTATGGGAGCAACACAGCGCAATCTGCCCCATAATTATCAATCTGAGCAGCATGTTTAGGCATGCTTGTGACAACGAGCCGTCACTAACTAAGTCACTAACCCTGCTTCATCAGTTTTACTCCCTACAATGTTGTCGCTCAAGTGAAGCCAAATCCACCTAGCTGAGATAAATTTTTCCAGATAGTAAAAAGTTGGCTATTTGCAGTGGTTCCGCGGTTAAGTGCGGCGTTGCTCGGGTCTCCCTTTGTGTAAAATCCATTCTGTGCTGCTGTTTACATTTAAATCTGCACGAGCTGTTGAACAAATCAAGCAGCCTGTAGTTCCAGCAAAGTCCAAACTTGAAAGCATCTGCGCTGTTTCCGAAGTGGTCTGACAGGAGTTGTGGTCAAAAAAAGGCATGGCCAGCCACTGAAGTCTTGTACCTCCAATAAGCCAATCAGTGATTTCTGTATTCAATGTTAAATAACCACATTTTGCTCAAAAAGTGGGTCCATAGGTTATCAGAATCACTTCCATTTAGGCCGATGTTTGCAAACTGTGAATCACATGAGACAGATACTGTAATTTGTGAGACGATCTGGAAACCATACAGTAAAATAATAATTTATTTAAAATTAAAACCGCAACTTAAAAAACTGAGGAAGTGTGGCTTCCCTTGGCATCTGGGAAGAAATGCCACTGTTCAGTACCGAGAAAACATCTGGAGAGGTTGAGAAGTACTCAGATGTAATGAGGAGGATATGATTGTGTGTGCAGTTAGTTTTATCTATTTCCATTGTATATTTATACACTCTGCAGCTCCCTGGCGAAGGTTAACCTTATTTAGTTTGTATTTTGATTGCAGAGCATCACCTTGTGCACCTGCAGTATGTAGTGTTGCTGAGGTCATGTTGACCCAGTGATAACTGTGTGTGTGTGTGTGCGTGCGTGCCCAAATGAGTCACAAACCTGCTCAGCTGGAGACCGCTTATTCTGACGTAAATGTCTTGTCCAAACATTGACACTCACAGACTTTGATATGAGGCATTTGTGCAGGTGTCATTATCTTGGTGACAGCTTGGCAGAAATATGAAAATAGAGAGACTTAGTCTTCATACACTATATATGTGGTGGTGTTTTGACAGAGTTTCACTCTGATCATTGACACTTGTGGAAATGGTATATTACCCACTCCCTCACAACAATCTGCATGTTTTTGTTTACATTCCGTCCCCTCCCCCTTCCTCTTCTGTAGTCTCTTCAGGCAAGTGTCTTACATCAGATCTCTCGACGCATTTATAGCAGGCTTTTGAAGCTTAGGACTCCCACAGTGGCCAAATATAGTAAACGTGAACCTAGCCGCACTGTGCGTGGAAAAGTGTGTGTATGTGTTCTCCTGAGTAAATGGCTCTAGGGCAAAAACGTGTTTGTTATTGTTCACAGCACTTTGCCTGTAGACAACACTACCAATTAAAGGGGAGGTTTTATGTGTTAAGAGCAGGAAGTTTTGTCGTGTGTGGCTGCATGCTATTGGCTGTTGTGTTTCTCCCATGTTTCTTCCCTGGGGACTAAGCAGCCTTTACTGCCACGGCCAAATGAAAGGTAAACACCACACACCTTTCAGCCTTTGCATTAGGAAATGTGTGTTTATGTGTCTTTAGTCATGTGTGTACCAATACATACAAATTATTGCTCATCTTAATGAAGGAGGTGAGAGTTGCTCTCTATGATGTTACTACCTTCTCCTTTTGTTTTTAAGTTGTACTATCCTTCCCTCCACCCCTTCCACTATGCATGAAAACAAAACAAGGCGTTGTATGAATGAGAGTGGGAGGGGCTGAGTGGCCTAGAAAGGCAGGCAGATAGGGCGGTAGTTAGTTGTGCCGGGCAGGCCGTGGCAGACAAGGCTAGAAGAGGACATACAGCAGGAGGGCATGAATGAATCGGGGAGTTCACTGAAGCATGTGTACCACAGCCTTGGCATTCAGGAACTAACAAGCACAGATTTGTTTTTAATGGTGTGCGCAATGTTGGTCTTTATATAAAGACAACAAGACTGCAAACAGTCTAAATACACCAGAAAACTAACTGGAATTGGCATTGATGTACGCTGATGTCACTATAAAGTAACATTTTTGACACCGATTGTCTTTGTTGAATTTATCTTATATTTATAAAGCTAATTTCTTTGTCCTGTTCCCATTTTAGCTAATTTACTCAAGACTGAATAGTAAAGCTGTCCTCTAGTAAACGCTCATTTTCCCCTGTTTCCCGTGTCTGCCCCAGCAAAGCCAGGGTTAACCTTAGGCGTCTCTCCTCCCAACATGGAAAAGACCATTGAATGGCTGCCTCCCCCAGCAGCAAACACATTGGCTGAAGCTGAGGGTGGATCTGCGGCTGCTGTAACATTCTGGCCTGGATCCGGATCCGGAGCTGGCGTGGCGGTGTTTGAAATAATGTGGCGGTCACACAGCATGTACACAGGCAGCAGACAGACAGAGGGGGAGGGCTGGGAGGGGGCAGGGCGCTGCATTTTTTGCATTGGGAGGAGACTATACAGACTATACAAAAACTATACAGTCTTCTCCCAATGCAGAAAAGTGTACAGAAACCAACTGTAGCTCACTGAGTCAAAACATGTCAAACTGTTACTGTGTGAACTGATTTTATATTATGCTCGGTTTCTTTTGCTCTAAACCAGAATATTTCTCTCTCTTACCCCGGGCAACACAGCAGCGTAGTATGCTCTGTCCCCCAGGTCTTATGTTTGTACACTACACAATCCGTTGTCTATGATGGGGACTTCTAAATACTGGCACTGATCTATTTACAATTGTATTTAGCTTTTGTTATTTTGAATTTATTATTGCATTTTTAATTTCTCAAGCACCGTATGAGTTGTGAAATGCGCAGTACAATTATGCTAACTAAAAAGACTTTTTGCAAACTATGTCATAGTGTTTACCCATTGTTTCTACTGCCAGTTATGCTTTGCAGCTGGTGAAAAGGTCATTGGCTGGTAAAAGGTGACATATAATGAGTCTCCTGGCCACAAAGTTACCAATAATGGCTACTTTATTAGATCATTATACAGCACAGGTCAGACCCAACAGCTTAATCCAATCACAGCTGACACTGGGAGCAAATAGTTTCCTAAAAGGAAAAATGTATCCCAACAAAGGTATACAAATCTTGAACATATTGGCTTTGTGTGCATTATTTGCAAAATAATGTAAATTTTGTGAATTTCTAGGGGTAAGGCAAGTTTATTCGTAGCGCACATTCGTCGTGTTTCACACAACAGGAATTAAATGCATTGCAAGACATGAAAGAGGAGAGTGGTTAAGAAACACTGAAAATGAGCATGCATGATCATATTCATTATTTTCCGCATTTTCTATATATTCTAAATGATGATGATGATTTAATAATTTAATAATTTAATTTGTTCTCTCCTCAGTGTGTTCGGATAGCTGCAAACACGGAGCATGTGCCCCCCAGGGCCAGTGTTGCCATGATCAATGCCTGGGCGGGTGCTCAGAGCCGGGTAACTCCAGCAGCTGTGTGGCCTGCAGGAACCTCCAGCATGGAAATACTTGTGTGGATAAGTGTCCTCCTGGGTACTACGTCTTCAGAGCATGGCGCTGCGTCAGCTTCTCCTTCTGCCAGGTTTTTATCACATACTATTTCTGACATATGGCTATAATAAGTGTGCACTCTGAAATATGCCTTTGTTGTTTTATCTAGGACCTACACAACCAGTGTAAACAAATGAAGAAGATGAACCAGGACAGAGAATCCAACTGCTTTGAATATGTCATCCACAATGGCGCCTGCATCCCCGAGTGTCCGTCTGGATACACTACAATAAACTCCACCATGTAAGTCTTACCCCGAGCTGAGACTGCCCATTGTCTGCACAGCTGAGAGGAGAGACAGACCGTGCTGAGAGGGAGAAGAGACGGAGTAGGTGCTAAGGAGGGAGACGGAGGGTGCTGAAGGAGGAGAGACGGAGGTGCTGAGAGGAGGAGAGACGGAGGGTGCTGAGAGGAGGAGAGACGGAGGGTGCTGAGAGGAGGAGAGACGGAGGGTGCTGAGAGGAGGAGACGGAGGCTGAGAGGAGGAGACGGAGGTGCTGAGAGGAGAGAGACGCGAGGGTGCTGAGAGGAGGCGGGGCGAGAGAGGGTGCTGAGAGGAGGAGAGACGGAGGGTGCTGAGAGGAGGAGAGACGGAGGTGCTGAGAGGAGGAGAGACGGAGGGTGCTGAGAGGAGGAGAGACGGAGAGGTGCTGAGAGGAGGAGAGACGGACGGTGCTGAGAGGAGGAGGAGACGGAGGGTGCTGAGAGGAGGAGAGACGGAGGGTGCTGAGAGAGAGAGGGCGGAAGGGTGCTTGAGAGGAGGCGGAGGCGAGAGGTGCTGAGGAGCAGAAGAGAGGCGAGGTGCTGAGAAGAGGCGGAGCGAGTTGCGGCTGAGAGGCGAGAGGGTGCTGAGAGGCGAGGCAGGTGCTGAGAGGAAGAGAGGCGGAGGGTGCTGAGAGGAGGAGAGCGGAGGGGGTGCTGAGAGGAGGAGGAGAGCGGAGGGTGCTGAGAGGAGGGACAGAGGGTGCTGAGAGGAGGAGAGGAGGAGAGAGTTGGAGAGAAGGGGGAACAGAAAGGAGAGGAGAGACAAAGATCGGATGATGCTTTGAAGATGGACCTAATGGGGGGCTAGCCAGGTACAATTTTCCCTTATGGAAAGTCTCTGATCCCTCCAGATGATCTTACACATACAACTCATAAACAGGCCAAGTGTAAGTAACCTGGCTAACACCAGCTTGAGTTCTACACATTATTCAACCTAGAATTACTCTAGCTGAAAGTGGAACATTTAGACAAATACTTGTGCTGATTGGGCGATGTGTCACAATAGCGGAACAAGTTGAGAAATAAAACTTTTGTTGAATTCAGTTGAGAGGAAAAAGCACAGGGTCTTTCCTGATCACAAATGCACACTTTGCAAAATAATAATAGGCCAAAGTACAATCATTTGCCATCGTCATGTTTGTTTGGTTCACCTTTGGCTTCTGCCCAAACCACAATGCTGCCCTGCGATTGTCCATTCTCGTGAATTCATGCTCTCACCAATATTGCTGGCAGTTCATCTATGCTGCACAATGTTAGACCTGTAAGTGCCTCTTAAATGTGACTTTTATATAATATGTAAAATAAGTATATTTTATCTGAGGTAAATGATAGCCCTACTTTTGTGATTTAGCAACTGAATTAACTAAAAATCCCTGTAAGGCAGTCTATAGAAGTGTGCACACGTGCTGAACATAGGAGGAACTCTCAGCAAGCTGCAGCTCTTCTGTTGCTGTTTGCTCAGAGCTTTGTGTATATGTGTAAGATGCAAGTGCATGACCTTATTTACCCTTCAACTTGCAGTTCAAGTTACAAGGGCTATTGAGCAGTAATTGTAAAACTAAAAGAAAATGTTCATGCCGCAAATTTTACAATGATTGTAAACTTTATGCAAGAAATGTTCTTGGTATTTTAATTGCCAAGACAGAAACACAAAATCAAATGGTTTATTTTACAGGGACCATGTACAGGAGTATTAATCAAAGAAAAAATAATAATAATAATAATAATAATTAATAATAAAATGATAAAATAATAATATAATATATGAATAATAATAATAATAATAATAATAATAATGTATTATTATTAAACAGTGTGCTCAGATATCAGTTAAGTTTTATGATTTTGGCTTTTTATACAGCCTGAGAACAGGAAAGGCTTTTTAGGCTTTGGCTCGGTCAAAAGTCTTGTTTGTGTGTAAAAGGGATTGACTTTCCCTTGCCTGCTACCAACCTGCAGGGATTATCAAGTACTTAGACAGAAAAGAACATTGCTTTAAGTCTCATTCGGAAACCCCTGAGGCACAACGCACTACGCAGTGCTTCTTTGTGTGTTTACTTCATTTATTTTACAATCAAAAACTAATGAAAGAACAGGATGATCTGCACATCCTATAGTATACATTTTTAATACTGTTAAACTGCAATAATATGCAGCCAGAAAAAATATTTTTACAAAACAATAATTTGTTGTAATGTGCACCATATCACATTTGGTTTTATAACATTGATGATTTTTTTATGTAATTTGTTTCTGTTGTCTTATTTTGATCAATCATTTTGGCCCATTTTGCATAATGTAGACTAGCTCGTAGACACAACCTAAACATGCTTATTTAAATTCAGCATTAGTGCAGTTTGTAGCAGCATGTTTTTAATTAGTATTTGGTTTGGGGCTTTTAACTACAATTTAAAAGTTACTAGTTATTTTTCTTTTATTTCATTTAAATTTTATGCACAAGAAAAGTGGCATGTGGTTCTCTGGCCCAGCACCAGCCCGGAGCGTCAGCTGTGGCTTAGTTCTGGATGGTTCTAGCAGGCTTCAGAGTTCATGTCACGGAGTTCAGCCGCACAGACACTGTCTCTTTAAGGGCTCGGCTGGACCCGGCCTGTCTGTCTGTTGCTGAGGCCCAAAACATTCTCTCCTTTTACACTGTAACCACACCACTGCTTTTTAACTCGTTCAATAGACTGAAGAGAAAACATGATAAAACTTCAATACATTTGTTCGGGATTGGCCTTGCATTGTGTTCAGTGTAATGTACTGACTTTAGGCTAGTTGTCTCTTCTATTTGGCCAAGTTTGTTTAAATCCCATATGGCAGCATGCATTTTTCTTGCCTTTTAATACAGATTTTGTTGAATGTGTTTCTATGACTGCGTTTGTATTGTGTAGGGAGAAGTGTTGTCATAGAACTAAAATTTCAACCTTGATTTTGATTCTTGATACAGACATTACCTTGATGATACTAAAAACACAATTATTTGAAATTTGTATTAACATTTTCAACTCAAAATAATATTAGTATCTTAAATATTGCATGTGGTTTTACACAAGTTCAGATAAAGATCTAGATCATTCTAAAACTCTCCCGCAAAGGTCAAAATTTGTTCTATTCATGTCATAATGATTAGAATCTAGGTGCCTTTTTTTGACAACCTTTGTAGACATTATTAACCAAGCAATGTATGTAAACCGTACACATGATGCATCAGTAAGTTACAGCTCCCTCTTTTGTATGAATATGTGTGCAGGCTGACCTGTTCCCCATGTGCCGGCTTCTGTCCCAAACTGTGTGTGGGAAACAAGACCATTGACTCAGTAACTTCAGCTCAGGCTCTGAGAGGCTGCACTGTGCTCCACGGCAACATGATCATCAAGATTCGAGGAGGCAGTAAGTGCACTCACACCTCACCTCCCCCTGGGCCCCTTGTGAGAGTTTTGATCTACGTCTCCTCTCATTTTACAGCACAATCTTCTCAATCTGTTTCACTGTAAACTTCAGTCCACACTTACTATTCTGCAGTTGTTTGTAATAGACCTGTTCTGTTTACAGCTAATATTGCGGCAGAGTTGGAGGCTAATTTAGGTCAGCTTGAGGAGATTACAGGGTTTCTGACTGTCCGGCGAGCCTATGCTCTAGTCTCCCTGTCCTTTTTCCGAAAACTGCACGTCATCAGAGGAGAACATCTGGAACAAGAGTAAAGATTTTTTTTTTTTTTCCCTTCTCTAATGGACATGGACTTTTTATATTGTATTAATGCCTTTATTGTGTGTTTTCTCATGTAGTAGTTTTGCTTTTTATGCTCTGGACAACCAAAACCTTCGTGAACTATGGGACTGGTCCAAACACAACCTGACCATTGTGAATGGTCGCACATTCTTCCACTTTAATGCCAAGCTTTGCATGTCTGAAATTAGAAAGATGGTGGAGGTAACAGGAGTGAAAGAGCGCAACAAAAAGAATGACATTGCTGCACGAACCAATGGAGACCAAGCCGCCTGTAAGTAGAATTCTTAAAATTGTACTAAGCAGGTGCGAAGATCTGCCCACTGAAAATAAAACATTTTACTAATATATTCATTTATTCTAGGTGAGACCCAAGTTCTAACATTTACACAGGTGAAAACCTCCTTTAACATGATTGTGGTGAAGTGGAAGGCGTTCTGGCCATCGGATTATAGGGATTTATTGGGATTTATGGTCCTTTACAAAGAAGCGTATGTATAAAACAATAACTTACATATATTGATGCCTTATGTGTAATCATCTAATCAATGCCTTGTATTTTTCAGGCCTTTCAAGAATGTGACAGAGTTTGATGGGCAGGATGCATGTGGCTCCAACAGCTGGATTATTGCAGATGTTGAGCCACCGCGGCGTGGCACGGAAGGCAAGAAGCAGGAAGAACAGGGCCACCTGATCCGATCTCTCAAGCCCTGGACCCAGTATGCCATCATGGTCAAAACCCAGCTCTCTGCCTCTGACGAACACCAGATCTATGGAGCCAAGAGCGAGATCATCTATGTCCGTACCAACGCCTCCAGTAAGTGACCTTAGACACACAATAAAAGTTTTGCATTCATCACACGAGTTTTGTATTATTTTAAATATTGTTCCTTGAAGCTGCTGTTAACAATGTTCATGTGTTCTCTTTTTTTCAGGACCTTCAGTTCCTATGGTGTATTTTACCTCCTCTAATTCAACTTCTCAGATCATCTTAAAATGGAAGCCTCCCACCAACCCCAACGGCAACATTACCCACTATCGGGTCATCTGTCGACAGCAGTCTGAAGACGGCGACCTGTACAAATTTGACTATTGTTTACAAGGTCAGTGTTGAGTCTGTGCCAATTTTCTCAATTATGTTTGGCCCTACTTTATTTTCTATTTTACTCTTTTTCAGGGATGAAACTACCTTCACGTTCACCCACCCGTTTAGACATTGATGACAAACAAAAGTGGAATCATACTGATGAGCCCAATGTGGGGGACAAGTGTTGTGATTGTCCTAAGACGGACATCCAACTTAAGAAGGAGCAAGAGGAGATAGAGTACCGCAAAACCTTTGAGAATTATCTCCACAATGAAATCTTTGAGAGCAGGTTGGTTGGACTTAGTTATAGCCCATTCAACAAAAACAAATTTGTCCGCCAGGTCGCTCTCATGTTTTCGCACTTGACATTGCAGTAAGATTTTGGATGTAAGAAGTGTTGCTTGTGTAGGGCCTACACTTTTTTCTGATTCACATATAAACAGTCTGAGCCCCTTGCTTCCTGAGGGGGGCATTTCTGTACCCATTATCCTTCATGTCAGTCACAGATGAAGTCATGCAAACAGTATTCTGGAGCATGAATAAACACCACCCCTCACCTTTTGGCTGGATTTTCTTAAACCCTATTAAATATTGTGACATGTACTTTGACTGAAAGAATAAAATAAATCAATAAAGTAATACTTTATTGTATTACTCAAAACACTGAATGTTGTGTGGACTTTGACCAGTAGCTCCACTCAGTGGTGAGTGTTTGTACTTGTTTTACACGTGGTATTTGGAAATAAATGTCCTGAAGTTGGAACTGCCACACATTTTAATGGTTAATGAGAGCAGAGGTCCTCTTCTACACTGTATATTGTCGTAGTGTAAATCATGTCTACTTGGGCTCTAACTTATCTGCAGAGGTTGCCTGAGTCAAATAGTGTCTGATTTGGAGCAGATCTCTTCTAACATCTTCCTTTTTTCTTTTTCAGACCAGCCAGGCGCAGACGCTCTGTAGGAGTTGCCAATGCCACACATACACCTTTTATACTTAACGCCTTCGCTTATGGCCCGACTACTCTCACCCCTGAAAATAAAGAAGATGAAGAATCCAAGGTATTTTGTCATTTATATTATAGTTTATTTTTATTCAACTTAAATTTCACTGAGTGACTGATTGAATTTCTAATATTGTGTTCTGTTTTAATTACATGGTTGTTATTACTACAATATTACAATTTAATTATAAAAAGACATTGAGGCTAATTGAATGTGTTTTCCTGGCCTAAGGTTGAGCTCAAAGTGTTCTCTAAGGAGTCCACGGTCATCTCCAACCTTCAGCACTTCACCAGTTACAAGATTGAGGTCATGGCTTGCAACCATCTGACAGACCCTGAGCACTGCAGCATGCCCACCTATGTCAGCGCTCGCACCATGCCTGAAGGTAAGACTAACAAACGGTGGGCATAAGTGCAAATAACAAAGTTTACCCTGTCTTCTGGCATTCACATTTTGTATTTACAGAAAAGGCAGATGATATTCCGGGCCTCGTCACCCATGAAGTAATGCACAGTGAGACTCACTCTGTGCTGATTAAGTGGAGTGCCCCTGTCTCTCCTAATGGTCTCATCATTTTGTATGAAGTCTTCTATAAGAGGGTTGGGGATACCGAGGTTAGTAAAACAAAGTGCTTTTTAGACATTGGCATCAATAAAGTGTATACGACTACTGGTATTATGATTATTATTTACATTTCTTATTATAATGTTATCACTCCTGCTATGTGTTAGTCATTTGTCACAGTCATTTGTTTTTGCTTATTTTTATTTCCAATATGTGTGGTTGTATTTCTCATTGCTATTCACTGCTGCACTGCCTGACCCTTGGAGCCAGTAGCAGCCCTGTTGCCATAGTGACAGAGGCAGGAAAGAAGACTAGATTGCAGTGGCAGGAATTGACTGGCATCTCCTGCCATCAGTCTAGGCGAAATAATAATGAATGTCATGTAACTTGAAAAGTCTGTTATGTGTATTATATCGTCTTGTGTAACTATCATTTATTGTCACAAATCTCTCATGGGTTTGTCTTTTCTTACAGGTTCATACTGCTTGTGTATCCCGACCAGCTTACCTCAAAATGGGTGGCACGAAGCTGTCTCTTGTGCACCCAGGCAACTATAGCGTGAGGATTCGTGCCACCTCGCTGGCTGGAAATGGTTCTTTTACAGACACTACCTACTTCTTTATGCCAAACAGTAAGACTGTCCCCAAAATGGGATTTATGATATGTATATCTTTGTCAAATGTCAAATCAACCTTTAAGCACTTTTCCATGTTATAATTGTTTTCTCTTGCAATTGTAGTAAATCACAGATTCAGCTGTGGTCATTGATTTTTACCCTTACTTTGTCATTACAGAAGATCCAGATGTTGTTTGGCTTGTTATTGGCCCAGTAATTTGCTTCATCTTGCTGCTTATAGTTGGAGCTTGTGTATTCGTTGTTTTCAAAAAGAGGTAAGGGCCTTAAAGTAAAGCAATCAAAGAGTATCAGTAAGTTTAGACGGGCAGTTTATGTGATCCTTTTGACATTGCTGTACTTTATTTTGTGCTTGTTTTACAGGCAGACTGAAGGCCCAACTGGACCCCTTATTGCCTCATCTAACCCTGAATACATCAGTGCAATTGATGGTGATTTTCTAATACAATGATGTGTATACTAATGTTACATTTGAGCCACATGTAATAAAAACATGATCTTTTGTACAGTGTATGTTCCTGATGAGTGGGAAGTGCCCAGAGAGAAGATTAATGTGATGAGAGAACTGGGACAGGGATCTTTTGGCATGGTGTATGAAGGAATTGCCAAAGACATCGTCAAAGGAGAGCCAGAGACGCGCGTCGCTGTTAAGACGGTTAATGAGTCGGCCAGTCTGAGGGAGAGAATTGAGTTCCTCAATGAAGCTTCGGTCATGAAAGCCTTCAGCTGTCACCACGTGGTATGAAGCTCATCTTCATCAAACCGCACATAAACCAGCATGAACATACATGACTCATATTGGATGAATCGCTTGTTGTGATGACACAGCCATATTGACACAGTTTGACTCCAAACACTTGCTCATACTTTATTTGTCAACAACTGTAGTGCCAGATATAATAACATATTAATTATGTACCGATACATTCTTATTGAAATAGAAAACACATTTGTTCATGTGTCGATTCATTTTGTATTAAACAATCATCATATTGTCACTCGCTGTGTAGGTCCGTCTGCTTGGTGTAGTGTCAAAAGGTCAGCCCACACTGGTTGTCATGGAGCTGATGACCCACGGTGACCTTAAAAGCTTCTTACGTAATCTAAGGCCAGACTCTGAGGTGAGCGACTTCATCTGAGACATTTTTGAGATATAAATTATTGATGACTTCATGAGTATTTAATACATAATATTTTACATACTGTGCAGAACAACCCTACGGGCCGGCCGCCGCCTACACTGAAAGAAATGATCCAGATGGCAGCAGAAATAGCTGATGGTATGGCTTACCTCAATGCCAAAAAGTTTGTGCACAGAGATCTGGCAGCCAGAAACTGCATGGTAGCAGAGGACTTGGTCGTTAAGATTGGAGGTAAAAACACATTCAATTGTTGTAAGCTCCAGCTCAAGATAAAGATGACTTGTTGATATATTTCTGTTGTTCTCTCCTCCAGACTTTGGCATGACACGAGACATATATGAAACTGACTACTACCGCAAAGGCGGGAAAGGCCTGCTTCCTGTCAGGTGGATGGCACCAGAGTCTCTGAAGGACGGTGTGTTCACGGCGCACTCTGATTGCTGGTATGTAACAAACTGTGGCCCATTGGGACTGAACAGGTTTTATGCTGGATCACTGATTTGTGTGTGTTTTAGGTCATTTGGGGTTGTGCTGTGGGAGATCACCACACTGGCAGAGCAGCCATACCAGGGTCTATCCAATGAACAGGTCCTAAAGTTTGTTATGGATGGAGGATACCTGGACAGACCGGACAACTGTCCTGAGAGGATGTGAGTGCAAATTACCCATAGTCTTTCATAATTTACTGTAGGACCTAAATGTAGACTAGGATTCAAGTTCATGCAAGTCAAAAAGTGTAAAGAATAAAGTAAATGTGAAGGAAAATGAGTTTAATGTAGCTGTAACAATGATCTTAAATGTTATTTTAATCTTTCATGTTGTCTTTTGTGTTTTTAGGCACAACCTAATGCAAATGTGCTGGCAATACAACCCCAAGATGCGTCCGATGTTCCACGAGATAATTGAGATGCTGCGGGATGACTTGCACCCATCGTTCCAGGATGTGTCTTTCTTCTACAGTGAGGAGAACAAGGTCCCAGAGACAGAGGAGTTTGACTTGGACCTTGACAACATGGAGAGCATCCCTCTAGACCCGTCGTCGTACTCCCAAAGAGAGGAGAGTTTAGGCAGAGACTGTGGGCCGTCAGTTGGCCTGAGGGGGAACTATGAGGAGCATGTCCCCTACACACACATGAACGGTGGAAAGAAAAATGGACGAATCTTATCGTTACCTTACCCAGATCCAGCCCATCCTAACATTTCCTATTTTCTATATGAACTTTATTTCTCCTTTTCTCTGTTCTAGTCCGTTTCTGTACCCTCCTGTTGCGTTGTTCATTTTCTACTTCAAAAACACAGATCTCAGGACCTTTACTTTCTTCCTCATGGCTGCCAGTCACAGGCAAATGATGCACAGGACATGATGCAAACATGGTTCCTCATTTTTGCTTCCTCCACAGTTCATCAAACTTTCTGTTATCTTTATCATGTTTCCCAAACTCTTCAAAAATAGAAACAGAGATACTGTGAACACATCAAACCTTAGACAACCAGAAGGCTGCTTATTCTCCATCTTCTCCACCAATCTGCATTTTCACTTTCAGTGCTCCCCAAGTGTAATCTTTCTACTCAGATAGTGGCCTTTTTGTATGTGGCCTTTCAACGCTTCTATTAATTTCTGTTTAAACAATGTTTTGTTTTTAAGAACAATGGCAGATTTGCAAAAGACTTAATCCTAGATCAATCATGTGTTTCTAGAGGATTTCTTTTTTTCTTTTTTTTTAAACAATTCCTGCAAAATTCCAAACTACACATGGATTTTTAAAATAGTTTTGATTCATTTTGTTTCCTCCTTTCTCTCTGTTCTTTTTTTGTCCTCACTTTATGGCTGAAGGATATTTAAACTGTTATGAATTGGATAAAATATTTCCTCAGACTGACCAATAGCTGCTGCTTTGATATATTTTAGTGGGAATAGAATTAAATAAATATATATAATTTATACTATATATGGAATATTGGTTGTGCAACAATATTTTATATATAATATATAACACATTGGTGTTTTTGTAAATAGTACACATTTGTAATGTTTTTCAGAGGCTTTGCTAGTATTTCATTTCAATCATTTTTGATTATATATATATATATATATATATATATATATATATATATATATATATATATATATATAATTTTATTATTATAATTTTTTTTCTAGCCCCAGAAATCCCACTGAACAAAACTCATGTGTCTTATGCCTCCAGTTTTTCACGGCTCTGTCCATCCGGATGGAGCGTGGAAAGACACAAAAACTCACCAGTCACCACTCATATTTTTTATTTTTTATTTAAATCTGAAAGCTGTCAATACTTGGAGGCAACCTTACAATAACAACAAAAAAAGACCATAAAATCTGAGTAACCAAAAAGCTTTAGAAAAGGGAAATGAGGTCTTTCTGAAATGCGCCTGGTTTGTCAGTCTGCTGCTGTTCTCTGGTCGGATCATGCTGTAGCCGAGGCCTCTATGTGGCGCTGTTGCAAGCCTAATGCCTGATAGTGCTGGCTGATAGGTGGTGTCACTGAGGCTGTAGTTAATGACAGTGGGTTTAGCCTTTGGTCTTCCAAGTAAAAAGTTTACCTCTGGAAGAGTTTGACTTTTCAGCCCACTTCCTTGTCTTTCCTCTTCAGTCATTTGGGAGCTTCCTAATGGTCATGAAACCCACAACTCCAAAATCAGGCTGCAAGAATTTTCCAGGTTTGGAGGCTGAGTAAAATATATGGAAAGTAGGTAGAGAGGAACAGAGCTCCATTTGACTGTTGCAAGTGATCATTTTTCCTCTTATTCCCTCTCTATATAACACACAGGCAGCCATGACCCCACACAGCAGCTCTGTCAGGTTTGACATTCCAGGACTCGGTGAAGGACTGCTGGCACTACTTGTGCCATCACATACAACAAAAACATTAACTCAAGAGGATAATGGACATGTCCATGCTGGAACTCCCATTCAAAACAATGGCCTAACCTAACATTGATTCAGTCTCTTATCATAATTAGTTTTGCTCAAGCAGAGAAAGAACACTAGCTTGCCAATATTACCGAACAGCATTCAGCACTTTCTGTAAAGCCAAAGGGTTGGCAACTTCTTGTCAACAATGATCACCTGCAGAACACAAGAGCAAGACAAAGCAGAGAAGCTGCCTCCATAAATGAACCAGTGCCTTGTATAACGCAGAGCCACGTCACAATTGTCTTGTGTGTTTCAGTGGGCACAGACGGGAGACGGCTGTTTTTAGGTTTAGGTAGTTTGTAGCAGTGACACTGTGGATTAGTTTAAGATGATCATGTCATTAATAGCCTTTTCATGGCAGTTACAATCTTGGTTTTTGTATTTTCTATTGTAATAATGAAATAGTTTGGAAATGAAAAGATAAAAAATATATATATAAAATGGGGATGCCTGTCAATTGGTTGTGCGTACATTGCAGAAGGCAGTGGGCTTGAGCTTTGATTCTATTCAACAAAATGCATAGTAAATATGTTTATACACTGCAGACTGTCACCAAGAAGTAATATCTGTTTAAACAACTGCATTCAGTTACAGTTTAAGTTTGTATGAATGCAGTGATTGGGAGACAAACCTGTGCCTCTTCTCCCAAGGTGTGGTTCAAATGCATATGCAACTTTATAAATTAAGGTGGTACCCATATCCTTGAAAGACCAGACATTTATTTTATTATGATCATTGTCATTGTGTAAAAAGAACAGAGTTAGCTTTTTAGTGGAGTATTTTTTTGATGGTGGTGTGGTGGTGTTGTCGTGTCAAGCAGCTGGAGGAGAGCTTGCTAGTTTGTCGTTAGTATGTGTGTGTCTTTGTGTTTGGCCAGAGTCTACCTCAGTGCATATGGATGAATCAGTCTGAAGAGCCTAAATCAACCTTGTAGTTCACTTACTCCAGATCCTGTCATCTACCTTCACTTCTAGTATTTTCCATTGCAATTATGTTAAGACCTAAAATGTTTTCTTTTTGTGTTGTTATTGTTGCAAAATTACACTAAATCGACCTCAACCCGTTTTATTGATTATATATGACTTAAAATTGGCTTGAGCGACATTACAGTGGCTAAAAGGCTTGTCCGCAGACACTGTATTTTCACTGCTTATTTACACAGAAGGGGTCTCACTATTTTACGGAACTAGGCATGGCTGACTAACTTTATGAAGCATATCTGTGATCGCCTGCATGTGTCCAGAACGGCTCCTTCGTGCTCTGGATTTGAACTAAACTATAATCTGGTCTGTCAGAATGCCCTGCTTCTCCTCTTTGGTCTGTCTTATCAAAACAATTCCACCTTCTTCTCCATTCTCTGTTGTTGTTTTGCTCTGTACGTATTTTTCTACTGTGAATATCAAACTATGGCTTTTACTTTCTGTCAATGCCATGGGTTGGTTCAGTTTGAGCTGACCAGGACAGTGGCATATGGGCTGGTACAAAGTTTATTGAAAAAGGGGATTTTTATTATTATTATTTTTTTCCTTCTCTGCAAAGGAAAGCTGGACTGGGACAATCCTGTGTGCCATACGAACTATTCTGAACAGACCTGAAATCTCGATTGTAACTTTTTACGTCTCAGGGAGGCGACCTGATGCTTTGTGGTTGGAGGGTGGAGAGAATGAGGGGATGGAGAGCTACCTACCTTATATCCACCCTGACCTACTCTTGTTATTTCAAAAGCCCCAGGACATGTTTTCAATGACAAAAAGCCGAACAACCCATTTCGTCAAATGAGTTCCTGCCCCTTTATTTTTGAATATAATCAGAAGGAATTCCTATTTTCTCTCATTTTATGTGGTTCGGACTGCCCTCTTGTGGTCGAACGGGAGCATCGCAGGTCAGGGGTGGCCAAGCAACTCCACAGTGCCTTGCTTTCAGACTTTCAGCCCACCTGACCCTCCCGCAAGGTCCGCTCCTCCTCAGCAGAACCACCACTGACTGGCAAGTCTTCACCGGTCCCCCAAGAGGATTTTCCATCTCCAAAATGTTATTTTACTTTTTCTGTGATTTTATCATTTTTTTAATTTAATATTTGATGAGAAAATACTGTCTTTTGAGATGTTGTGTTTGCTGAATATTATTTTTTAACCAAAAGTCTTCTCTGCTTCTGTCTGTCTGGCTTTGTGCATGGAACGTGAATAATGTTACAGCACAAAGTAATTTGACGTGTAGTGGTTTCCTTGCCCAAAATTATGCAAACCCACCATTAGAAGGCATTAAGTCCCCATCTAAAACGGCTGTTCCGTGACAATATGAATTTGATAAGCTCTTTTTAGTGTGAATACAGCCCCCAGGTCCTGTAAAACACAAGCACTTGATTACTAGTGGAGGTTTAGGTTTTGTTTTGTCCTCTGAAGCGGTTGGACAGAGCATGTTAGTTGCAGCGCAGGATGAGAACAAAGCATTGTATGTATTATTGTGTTTTTGTCGAGAAAAAGTATTACATTTTAGAAGATGTTGATTTATATTTTTTTAGCCAAAGTTAGGGAGGGCAAAAACAATGACTTTTTCAGACTGTAAACTTTTACTATTCTTGTACATTATACATTTAACATTGTTATCAATCTGTATATAACTTTTTTCTAAATTGAAAAGATACAGATTTTTCAATCTAGAGCCATTGCAAATGTCAAGGAGCAGCGCGATGTAAAACTGTGGCCTGCTGTCTGCCCTTAATGCCCATCTAAAACTCATGTTATAAATATCAAAGATGTTTATTTTTTATTTTGTGACGAACTGGAAAAGACCACTGCACATCCTTTAACAAAGACAAATGAGTGTGAAAATCCCAAATAAGCTAAAAAAAAAAAAAGAAATAGTGATACTATTTTAAGTTTGGACTGTAAAGTGTATGAGTTCCGCGGGTTGCAACTATTTATGTTCTTTTTGGACAAAGTGGGCAATCTGAATCAGTGGTCTGCTCCAGTTTTAGAAGTTTGTCCCTGTGCTTGTTTTAAAATCAATGAACTTGTGTCTTCTGTGTTGTTTTTACCACTGCGCCCTTCACGTCTGACCTTGTGACCTCACTGCGCCCCTCTCTTCTCTCCCACCTCTGTGCACATATACTGCACGGCCCCGGGAACGCTGTGTCAGGATACCTCTGAACCAATGTGTGTCCAAGCCCAAATCCCTCAAATTCAAACAACGCTGACCCCTCACACTGGATCCATATGTGCCATTACCCACCACAGAATATCGACTCATTTGCATCGACATGAATGACTCACATGAGCAGAAAGACATATTGCATACTGTACAGGATAAAAAATGTGCCATGACTAAATTAACGCTTGACAATTTATTTTTTCTATGTTTTCAAAGGAGAGCCAAGTAGTGACATGTTACAGAAAATGTTGCAATGATATGAAATAAAAATCTTGCTGTGTGTAAATTATTCAACAATTAACTGTTTATATTAAAATTATAAATAAAATTATTGGGAGAATGTTTTTTCCCCCCCCTGTGCATTTATAACTACATACTGGGAGTTGCACACACAATTTTTAATTACGTAGGCCTACGATGTACATGGTTTTACAAGATAGTCAACTGGAGCAGTAGATCCAGTGTCATTAATTGCGTTTACCATTGGCAAACAAACGGAGTCATCACGTCAGCACAGGGGCAGTAAAAAGGTTCAGGATACACATTTTATATTTTAGTTAAGTGGCAAAGGGCAAATGAGCCTATCAACGGGCCTGTCTTTTGAATGTAAAACACAATTTGTCTTTTGTTTTAATAGCTGATCTATATAACCGAGTTCAACATTGTGTGCGTGTAAAGTTTAACATATTAAAGATGATTTATTGTCCACTAGACACTATCATTCTTTGCATCATCTCCAGCCAAGTTTGTTGATTTGATTTTAGGCATATTTGATCAGAGGGTCATAAAAGATCTAGTTTTCAACACATTCCATTTTTTAATAATAGCCTAGATATAATCAGAAATGGTCAGGGCTTCCTCAGAACACATACTGTAGGGGATGCAGGCCCTAATGTGATTTTTAATGAGCAGGCCCTAATGTGATTTTTAATGAGCAGGCCCTAATGTGATTTTTTAATGTGAACCCCTGAATTAAAACCCACATCATTTTCTAAAACCTTTTACTTGAGACGTTTCATATTTCCACAGAACTTCACTTTGTTGATACTTGCACCTGCTCAATGCATGGTTTGAATCCACATTAAAATGTCTACTCTCACCAATTTATCACAGTATCAAAATGCACAAACACATTTAGTAACACTGTACAAAAACAAAACGGAATTATTTTTGTTTCATTTCTACCTGCAGCTACTTTGACTTCAGGTTGAGCAAACACACTGCACATCTGGCAGCAGCGCAGTCTACCACAGTTTAACTTTGACTGAGGTAAAACCACTTAAGAGACTGACAGTTCCTCTCTTCCTCTTAGCCCCATTTCAGTACTGGTGCAAAAAGACGCTTGTAATGAGAGTCATGAGATGAGAGGTGTGTGGGAGGAACAACCTGAGCTCCGTCTGAAGTCCATCTGAACACATGCTTTCTGTCATCTCCCTCCCTCTCTCTCTCTCTGTGTCTCATTTTGTCTCTTGGTTTGTGTGCTTCGGCCTGATAGATTTCAACAGAGCAGTGATGTGTGAAACTTGGTGGAGGTTGTGTTAAAGTCAGAAGAAAAGAGGAAGTGCTCTGTAGCTGTCTCTGAGCTCAAACTGAGGACACACCGACCGGACGTTCACGCACACATATTGTCTATCTATATCTGTCACTCCACCTGGCAGGGGGACCCAAAAACTGTGAGTACAAGTTTCATGATTATTATTTATACTTTCGTTGTGTCGTGTGGTTGTGCTTGGCTTTCTGTCTCTTTGTGTGTATTTTGAACATAGGCAAAACAAATGAAGATAAGAGCTACAACACAAAATCAGATGAAGGGTTTGTCTTTCCCTCAGACGTGTGTCTAAAGAAAAACAACACTGTACTTTATTATGTGGTTTATAATAGATAAACACATGTTTGTAATGGCGTGAAAGCTAAAACTTCCCTTAGTCCCACCTCTTTATTGCACATATAATCAGAATGTATTTTCCCAAGGCAAGTTTATATGTAGAGCACAATTCGTACACAAGGCAATTCAAAGTGCTTCACACAACAGGAACAAAAATGCATTAAAATCACAAAGACAAGACAGAAATCACAAAACAGACAAAGACATAAAAGAGAAGAATGCAAAGAAAAGCATTTCAGTCATATGCACAGCCAAACAGAACAGTTTTTAGCTTAGATTTGAACATTGCCAGAGTAGAACCTGTCTCATCCTCAGGAAGACTGTTCCAGATTTGAGCTGCATAAAACGTTACAGTAGTCTAATCTACTGGAGACAAACGCATGGAGAAGTCTCTCCAGGTCTGGTTTAGACACTATACTTTTGATTTTGGAAATGTTTTTAGATGGTAAAAAGCTGCTGATGTTATAGATTTGACGTGGCTGTTAAAATTCAAACAGAATCTTTAGCAACAAACATCATTTTCAAGTTTAATTTGCCTATAGTACCTTTTCCTCCCCTTTTTATTAGTTGTAATTAAAGTATAGTGTCTGTAAGTTTCCTCTAAAACAGCTGACTGCATTAGCGCACACTTCCTTCTCGAGTCTCGTTCTGCCATCCATAACATTGTGATAGCTAACCTTTACTTTCAACTCTTTCACTTTTTCTATTCAAATGTATGACTTCCTATAACTTGTACTGTCTGTTTTTAGCTCAAACGCTGCAGTGTAACTCGGCCTGTCGCAATAACAGTTCAAGTGTAATATGTTGTTCAAGAAAACACTCAAAAACGATTAACGATGATATGGAACGTGGTACTTTATACCACAGGAAACATGAAGCAGGAACATCCTAGTTAAACATTTTCTACATGTGTAATATTGCTTTTAAAAAGCATGTTTTTGTAAAAAGACAAAATTTTGCTTCTAAAATTGTCACGATGGTTATTTATTCATATTGTGACCTGAATAATACGATTATCGATCAACCAAATAATCCTGACATCCCCATTCACAGGTAATGACATCGTGACCAAAAACAGACATGTTTCAGTTTCTTTCATTCCCATGTTGGTGAGCAGCTTTATGAAATCCTCAATGTGTCGTGAGTTCGAATCCCGACTACGACAATGTGCTGCATGTCCTCCCCTCTCCCCTAGCCCCCCATTTCACACTTGACTTTCCTGTCTAATAAAGCCTTTATTTAAAAATAAAAAGTATTTTCTTTCTTTCTTTCTTTCTCTCTTTTCTTTCTTTCTTTCTCTCTTCTTTCTCTCTTTCTTTTCTCTCTCTTTCTTTCTCCTGTTTTCTCTTTTCTTTCTCTATTTTCTCTCTCTTCTTCTTTTCTTTCTTCTCTTTCTTTTCTTTCTCGTTTCTTTCTCTCTTTCTTCTCCTCTTCTCTCTTCTGTCTCTTCTCTCTTTCTTTCTCAATATGTCTATCTTTTTCTTTCTTTTCTTTCTCTCTTTCTTTCTCTCTTTCTTTCTTTCTTTCTTTCTTCTTTCTTTTCCTCTTCTTTCTCTCTTCTCTTCTTTCTTTCTCTCTTTCTTCTTTCTCCTCTCTTTCTTCTTCTTTCTTCTTTCTTTCTTTCTTTCTTTTCTCTCTTCTCTCTCCTCTCTCTCTCTTCTCTCTCTCACTCTCTCACTCTCCTCTCTCTCACTCTCTCTCTCTCTCTCTCTCTCACTCTCTCACTCTCTCTCTCTCTCTCTCTCTCTCACTCTCTCTCTCTCTCACTCTCCTCACTCTCTCTCTCTCTCTCTCTCAGCTCTCTCTCGCTCTCTCACTCTCTCTCTCCACTCTCTCTCTCTCTCTCTCACTTCTCGTCTCTCTCACCTCCTCACTCTCTCTCTCACTCTCTCTCTCTCTCTCTCTCTCTTCCCTCGCTCCTCTCTCTCTCTCTCTCTCCTCTCACTCTCTCACTCTCCCACTCTCTCTCACTCCTCTCCCATCCCTCTTCCATCTCTCTTCTCTCTCTCTCTCTCTCTCTCTCTCTCTCTCTCTCTCTCTCTCTCTCTCTCTCTCTCTCTCACTCTCTCTCTCTCTCACTCTCTCTCTCTCTCACTCTCTCTCTCTCTCTTTCTCTCTCTCTCTCTCTCTATGTGGTCGTCTCGGCGTTACCTCCTCTCAGTGTTCTTCCCCTCACTGGCCTCCTGAGCCTCAGTCCTCTTCCTCCCCCCTCGACTGCTCTGATCCCATGGCCGACTCTCCCCTCAACCACTCCTGGCCGTCCTTCTCCAAACTCTGGATGAAGAGATGGTCCTTCAAACGAGGTATTCTTTTGGACTGGCTTGTACTTTTAGTCTAGGATTATTGTAGTGTGGACAAACAGTGTGATGCATCTGGACACGTTGAGATTTTGGTTTTTCATAACATCTTGTTGGTGACCAGATCATCATCACGTGTGTGTCGACGCAAAGTGATATTTGGAGAAGACTATTTTAAACATCAATACGTAGAGGAAATATTTGCATATCTACTTGTAAAATACTGGTACTTTTAATCAAGTTTGGAGTGGGACAATTTTGTCAAAATATCTACAATAATACAAGAATCACATGTTTGTAGAGGTCTAAACTTTAGGGTTAGCAGGTTTTATTCATATGAAGGAAGATATTAAGGATATTTTGTTGTTTGCAAAGAGCTTCAATAATATTCTATTTTGATTTGATATATTACAGCCCTAATACAATGTACATCCATGTTACACACTATCAGTACCAAAACATTTGACTCTGAACTTGGACTTTTTGGAAATGACAGTATTACCTGTTTTGTTGGTTGTTGCTAAATGCACTTTTAAATGTAGTTGAAGAAGCATTTTGGTAGTTGCCTTCTTTTGTTGTTACATGTTTGACTTACTATTTTGTGCAGTAGGACTAAATCTGGCGTGTGACTGATACAGAAGGTGATCTTTTGCCTACACGTATGGTAGTTTGCAGTGCCGGCGATGCCTGTGATCAGAGATGGTTTTGATGTGTCTCCGTGACACTTCTGACAAACCCGCTCTGTTGTTTTCACAGTCGGATGAATGGTGCAGGTGCATGATGGTCACGGCTCATGTTACCATACACTGTAAAGCTTGTGTGTGGTTAGTTTTGTATCATTGTGCTGGACGGTCATTTGAGTTGGTCTTGTGAGTCTCTCTTGTGATTGTCATGTCACTTTGAGACATTTAAGCCGTGTTGTGTGTGCGGTTGACATGTTCCTTCCTTAAATTCAGTTCAAGAACGCTTTTCTTCAACAATGACTACCTTCGGGAATCTTTAAAAAAAACATTTCCAGGGCCAAATCAGTTGTTGCTCTCCAAATGTCGAAATATGTCAAGATTTTGCTTTCTGTTCCTTTAAAATGAGTAAAGAGCCTTTTTTGACTGGAACTGGCTGAATCATTTTCACTAAGCAGAGGTGCAACATTCATTTCCACACTCTGGTTTTCTGCTAGGAAGAAAAAACTAAACTAAATATATAGAAACCTCAATGGTGGAACTTTGGGAATACTCCAATACTCAAATCACAAATCTGCCACATGTGCGTAAAAGACTGTCACATTAACACGAGGACACAACCCCACAGTATAAATGACACCATATGACAACATAAACAGCTTGTTAACTGTAATGTTTTAGTAGCACACAATTAGTTTAATGCCCTCAAGCAACAGCCAAAATCACCTCTGTGACTTATGAGCCGATTTAAGCGACAAACCATAAAAGGCTTTGGCGTCTTTACTCATGTTATTATTTTATTCTCTTGCTTTTCAACACTACCCTACGCCTTAGAGACAGTCCTCTGATTTAAGAAGGCTACTTATAGTGATATGCATGATGCCAGTTTTGAGAAAGGATTTTTTGGTTCTCTGTTTGGCTCACTGTTTAACTGTTTCTATGGCCTCCAGTGTTGTTCGCGTTTATGATTCATGATTTAGATGATGCCACATAAGTCAAAACTACAGGACGATATTATACTGTATGAGAAAAGTACTTTCCATTGGCATTTCCCTTTTCAAATGTAACTAAAGCTGCATTAAAGAGGATGAAGATGGATCCATCGGTGCACACGTTGGAGTGAGGCCAAGTTAGTTCCCCAGGAGCCAGTCTGTCTTAGACTCAGTTTCACAGGAGGTTTTCGCTCTTAAAGACTGTTATGTAACCTGTAGCTGAGGCTAGGATGGTCGCATATCGGCAAACGGCCATAAAACAAGCATTGTCCAATATTTAGTTTTGGGCTGACCAACTAAAGAACATGAAATATGTTTAATTTTCACTGAAAGAAGTGTACATGTATGTGATTACCCCTCTCTGACAGGGTGAGAGGCAGGGCTGTGGATGTCTCAAAAATAATTGCTATTGAGGTCATATTTTTCCTATTATTCTGAACTCATGTAGACCAGTGTAATTTATAGACTGCTACTGCGTTTATAGTCATTTAAGTTATACTATTTGGGTAAAATGATCAAAATTGGCTGTACACAACGGCTTCAGATATTTGCAGAGCTCATCAACCATTTCTTGTCTCTTGTGACGTGTGACATCTATCCATCTATGTGGGCTATACTTATATCCTATAACATCATATTTGTCACTTTGAGGAGGCTGTTCAGAAGTTGAGCTGCGTAATGTGCTTTTGATGATGGTGGATTTGGGAAACATTGTGTGCATTTTGGGCCAAGGAGAAACATGCTTTATGCTTTATTCAAACCTCTTATGTTAGTTCTGTTTGGAGATGCAAATATTTTGGAAACAAATCCAAGCACATTGTGATTGCCATTAGATTTGTGTTTTATGCTTAAAAAGTATGATTCTGTTCAGAGTGCACATTGTAAGAAGGATGATTAAAAAATTAACAGATTAATTAAACTGATAACAAGATTATTATTATTATTATTATTATTATTATTATTATTATTATTATTATTATTATTATTATTATTATGATGAATAATATTACTATTATGATTATTATTTCAGAACATGTTTGTAGAGGTCTAAACCACAGGTACAACAAACACTTTCTATAAAAAGACAGACTATTCTGTTCTTTGCTGAGGCCATGCTCTTATCTAAATAATTTGATAATTGCACCAACTCAAATTGCAATGTTGATTCAATTGCGATATAATGCAGCCCCAGTTCTGTTTGTGCTACAAAGTGGATAAAATGTTTTTTTTTTTCCAGGATCAGAGTGTAAGCCCTGCATCCAGCCCCGTGTGTCCCCCAGTGGTCAGTTTAGGCCAAGAGCTGAGGACAGGAGCAGCTCTGCCTCTTCAGTGTCGCCTGAGTGTGTGGCAGAAGATGTCTTCTTTGAGCCCGCCTCTGAGGACCAGGTACATCATGGCTACTATACTCTCTTCTTCATAATCAACATTATTATTGCATCTTTGAAGTATTAGTTCCACACTGCACACTTTTACTTAAACAGGGATTTACCTATTTTATTTGGGATTTTCTTTCATTTTCCCAGTTATTTGCGTTAGATCTGTTCTGCCTGGTACGAGATAAATAACACAATAAGTGCATGCATTGTTGGTGTTATTGTACCGGCACTTGGGATTATTATAATTTTAATTTGAGATACAGTACTAACAAAAGTAAAACACATTTTACAATTTGAGATGTCTCTATAACTCGTGATTATTATGAGAAGATTATTTGATAGATTATTCACATTAACTACCAGTGTTTAATGGATTTAATGCATTCTTCTAGTTTGTGACCAACTTTATAAAATCAAACTTTTAAAATGATAAATTAAAGTGAATTTGATATAAACAGCTACATCTTTTTTACTTTACATTTAGGTTTACTTTTTTGGTAGATCAGACTGAATTGAAATAGCTTAATTTAGCTTTTAAAATTGACAAGACTATTATTATTCTTATGATTATATTGTGATCTGATTAATCGTGATTATGATCTCTTTTAACGATACAGGATCGGTGTTCGGTGGTGAGTGACTACGACTGCCTGACGGAGGAGGAAACCTACAGCGCGGACGACCTCAGCTCTTCTCTCGCTGACTCTCAGTATTTCAAAGACTTGGAGGAAGAAATACTTTCGTTATCCCTAGCCACCAGTGCCTTTGTCCCAGACGTCCCAACCCTCTCTGCATCCTCCGAGAACGACCACAGCCCCGTCTACAAGTCCCCTCCCTCTGACGCACCGTCCACCTGCGTCCACCACTGTAAACTCGTGGTCACTCAGCTCCAGTCCCAGCCGCTTCCATCATATAACACTGACCGTGGTCCCTCAGCGGCTCAAGGTGTTAGTCTGACCATAAATCTGAATGGACTTCTAGGATCCATGGAGTCGACAAATCCAGAGTCTGAAGATATGGATTTTGTAGACACAGACCTTGATAGTTTCCCCACTTTGGTCCGATCTATGTCCACGTCCCGAAGGCACAGCTGGGGTAATCCTGTGTCTCCAATTAACCTGGGGAGAAGGTAGGCCGTTTTTATTCATATATTTGTTTGTGTTTTTATTATCTCTTGCAGTTTGCCCCAGTGCGTTCACATGTTGCATCATTAATCATACCAGTTACAATTGTGTGTTTGTTTGCCTCAACAAGGGCTTCTGAACATCTGTTGATAGGTCCATGACGTGATGTCCTTTTGGCATTATCAGTTTAAAAGTTCTTGCTAAATAAGAGTTTTCTTTCTCTAAAAATCAACTCAACAGTGCACAATAACAACTATCAATTACATATAGTTTTTGATTCACACTGCGTTTTACTTTTATTCATAAAAAAACACAAACATGTCCTGCAGTGTGAGTGTAACCCTTTTTATTTTCAGACTTCTCAAGAATGGCTCATTTGTGTCAGACACAGTTAATAGTTTTTACTACAACAACTACAACTTAAAAAAATATATATATCTAAAATAAAATACAAATATTAGAAGCTTTATGGTGTAATCACATTGATGTCCTGCGGTGTGACGCAAAAAAACATCACATATTTTAAAAGTTTCAATAGTCTAAAAAACATTTGAACATGCACCAGTTTGATTTCCTGCCGTCTGAAAGTTGTATTAAATAAGAAAAATACAATTCTAAATTCTAAAAACATATCCTTTAAGTTGGGACAATAATCAAAATAACACTATTGACATTACAGTTGTTTATGATATTGTAAACAAAGCAAATTGTAGTGAATGTCCTGTGGCGATGTCCTAAAATATCATAACATTAAGAAGTTGCACTACGATGATGTTATGCATGTGTGTCCTCATCTATAGATTCAGTTATGCCACAGTTGTGTTATTTTGAATGTCGTTAAGTGTTTGAATAAAGCTGACAAGTTAAAAGTTAAAGTTTGGAAGATGAAATTGGCCTCTGTTCTCTCGTGTGTGGTGCAGGCTCAGTCTGGACACTGCTGCTGTGGACAGCGATGGTGAAGAGGACAGACTCAACAGCAGCTTTCTGTCCAGCAAACATGAGGAGGATGAAATAGACGGACCTTTACTGGTAGCAAAGGTAATTATCTCTGAAACAGTGGTTAGACGCTTGGACTCCGAGTGTTCTCAGTGGACAGGGAATGTGTAAACCAGTGCAGCAGTGTGTCTTATTAATGTGTTTTTATGTCATGTTTAGACAATAGCAGTGATCCTGAGCAGAGGTTCTCGTCAGCCGGATCACCTCGTTGTTTCTGTCTTCCCATGGGATTATTAGTGTAGCCGCATACTTGTTACTTATGGAATAAACATTATGTTACATTGGATTGGTACAGATTAAGATGTTCAGTTTTCCACAGATTAAATGCATCGGTGTGCAGGATTGAAAGAAAAATGAAACACGTACGTTTATTTGAACAGTATGTGTTTCATTTTTCTTTACATCCTAAATAGGTTCCCATATTTATCTTAAGTAATTAATGGTGCTTCTCATGAACTTATGACTCTTTCATAAGAGAACATGGTCAGTTTGAGACCTCTTTGGACGCATTATGAATTGATTTGTAGTATATTTCTCTCATATTAGACACTATAGAGATACTATTTGACTTAAATCTATTCTATGTCTTTCAAATTAAGGAAACGATCCTCTGTTGTTAGCTCAAATCAATGTATTATATCTTTTGAACTGTGAAATGTGGACCTTTTTCTAAGCAAGGAAGAGAAAACATGAGCTGCAATGCGTAAATGGGGGAATGAAACTGTGCAGTAGTTTCCCGTTAATGGAAAGATAAAGTACACCAAAATATATATTGAGCCCCAAGAAAGAGAGGAAAGAAAAAGAAGGGAAAAAAAGAGGGAGAAAAAGAAAAAAGAGGAGCAAACGAGTGAATAAAAGAGAGAGAGAATGAATGGTAAAATGTCTGCACAAAGTTTTAGTGTTACAATTATTGTGAGGAGACACATCGCGATATAATGATTATTCACGATTACTGACACATAACAAAAGAAAAGTGAAAGCCTTACTTTCTTTTCATAATACACCACTGTTCCATTAGTATGTGACAAGCTTTCTGAAATCAAACTTACTCAATGCAAAAGTCAAGTTTAAAAAGCACAATACATTCAGGTGTGCTAAATAATAGACTCTTTAAATGTTGTAAATGCACTCTCAGTATTCTAAAATATGCCTGCAGTACAATGTGGCTGTGCATTATGATTTCAGACGGCTGGTGCTGACGGACATAACTGCTGCTCCGATGTCTCGGCCGCAGATGAATGTTCTCGGGCGGCTCACATCTCTCGTATGGTGCAGACCTCCAAACAGGCCGCCAGTGTCGCAGGAGGTGGGCCGCACAGTGTCTGCACATTTACACTCTGCAGACGCCTTCACACCGCTACCATTAACTCATATTTATTTCATCTTCGTGCAGTAGACCTGGCGGAAAACCTACAGTCACGTGAAGGACACAGTCATATGTAAGTAGACCAAAACTGTCTGGTGTTAATGGTGTAAACAAATGCTACCTGCAGCGCGGTGAAGCTCTGATACAGAAGTGCACATACTGTTCCTTAGTTAGAAAGCGTTACTCCCACGTAACAGAGAGGGCTTTTCCTACCCCGCCTCTCCTGCTCCCTGTCTTGTGTCCGCATCCTCCTCCTCCCTCAGTCGTCCGCTGCAGCTCCTTTAAAGGCCCCTGCTGTACAGATGTGTATGTCTTATGTGGTGTTGAGACAGCAGGCCGGGGAGGATCCTTCTGTAAATTACACTTTGACACTGGGCTCCTCATTTCTCTCCTCACTGCAAAGCCCTCTCTCAGGCCGTGTGTGTTGTTTGTCTTAGGCTGTTGGTACAGAAAGTCCTGCAGGAGCTAAAGTTGTACCATGGGTAAGTAAACAGGCTCCTGCTGCTGATCATCCTTCTCTGAGCAACAGTGGCCAGGCCTTCTGTGTGGGCATTTTGTTCCTTGTGCACTTTCACGTGTTTTGCTCACAATCACCTGTGTCATGGCGTGCAGTGATTTGCGTATTCAGTTTTATTCAGGGTTTTCTTCCTGGTGTAGCCCAGTTTGTACGTTTTCACTATCACTAAACAGCAGATGTGGGAGGAGTAGCCCAAAATTGTACTCAAGTAAAAGTACAACGTAGTGTTTCATGAATATACATCAACATCTGATTTATAATTTCAAGTTAACGTAATTGGAAGGACACAATTGTCCTTAATAAGGCAGTAAATCTGGTATTTTCTTTTTAAAGATTTTATTGCCCACAGGCTATATTGACAGGAAAGTACAGAGTGAAATGGGGGATGAGAGAGAAGGGGGGACATGCAGTAAATTGTCGGAGTCGGGAATCGAACTCACAACACTGCAGTTGGCTGCACTTGGAGCCTGGCAAAGGGGTTTTGGGTTTTTTTTCAGTTTTTTTCAAAGGGTATATCATAAAAATAAGGACAGACTAAATCATATCTATAGGAGTGGTGCAAAACACACGAATGTTCACAAAAAATTGAATATTGTCAACATAACGCTTTTGTCACTTGTAGACTTACTCACAGTGGGAAGTGTCTACTCAAGTAGAAGTAAAGGCTTGTTGTCCAAAAACTACTCTGAGAAGTACAATTTTATTAAAAAGTTACTCAAGTTACCCACCTCTGCTGTTGTTTTTCTAAACCTTAAAACGTTCTCATTACTGCACATTATCCTCAAATTACCTATGCTCCCATTTCTATGGAAGACAAATGTATAATGTCTTATCAACAGGAGGCGCTGTGACATTGAAGGATTCACTTGTTTCGCCATGTCATTTTTCTTAAAACCAAACATTATCCAGTTGATTGTATTCTTGTTTTGTCTAACTGTGCCCAACAGTGCAAAGCAGAGGAACAGCATCCCAGAATCCAAAGATTCAGGGAATGTCACCTGGTACGAGTTCCTCTCTAATGAGTATGTATCACAAACATAACACATCACATTTGTATCTTATCCCCTTAATATTACATCGGTTTGTGGTATTTGATCTTCAAAACCTTTTCTGAAGGAATGAGGAGGAGGAAAGACCATGGAGAAAAAGTGGAGAAAGGCACCAAGGTGAAGAGGAAGCTCAGCTCTCTCAGGAGCAGAGTAACTGGTTCCTTCAATAAAGATAAGGTAAGTCGAAGATAATAGCAAGTCTGTCACTTCTGTTTGTCTTGCTGCAGAAATGTGTTTTTTCTTCTTCTGATTGATCTTTAAGATTATAGGCACAAAAAGTCTTGTCATGAACAACACAACCACATTGGCCCTGTGTGTGTGTGTGTGTGTGTGTGTGTGTATACCTCCGTAAAGGAAGTGTAAACAGAGCACTGCTTCATACTAATCCTATTACACAAAGACTGCAAGGCCCATATGACGCAGAGCATGCCTGACCTGAAGTCAACAGCAAACCTTAATCTGACACCTGTCTCGTGTTTGGTTGTGTTTTCCTCCAGGGTAAGAGTCGAGAGAAAGAGCAGCAGAGAGAGAGGGTAAAGGAGGTTAAAGAACGACAGCGCAGCAGCAGTGTCATCAGCAGCAACGGGCATGACTTAGTGCTGGGTGCTTTCTCCAGCTGTGCCACCTGCTCACTCTGCAGCAAAGGCCTGCAGAAGAAGCACGGGCTGCAGTGCATGAGTGAGTAAAGCCTCACATGCACACGCTTCACGCAGATGCTTGTACACGCACAGGGGCAACGCTCACACAAACCAATCTATTGATATCACTATTACACGCTTGTTTATGCATGTGTTAGGCACACAAGCCACTGTGTGAAGATGATTGGGAATATATGCACTAGAATCAGAATCAGAATCAGAATCAGGAAGAGTTTATTGCCATTGTCAATGAACAAAATTCAAAAACATAGGAATTGTCTCGGCCTTAAGGTGCAACAATAAACACTGAGTAATAATAAAACAACATATATTCAATCAAAAAAGGGCATGCATTAGGAAACAATTTAAAATTACTATACAATAAAATAAAATAGGCATTTCTATGTACACAGTTACAGTATGTTTAAAGTTGTAGTGCAGAAAGTGAGCAGTGCAGTGAGTGGTTGAATATTGCAGTTAAAGTGACAGGTGTTTTGAAATGTTTCATGAGTCCAACAGCAGAGGGAAAGAAACTATTTTCTTGTGGCGGGGGTTCTGGTCCGGATGGACCGTAGCCTCCTGCCTGAGGGGAGTGGTTCAAACAGACCATGTCCAGGGTGAGAAGGGTCAGCTGTGATCCGACCTGCTCGTCCCAGAGCCCTGGAGACGTACAGGTCCTGCAGAGATGGAAGTCTGCAGCCGATCACCTTCTCAGCAGAGCGCACAATGCGCTGTAGTCTCTGTTTGTCCCTGGCTGTGGCTGCAGCGTACCACACGGTGATGGAGGAGGTGAGGATGGACTCAATGATGGCCGTGTGTAGAACTGCACCATCATCTGCTCTGGCAGCTTGGCTTTCCTCAGCTGCCGCAGGAAGTACATCCTCTGCTGGGGCCTTCTTGATGAGGGAGCTGATGGAGGGCTCCCACTTGAGGTCCTGGGTGATGGTGGTGCCCAGGAAGCGGAAGGAGTCCACGGTGGTGATGGGGGAGTCTGTCATGATGAGGGGGGGCTGGGGGGCTGGGGCTTTCCTGAAGTCACGATCATCTCCACTGTCTTCTGGGCGTTGAACTCCAGATTGTTACCGCTGCACCAGGACACCAGCCGGGTCCACCTCCCTCCTGTAGACGGACTCATCCCCGTCCGAGATGAGCCCGATGAGGGTGGTGTCGTCCGCAAACTTGATGATTTTACGGAGTCGTGGCTGGAGGTGCAGCAGTTTGTGTACAGGAGAAGAGCAGAGAGGAAAGTACACAGCCCTGTGGAGCTCCTGTGCTGATAGTCCGAGTGTCTGAGACATTCTTCCCAGCCGCACGCACTGCCTCCGATCCGTCAGGAAGTCAGTGATCCACCTGCAGGTGGAGTCAGGCACGTTGAGCTGGGAGAGCTTGTCCTGGAGCAGAGCAGGGAGGATGGTGTTGAAAGCAGAGCTGAAGTCCACGAACAGGATCCTGGCGTAGGTTCCCGGGGAGTCCAGATGCTGCAGGATGAAGTGGAGTGCCAGGTTGATGGTGTCGTCCACAGACCTGTTGGCTCTGTAGGCGAACTGCAGGGGGTCCAGCAGGGAGGAGGTGAAGGACTTGAGGTGGGGCAGGACCAGGCGTTCAAATGACTTCATGACTACAGACTCAGCGCCACAGGCCTGTAGTCATTAAGTCCAGTGATCCGGGGCTTCTTGGGGACAGGGACAATGATGGCAGACTTGAAGCAGGCTGGGACATGGCATGACCCCAGGGAGGTGTTAAAAATGTCTTGTAAGACGGGGGTTAACTTCTCGTGCGCAATGTCTTAATGTAGCGGCAGAGACGCCGTCTGGTCCAGCAGCTTTCGGGGGTTGGATTTAACAACACTGGGCTTTTTAACTGCTATAAACTTATAAGGAAGTAGGTCTTAATGCAAAATAGAAACCTCAGACTGAAGTCAGACTGGTTTTGTAGTTTCTCATTACTTACTCAAAAGTCACACTTAAAGATCACTTATCTGTTGAGTCGCTGTTGGGTGTCAATCTGCCCATCCCAAGTGATATATTGGCACAATATTCTGTGCACTCTTTATTCATTTCTTGAAGATGTAGTTTGCAGCTACCGGTACTTACATTATATGCCTGGATTCGGAAGGCAAGAACAGAAATGTGCCTTTAGGGGACATTACAACACTGAGCTGCTTCTTTATCTTGCTCAATTCTTCTAAATCAGCTGTGAAGCCATGACAGACTTGTGTAGGATATAGTAAAGACACTAAAAAGTAAGTGTACTGTTTTACTACAAGAAAAAGTACTTATTAGTTTGTGTTTTAAAATCTCCATGGACTGCATTACGTATTGCTGATATTTCCTTTCACGCAATAATAAGACTATTCAATAATTCACCACAGTTTTTGTAGGAACTCAGTGAAAAAAGCGAGGTAGCTTGAACATCTATTTCCATTTTTATATTCTTAGTTTCAACTGTTTTTTATTGGCACGAGTGATAGCTAATGTGACAAATCTGAACATCTGAGACTTAAAATAGCTGGTTCTCCAAACACAGGCGTGAGAAAACACGCGAGTGTCCCTTTAATCAAAGCCCGGCCCTGGACAGGGACAGGCCCGACTCTATCCGACACTGGGCCGTTACTGGGACCGACTCAGGCCGACACTGGGCCGACTCTAGACCAACACAGGGCCGACACTGGGCCGACACTGGGCCGACTCTCACCGACAGCAGGAGCCTGACTCGGAATGCTCGCTTTAGCCGATGCCATAGACGCTCCCAGTGGAGAGCTCACGCAAAACTGGATCTAACGAACGATGTGGACATTCGGCGTTATTGATTATAACAATCAAGCAACGTTACATAAAGGGAACTCATCGACAGAGCTTTACAGCGAGAAAGACTGGAGTTTAAAGCTGTTTAGGTAAGAAACAGTGGAGACTGCTCCATAGCGGGATCAGGTGGATAATTCCCGTTGTTTCGCTCGGGAGACTTCAGTTCTTTATCCTACACTTTAACTGCTAATATATGACAAATGCTGCTGTTAATCCTTCAACTTTTCCAAAGTTTGACCTAAACCAATTTAAGGTTTTAAAAATATGTTTAACTTAAACAATCTGTATTTATTTGCGTATACCTGAACTGTCCAACATTGCGCTAACGAGTTAGCTTATTACCGTTAGCCTCTTAGCCTGGACCGACGTGTTAGAAAGACATTGTTGACTTAACTTAATGTGGAATAGTTTTCACTGTTGTAATATGAGAAACTTCACAGTTGCATAGATTATTACATTGTTATTAATGATACCTGTGTCTGATGCGCAGATGTTGAGTTTATGTGTCTTTCGTTTCTTTCTGTTTGCAGAAGCTCAACAGGTGATGCTAACATCTTTAGCTGCACCAAGGACATCATCTAAACTTTGATGGTCCAATCAAATCTCCTAATGTCTCAAAATGATCCTGTTTGTATAGAATATGGGCCTACTCTAGAGAGAGACACATTCAGTTGTAAATAGTTTAGATGGAGGCTAATATACGGAATGTCTCATTGTTTATGGCGGTAGTTGTCGTCACAGATGGTGAGGTGCAATAGTCGTATTATCAAGACCTTTACTGTTCATTTATGAACTATCATGCCCTTATTATTGGACAATACAAGTAAAGTACAGTGTGCATGTTTGCATGAGGTTATTCCTTGTATCATGAACTACAGCCTTGGTTTCTTTGGGCTTTGTTCTGTACCAGAAAATTCATGGATTTCAGGCAAATGATTCCTTTCTGATGTGAAGGATTAATGTACCGGTATAGTAATTACATTTTCCTTGTTATACTTTTATACTATTAGACAGAGCAGTGGATGATATAGACAACTATTGAGTTTGTATTCATTTCAAATAATAATTTTACATATAGCAAAATGTCGACATCCCTATGTCGGCCGAGTTATCGACCATCGGCTGCTCTGGATACTAAAATATCGGTTCTGGCTTTGCCTCAGCCATGGAAAAACTCATATCAGTCGATCTCTAATTCCTTGAATCCACATTTCCAGTAAGATAGCACAGGTAAACACATGATTCTGTGTCACATGATTCTGATACAGGATAGGAAAACACATTTACTCTTTATTAAATGACTTTCATGATTGAACACTTGTTGTCTACTTAGAATCTTCTGTGACATAGACTTGTTTGTATTTCCATTTCACTGCATTGCTCATTCAAGTGCAGACACCATAAGCTCTTGCTCCTTGTGGGAGGGTTAGTCACTCGTCAGCAGATTTGAGCTGTGAAGGTGGTTTTGATGTAAAACTGAGAATGTGCTGAGCGAGGTTACACCTTCCTCTGAGATGGCACTAACCATCACTGTGTCTATTGATGTTATCTAAGATATGTCAGACTTATCAAAGTGTCTTCATATGCTGTAAGACTTGGTGGACATTAGCCCCTGAAAATTCTTAATTTCTGAAGTGACTCTTTAAAGTGCCCTTTACGGTAAAGGAGTGTTTCAATCGCAAAAGGCCTGTGAATAGGACATTTTTACTGAATTTGACCTGGATGAAGCTTAATTTAAGCGCTTGTTACTGTGATCATCCTAATGGAGTATTTTCATTGACAGTGGGTTTTTCATCAAAAACTCAAATGTGTCTCCTGCTCTGTTTGAGTCATAAAACTTCTTTTCTCAGGATATGGTGTGTTTTGAAGTCTGTGTATAGTCCTGATAACAATTATAGGATTTCTAAATCAGTTGCAGATTATTTTCAACAATCGATTTGTTGCAATTAATTGTTTGTTTCAGCTCTACTGAGGAGCAAAATGGTCTTTTGCACATGAACTTGGTTTTTGTGTTCATGGTTTGTATAGCAACTTTGCATAGTGATCATTTGTTTGACCAGCGTCCTCCAGGGGATAGAGTCTACACAAGAAGCCATGCTGCAACATCCAGGCCCATTTGTTTTCTTTTACAATGGCACTCTTATTACCAAACATGCACTTTTGAGCAAAGTGATAATAATATATGACGTAACAAAGCAAAAAAGTGTGCCTCAAATATATATATATAAAAAATAAAATTATGCAATTCTGCTTCGTAAGAACAGAGCAGTTGTAGGCAAAGCCAGAAGCCCCAATGTTATTTTTTTTTTGTCCTGTTGTTTTTCAGATTGTGCTGTAAATGTCCACAAGAGCTGTAAGAGTCTACTGACTGAATGCACGAGTAACAAGGTATAGGAGGACATTTAATTACGTTCTACTATTCTTGAGTTGCGTAGTTCACAAATGGACCTTCTTCTTTGCCCACAGAGAGACACTTCATCAAGAACTAGCTCATCGGTGTCATCACACTTGGGTAAGCTTCATGTACAAATAAAGCAGAAGGTCTGTGATGGTAAAAAGAAACATGGCTTTAGTCCCACTGAGTCAAATTAAATGAGTCAAATTAAAGTGGCGGAGCTTACTCTCTGGTGATTTGTAATGGGTAATTAAAACATTAAACTTGATTGTGTGTGCCAGGAGAATCTGTATGTCCTTTATAGGGAGCATACTATAAGATATACAACTGAGAGGTTTGAGGAGTGCCAAAACCATGTAATTACCTGATGCTTTCTGCAACAGTTGGCATATTCAGTTGCATGTGACTAAGAACCACAGGAGATACAGGCGAGGTCAGCAGTGGCTTAAATTAATCTCCTGTCACCATTGTTATTGTCATGTGAACAGCTGGAGTCTAATCAAACACACCTGATTTTAGCTCATACCTGCTCCAGCCAATCAGCAGTCTGCGTAGGGGGTCAGGAAGACAAAGAGAAGGAGCTAAAGTGTGTGAAATATAAAAGGCTAGACCTTATTCTCGAATTTGCTCGAACACTCGAACCGTTTAAATAGGATGCATTGAACTGGCTTCTGCTTCTTCTCTTTGGGCTTAATACACACTACAGCACTACATCTTCCGCTGAGATTAACACATCTACAATGGCTTTAAGAAAGAAACCTGGGAGCTCCTCCAAACCTTGCCCGAAGAATGCTAAAGCGTCTTCTCTGTGCTCCTCGTCCTCCTGTGGTCTGTCCGTTCCAGTGAGGGTGCGAGTACTCATGCACCGGGACTTGCTCACCTGCCGTTTCTTCCGTTCTTTGTCAAGATCTTTGGTGAAAAGTTCCTGCAAACAGCATCACTGGCGGCTTTCTCATTACTGTCCCTCCTCTTGCTGTTCCTTCTCTTCCTCACCCGTTTTTCCTCTTTGTGCTACAGCGATTAAAGACAGAGAGCGCGAGTCAGCATCATCCCAGGCCCCGGATGGCCACTCGAGTTGTCCCAGTGTCTTAGGCATGACCATTCTTCCACGGGGAGGTCACACTCAACCAGCTGCTGCCCACAGCACCAGCTCCAGCGCAGCATCTGCCGCCCCTATGGCCAGTCTCCGTCACCACAGCAGCTCAGGGTCAGTGCCTTTAACTCTTCATAACACTTACGAGGTTAAGCAAGAAACGTAAAGGGCAGGAAAAGAGTTGACTTTGTCGCTTGTAATTGCTTCACTGAGTTACAGGGTCTGAATTCTGTGTATTCTGTTGTTTTCACAGATCTCTCCCTGGGGAGATGGATGAAACAGACAGTCTACGATCCAAACGTTGCAATGAGGATGTCATTTCTCTTGCACCCTCTACTGTGGAGTCAATTATTGTAGAAGGTAAAACTTTGTTTGCATTTTAGTGTTTAACCAGGGATGCCATTTTCTAAATACTATTACAGCCTTCATAGGTTTATAATGTCTTTTTCTCTCTCAGATGCTCACTATGGTGCTGTCCGGACTGATCTTGAGTCTGATGCTCAGGATCTGGAGGCAGAGTCATGGAGTTTAGCTGTTGACCAACAGTTTGTCAAAAGACACTCTAAAGAAATTGTAAAGAGACAAGGTGTAATTTATGGTAAGTGTGTCTTGTCTTGTTGTATTAAGTGGATGTATGCAAAGTTTTTTCTTATTGTGGTATTTAAAATGTGGTGTTTCTTATCCTATAGAGCTGATGCAGACAGAGATGCACCATGTGCGGACCTTGAAAATCATGTTGCATGTTTATGTTCACGAGCTGAAGGAGAGTCTTCAGATGGACTCGGGTAGAATAGACTGTCTGTTCCCTCGTCTGGAAAACCTGTTAGAGCTGCACACACACTTTTTGTCCCGACTTAAAGAGCGGCGACGAGAAAACCTAGAATTCCCCAACAACAGAAACTTCCTCATACAGAGAGTGGCTGACATTCTGATCACACAGGTACCGGTCAATTATTCATTTTTATAAATATGAAGTTTGAAAGAATTGAGAATGAATTTACAATATTCATTACATGTTTTGGAAAATATGAAAGAAATAAAGCAACAACATGACACTAAACCTGTATGACAATCTAACCCTTTGGAGTGTTTTCAGTTCTCAGGCGAAATAGGAGAGAAGATGAAAGACAGCTATGGAGATTTTTGCAGTCACCATTCTGAGGCTGTCGGCTACTATAAAGAGCAGCTTCAAAACAACAAAAAGTTTCATTCCACCATTCGGGTATGAAAACTACTGTCTTGTTACAATGTTTAAAGCTGCTCTTTTTTATACATTTTTTCCCTTCTTTTTAAAATCAGAGAATCAACAACTTGTCCATTGTGCGGAGGTTAGGTGTGACAGAGTGTATTTTGCTTGTGACACAGCGCATCACAAAATACCCTGTGTTAGTCGAACGGATACTTCACAACACAGAAGGTAAAGTGTCACATTCTGCTCCAAATGATGTCTGCATTTCATTTAGGTAATTGGGCAAAGAGATTACATTTATTGTTATCTTCACTTTTCTTTTCCCCTCTACAGTTGGTACACAGGAGTATGAAGATTTAACTCATGCGCTGACTCTTATTAAACGCACAATTTTTCAAGTGGACGCATTGGTCAACCTTCATGAGAAAACAACCCGTCTCCGAGATATACACAACAAAATGGAGCCAAAGTCACAGGGAAAAATCAAAGATGGTCGAGTGTTCCGCCGGGAGGACCTCGCTCAGGGCCGGAGGCGGCTCCTGCATGAAGGCACAGTCAACTGGAAGGCGGCCTCTGGCCGGCTCAAAGGTACATACATTCAATCAAAAGGTCCACCTGCTTCTTATTTAGAAGTGGTAAATGTACACTCCTCTGCAGTTAGAAGTGACATGTTATCATTGATCGCTTGACGAAGCAAAGGTAGATAAGTAAAACACTTGCTTTTTGCAGATATACTTGCAGTTCTCCTGTCCGATGTATTGATTTTGATACAAGAAAAGGACCAGAGATATGTTTTTGCCGCTGTGGTGAGTAATCTGACAATAAAACACACTACACATTGAATATATCCTTTCAGATATTTAACATAAACACATTTCCCTTCACAGGATAACAAGCCATCAGTGATCTCTCTCCAGAAGCTGATTGTTCGGGAAGTGGCCCATGAAGAAAAAGCCATGTTTCTGATCTGTGCTTCATCCAATGAACCAGAAATGTACGAGATCCACACCTCCTCGAAAGAGGAACGCAATACATGGATGACCCACATCCGGCAAGCTGTAGAAAGGTGTGCAGATTTTTTTATAAACTCAGACTTACTTTGTTAAACTTTGTTATTAGGGGATGCACGTTGAAAAACAATATAAAACGGCACCGCAGCCACATCCTGATGTCGTATATCCACACCGCTTTGACAACGCACAATGTAAAAAACTGCAAACTCGTCCTCGTCTATGTGGGAGGCGAGCGGTTGGGGAGGGGGGAGCAGTGCACACACAGACGGTCAAAGAACTGCAAGACATAGAGTGTGCACACAGATGAAACAATCAGGGGTCTACAGCGTGTAAGCAATCCAATAAGTAAATCTTTATGTATCGTGATGCATCGAATTATTGGTCCTGCATCGCGTATCACACTCAAGTGTTGTGATGTCTGAATTGTTACACCCCTTTTTGCTGTGGATCTAAAGTGAAAGACTAATTCTATATTTATTATGTTCTACAGCTGTCCTCAAACAGAAGAGAGATTATTTAGTGAGGAGGAGGAAGCACGAGCATCAAGATTCAAAGAATTTCAAGGTAACCAAAAATGAAACACACCACCACTAGGGGGTGCATGTGTACCATTGGATTGATACATTGTCGTTTAACCTCTTAGCTTAGGGACATTGGCCTTTTCCTTTAAGTTATTCAATTTTGTCCACCATCTTACAAAAGAAAACTCTCAAGCTGCTTGATATGCTGTACATAAAGATGTAACCCTCTTATTTCCAGTCAAATCAATAATTCTGGGAAGCATAAGGGTCAGTAAAAATTACCCTAAAATACATTTTTTGCTTTATTACAATTCCCCAAAACTCATTTTTAGTGACTTTACCTTCAGCATTTAAAAGAGAATTATCAAAACCCAATAAATGCTAAAACTAGTGTCAATCAGTCCTCACCTCCAGACACCAGCAAAGAAAATCTAGGCGTGATTTAAAATCTGATTTCCTCTGTGCAGAGCTTGTTTCTACTTAAGATGTGAGTAAAACAGACGTCAGAGTCCAAAACTACAGTCTCAGCTTCACAAAGGCTCCAGCCAATTGTTTTTTACTCCATAGGGTTCAGGAACAGCTTCAGTTTTAAATCTGGGTAATTCTTTCAGGCGTTTTTGGAAAAATAGGCCCCCAGCATAAGGGGTTAAATTCGAAGTGTGTGTTTGTTAATGTAAAGCATCGGCTCTTGGTGTTTTTGCATTTGTTAAAAGCTTTACTTCTGATTGTAGAGCGCCTGGGCCAGAAGGATGCTGTGATTGTGCAGGCTCTCAGTGAGAAGTTGCAGCTGTTCACAGAAATTGCAGATTCTGTGGCTGGAGTGGAGGACACAGCCTCGCGTTCTCGACTGCTGCTCCGTGGTGATGGCACAGACCTCCAGCAGGGGGAGGCACTTCTCAAAGGAGCTATCACTGAAGGTGGACAGTTTTGAAACTTTACAGTACTTTTGAATTAGCCTCTATGATTATTAACTTAATTTGTCTATATCAGTGGAGAACTTGCAGAACCTTTTGCAGTCTGGAGTAAAGGAAGAACCGCACAGACTTGAGGAAGTCTCTGGGGCTTTGCCCAGGAGAGCAGGCACCTTTGGGGGCTATGATAGTTCCCCAACCATCCTCAATAACAGTGAGTTCTGACGAGCCCTGTGTTGTTAATAATAGTTGTTAATTTGTTTGTTGCGGTGTTGATATTGATATATATTTTTCTCTTGATTTCTTTGCCTCAGATGGCACTGTTAATACTTCTGTTGAAAGTGAAAACAAAGATCTGTGTCAGCGAGCCAGCTCTGATCCACATCTCCAAGACCAGTGGGACAAAGTCACACAAGAAGAAACGGTAGGCTTTCTGTCTATGCACTGGGCCAGCAATGTCACTGTTTAATGTTAGTTTCACGAGAAAAGAACACAAACTCAAAACCCAGTGTGAAATAAGAATTCAGTTACTGTATTGTTAAGGATCATTGCAGACATGAAGACATTGGAGCACTGTTCTGGAGCTCTAAGGCTTTGTATCCCCCTCATATCTTAAGGATAAAAAGAGGGAGAATATGGAGAGAAAGGGAGCGATTTAGCGTGGTTTAATTAAGGAGGAACAGGAAGTGACTTGTGAAATATGCTCTTTCTCCCAAACTTATTTTTTGGCTGATCAGGTTGATGTGAGTTGTTGTTCGCCTCCACGATGGAACCGGATCTGGAGTGACTCTTTCCCCGAGGCTGAGGTCAGTTTACTTCTCTGTGCTTCCGAGAGGATTGTTTATAAAAATCTTTGACGTTTCGTTAATGTTGCTATTTGTCATTTCAGTTCTTCGATCGAGTTCTCATGCTTTCTCAGAGGCTTTACAGTCTGCAGGTAATGGTAATGGTATTGTTTGATTATGCATTTAATTTACAACTTGGTTTTAATACATTTGCTTGTATTCTCCAGGCTATCATCTCTCAGCAGGACAGTCAGATTGAGTTGCAGCGAGCCTCACTGACAGACCGTGCCTCGCTCCCGAGCCGCTATCGTGGTAACTGTCTTCAAGAACAAGAGAAACAGAGAACTTTAGCTATCCAAAGACAAGAACTGGCAAATTTTCATAAACTTCAAGCTCAGCATCGGCAAGAGCAGCAACGCTGGGAAAAGGAGCGAGAGAAGCACCGTCACCAGGTGGAGGCCACTGAGGCCAAGCTGCGTCAGAGAGAGGAAGAGTGCAAACGTCTGGAGGTAAACCGTCAACAAAACAGCAATTGTTCCACTTCTACGCAGTTTTTGTCTTTTGGTTAGATTGTATTTCATTGCAGGAACGGCTCACAGAAGAACGAGAAGAACTGGAGAGGCAGCGTGAGAAGTATCAGGAAGATCTGGAGAGACTGAGGGAGTCGACTCGAGCTGTGGAGAAGGAGAAGGAGCGCTTGGAGCACCAGAAAAAGAGCAAGAGGAAGACCATCGAGGTGATGACCACTGTCTTCTCTTTCAAAAGCTCACTGTGTTTTTATGGATAGGCTTATATCTCAGTAGCATAAGGCCATACATCCCAAAAGCACTCAGTCCTGCCTTCCTTTCCACAAGTACACAATGTTTGTGTATGTACTTGTGTCCACCGCTCCATTCTGCTGCACAATGCGGCCCTTTGTGTGTAAGTTTCACAAGAAAAATATCCACATTGTAATTTCATGTGAGTGGTAAAGCGTCTTATATTAAATATCGCTCTTTTCAGTTTGGAAATATTGTGATTCTGGTCCTGTTTTTAAATTAAAGCTAGGCTGAACAGTTAGTTTCTACTTTTTACACATCATCGTTGTGTCGGTAGTTCCTTCTGTTACACATATTTGTTGTAGTTAGAAACTCCCTATTTCTTCAATGATAGATTAATTTCCTCTTCTATGAAACACAACAATGTCAATGACATGCTCATCTTTTCATTGGTGACAGCAGGCATTTACTATTGTATTATATTGGGTGCTTGTTAGCGTGTACATTTAGAAGACCACAATCTCAAGTCTTGTAGGGAAAAAGACCAGATGGTGAAATGGCCTCATTTGTTGTGATGAGTAATCCAGACTTTTGTAATTACAGAGTTTAAGAGAATTACATCAGTAAACAGGATTGCCATGCGGTTTGTTTGTTTTTAACCTATAAATAAAATAATCTGTTGAGACTGAATCACTATTAAGTGCTCAGCAAAATATGTGTTTTAGCCATTACATTTGTTTTCTGCACACACTGAGGGCAAGTGTAGACTCAACTGCAATTTACAAGAAATGTTTTGGTGCTCAGACACTATCCAAAACATCAAATGTGTATCAGCTTTGACCTCAGGATCTTAACCAGACTCAAGACCTGTGTAAACAAACAACTTCTTAATATTGCTTCTCAGTATTTGGGCTCATATGAAGCACATTCCTGTTTGTGTGTGTGAGTACAGAGGAGTCTTGCTGTGACACGCCGGGCTTCAGAGAAACTCCTTTCATGTCTTATCACATTCTGATGACAGTTGGCTCGTCGCTTGTTGATAAGGGATTTTTATTGGCTTTGGGGATGCAGCTTTATTGCTAAACAACCTTGAAGATATTATGTCCAGCAGACAATATTTAACAGCTGAAATATCACACTGTTATTTAGGATCAACCTAAAGGTAAACTCCAGGTGTTGTGTTGACGCTTAAGAAAGAGTTTTGAAATTCTCAGATGTGTAAGAACTCGCAAAGGTCACCAGAACCATAAGGGTTCTCATAAAGCATATGTTCCAGCTGTGTTTTCTTCACACCTCCATGTTGTCTGTGTCCTGCTCTGGCCCTGGCATGTTCCTGATTTATGAGGTTGTTGACTCAAACTCTGTGAGCAAGTCTTTAGTTCAACACTCTTGCAAAAGCACTCGTTTCCTTGCTACTAGCGTGCAAAACCCAGTACTGGAGGGCAGATATTTCAGTCATCTTCAGTAAATTGCTAAACTTCACCATAAGTCATCTTTACACTGTGAGGAAATCCTTCAGAAACCCCCAAATTATCTGCTTAAATTGAAATCTTTCTTTTTTTAGGTGTTTGTTATTGCAGACTGCTGTCTTTTGTGAAATACATATTGATACAGTATATATTTACAGAAATAAACGGTTGGCAGAACATTTTGTTACTTTTTTTGATCATCATAACACCTTTTTATAACAAAGACAAAGCAGCATTCTTAAATCAAAATGTCAAAAAATAATAAACAATGTTTCATTTTCGTCAATAATACATTTTATTTGTAACTTGTCTCTATCTGGAAGCTTTCAGTTGCCATTTTTCAACCTTTATTTGGTTGACATTATATTTGAAAAAGTATCAATGTACAATAATCGTTTGACTTTTCGACTACTAAAGTAATCTTAAGTTGCAGCTTCTTATTTTGAAAAAGTTGACGTATTTACTGTGCTAATTGTCCAAAGAACTACCGGTATATCCTTTAAAAAGATTGTGCGTGCAGAGGCTTCGGTTCAGCGGTTACAAGGCATAACTCAATCATCGCAGTATTGTGATTATCGATATCATGAACCGCGTTTCGAACTGTTTTAGTGCCTTGTTCCCTGTCCATTCTTTTATTGAGGCGAAAATACTTGAATGCTCAACAATTAGGATTCGTTTTTAACAACAAAGGGTGAATAAAATCGTAATAAAACTCACCATTAATCTCCTTGTTATTTAAAGATGCATTCTGTTCAGTTTAATTTTATTAAGATGCCATATTGTGAAACATTTCATTCAAAGCAGTAACATCTCCATGGAGACAAGCAGCAGACTTCACCGGAAAAATTGCTTGGTGCGCCTTAAAGTGAGCAGCATTGTTGTGTTTATAACTTGAGTGTCTCGGCAGATTCGAGCATGTAATAATCACCCGGGCCTGTCATTAACGTCCGTTTCTGGGGCAGATCCTGTGGTAGTAGTTTTTGTGTTGTCAAATCCGCAGCCTGAAGGTTTACTGCCCTGGAAACCTGTTGTCTCTGCCTCTCAAAGCGGCTCATCTGGTCCAGGGCAACAATGGGGCATCTGTGAGCTGCTGATGGATGTTCAGTGCGGTGGAAAAAGGGGTTTATTTAAAGGACCAGGTCACAAACAGCCTGATTCTGCTTCCCGTGGTGTTGTGACAGTGTTCAAATGTCACGCTCTGTTACGGAGACTAAGGAGGAAAAAGGAGAGAGGCTCGATACCGATGCCAGAATTAGTATTATTTTTTTAACTTTCATTCAAGCATCACCAAGTCTTGAACCTGTCTTGAATAAATGAGTGTGTATGGTGTTTGTGTGGTGTGCATGGTGTGTTTGTGTGTGATGGTGTAGATGTGTGTTAGTGTTTGTCATGGTTTTTCCAAATGAAAAGTAAAAAGATAATAAAAAGAAAATGGTAGATTGAGGGTTTCTTTAACATTTACATTTGCAGTATTCTTATGTGGATCAATACCATTCTAAAAAGCCCAATTTAACGGTTTAACATGAGATATTTTCCAGTATATTTGTTGAAAAGAGCAGTGTAGTGAGTTAAGCAATCATCAGGAACCATTGTGTGGCCAGTTTGAATCCTCATTATCTGTACAGTGTAGTATATGAAATCTGCGTCAAAAGGGAGCAGCCCAGTCAAGGGAAATGAAATACAAACTCTGGCTTAACTTGTCACTATAGGCAACAATGAAATTAAAGCTGCACTATGCAACCTCTCCGCCGTCTTGTCTCAGTAATATGTTCATGCTTTGCCTGGAATATTCCACAGTATGGTATTAAACGTCAATCAAATGCAGGTGTTTTGATTGCTCAAAATATCTTCTCCATAGATCTAACTTGGCCAGGCGTCGTCGTCAGTTGTTGACTGCCAGTTTTAAATGATGTTTGGTGAATAATTGGTCTTTGTCTTTACATTTGGCTGAAGACGTCATCTTTTGTGCAGTGTGTAATTAGCTGAACAATGCGGTGGTTTTCTTAATGCACTGATGCCATTGGAGCCATGTCGTTGTTCCGCTGCTCTGTCTGTTGTGTCAGACACGCCTTTATGTGCTCAGAGACCATCAGGGGTTTTATGTTTCTCATTTGGTGTGTGCACATTGTCCTTGAGCCTCGCGAGCTCATGAAACGCCCGTCCCAAACTCACAAAGTGCTGGCTCAGCACAGCAGAAAGCGCCGCATGTGGTTCTGATTCTGAGTTGAGCCCATAAATACACTGCAGCTCCACAGATAGTGTTTCTGTTCTGAGTGCTGTGTGTAACATGAGGGTTAACATAAAGCACTGGGCTCACACAGACCCATCATAACATGACACTGCACAACATGAACCATAAACCACGAATACAGCAGTGTCAGGTTGGGCTGTGCATTTAATCGAATGATTGTTGGTTGGTTTTTGTGATGTATTAGGTTGTGCATCATATGTGACATTTCAGCAGTTTAAGCATTATTACTTCTTTTTTTGACATTTTCTCCCCCCATCCCCGTGTAGTAGTGGGTCATTGACAGCATTAGAGCTTATCAGTTCTGCAGTTTTGAACAGGACGTTCATGGACCCGTTTCTAACTAAGCCGTTTTAGATCAATATTGCAGTTTACAATGAACAGAATATAAAATGATGATCTACTTATGTTATTCAAAGTCCTATTACTCATAATGTGTTTCTTTTAACTCCTCACATTTCTCTCGTGACTTTACCGCAGGTGGTTCCTCTGTCGGGCAGTTTGAACGGCGTCCCCAGCCCCACCGGCCTGTCGGACCTGAAGGGCCTGAGGAACAGCGTGTCTGTGGCTCCGGCCGATTTCCCCGAGCGCCCCGAGGTGACGGTGAGGAGGGAAGTGAGCAGCTGCACACTGAAGACCGAGGTCCCTCTGCACCTGCTCAGCACCACCAACCAGCACAAGTCTGTCAGCGTGTCCCAGCAGATCCCCACCAAGCTGGCCGCGCTCAGCAGCATCAAGGGCGGCAAGCCGGGCAAGAGTGGGAAGGCCTCACACAGGTCTGACAGCACAGGTACGGGAATGTCAGAGCAGGAACCTCGATGTGACCTGGAATAGACAAGTTGTTCTTTTAACTTCGCTCGATCCCAGGAAGGATTTTATTCATGTTTTAAGAGAAAGTCGCAGGTAGTTGTAGTAGTATTGACTAAAAGCATCTGAGCAAAACAACTATGCGTGTACTTTTAACTTTTACTGTATGTCTTCATGTGTTAAACGCAGTGGTGGAAGAAGTACTCAAGTTTGTAAATGTACAGATACAGGGGCAAAATATGACTCGATATTACTTTAAAGAATCTACTTAAGTAAAAGTATTGAAGTAACTGTTGAATAATGTACTTTTAGGGTTTACTATTAACTATTAACTATTAAAACATCAAATTTAGTGCTCTTGATAAATCATTGTGCTGATTTTTGTCAAAGGAAGCGAATGAATTGATAACTTCTATTATTTACTCAAATCTTTAGGGAAAATGTCATCATGACCATTTCAGATGGTCTTGAACCCTACGGAAAAGTACTCTCTACTTTTCAGTCTAATTCTAAAGTGTAGTGAAGTAAAAAGTACAGATATCTGCTCTCAAATCTCACGAATAAAGCTTTCTGATGTAGTGAAGTACAGATTCATAAAGATTTGACTTAAGTACAGATCTTTTACTTTTGTTACTTTCCACCATTGGTTAAACGCAAGATCAAACTCATGATTTAAAGTTCCAGTTAACTCACTCAATGCCCTCATCTTTCTGTGATTGCACATGTAAAGCTTTTAGAATAAAATAATAAGTCCACTAATCAGAATGTTGCTTCGACTAAGACAAAACTAACTGATATTAATTGACTAAATGACTAAAGTCTCACAGTCCTAGGTTGCTCTCATTGTTGTAGTTATAGTCAAGTCGTACAAATATTTCCTATTCACTGAAATAATACTTTGAGCGCTGCAGTTCTTTGTCTAGTTCCATTTGCACCAGACCATCTGCGGCTGACATGCGTTTGACTTAAGTGCTTCATTAGGATCACATTAGACGTCTAAATTGGGTCAGCCCTCTTATTTATCGAATAGTGTCCTGTCCAACCGAAGCTGCCCTGCTCTTGTTGAAAGTTTAACCTAATTGTACAATCGAATCTCTTTCTCTTTCCGCTGGTCTCGCGCTCTCTTCACTCGTGCTCTTCTGCCTCAGCGTCGATGGATATGAAGCAGATGCTGCCTCTGAAGCTGTCGGCTCGAGACGACAGTTCCCTGAAGGCCAAACGCTCCATCAGCCCCCATCAGCCCCTCACCGTGTCCACGTCTCCCCTGCCCCACACCGGTACAGGACGCTTTTATAATGTTACGCACTATCAAAGCAGCGACGAGCTTAATCTGCCCACACCTTCCACTGTGCGCCGGCCTCTCCCTGTGTAAACATTTCTCAGGTTCACACGCCTCTGATTAATGGCCTCGAACACAGACTTAATAATCCTCCACTCTGAGAACAAATGGTTTGGATGTGATTTCAATATCATCTTTGTTATTACACACCACATATTAAACTGATTTGCTGTTGGTTTAATATTAGAACTCATAACCAATGTGCAAAAAAGGAATACAGAATATAGTTTGGGGCCAAATCTGGTACATTTTTGTGCAACACCCAATCTGAAATTAAATATTAGACCATTTTAGACGCAGCAGTGCTCAGGCAAACACTGGGTAACTTTTTTAAGCATTTGGGCATCAGACTGGAACATTCAAATAAAGAAAACCTGACATAAATAGTTCTCAAATATTTCTTTGGAATTGTCTCATTATGGGTTTAGTCTCTGCTTTGAAAGAGTTCCAAAACATGATAATCGTTTGAGAAGTAAAACAAAGACGGAAAAGCATTACATCTTGAATTTATAACCAATGGATAAAGGAAAACTATGTCTGTGAGCACTTTATCTGCGGACTTTTACTGTTCTTTTGGTAATGTTTGTATTTGTCTGCCTAGTGACAAAAGAGAGATATAGTCATATTTACACTTGTAACTGTTACAGATGTTCATTATATGCAGTGTCCCTGATAAACAATAACAAGTACAAGCCTAAAAAGGTCAAACGCTGATTGACTTTCTCCTGTTCCCCTTAGATCCGCTGAGTCCACTGGACAGTGTTGGACTGGAGGGCCACAGCCCTTCCTCGCTCCTCACCTCTCTTCCAGTGACTACCCATAAGCCCCCTCTGCAGCCCCCTCTCTCGGTTCACTCCCTCAGCTCCGGCTCGTTCCTCTTCCAGCCCCAGCATTCGAGCCTCGGGGCCGGCCCCCAGCCCAGTGCCCCACCGCCGTACCAGGGGACCACCGAAGACCTGAAGGAGGACGTCATCTTCTTCTGAAGCACAAACTACACATTCCTACATCTGATCTTGGACTCTGGTGAAAATATCTGCATGAAGTAGCGGCCATACATTTTTAGCTTTTGCCCATTGTAGCTTTTGTCAGTTTTGGAGCTCTCCAGAGTTTGTTTTAATAACTGTAGCCATTTATTATGAAGGATTTTTTGCATTCAATGATGTGTTTCAAGAGCTGAAGACAAAGTGAACACAAACAACTACAGTGCTGTTTTGGATCTCCACAAAGTCTGAACAATCCAGGTTCATTCACAATCCAACTTCTTTTATTTGCACTGCGTAAACACTCCATTCCTGATTAATCTGGGATGCTTTAGTGTATAAGAATGTGTTTGTCTTTTGTTGTACAGTTGCACAAATCTATGAAGGCTCATATCATTATGTTCTTAATTGTGACTACTCCAGAAAGCTAAAGACATCTTCTTGTGAAACCTAGTGGCTTTAGCGAGACAAGGATTTGATTCTTTCCCAGGCTGTTGCATAAGGTTCTAAATCGCTTTTCACTCCAGTTCTGGCTTTGGTATTAAACCTTATGACAACAGAAAGATATAAAGAGTTTGTTTCCACTGCTAATTTGGTCTTAGAAAAACAAAAGAATGAGACTACACTGTTTCTCTGTGTTCTAAGTGTGGATCTGCTGGATCTTAAGCAGCTTCATGTAAAATATGTATAGATTGTACATAGCTTTTGTATTTGTCTTTAATTACTTGTTGTGTGAACGAGATGCAAACAGCCAAAACTAGTACTTGTTAATATTTACTTGATTACACATAAGGCTGTGTGTGTACGATAAACCACAATCACTTAGTGCTGTTACACGATTATGCTCTTTTTGTAGCGTTGAAGCTAAAGTGCACAACTCTGGTACTATTTTGTGTTTCATGTATTTGGTTCAGTTAAAAGCCAAAGCTTTGTGTAGCTCTTGTGTAGCTCTGATCAGAGAAGCTTACTTTCCTAAACTTGTAGCTAATTGCCATATTTTTAAATCCTTCATCTTCTGCGTGCAGCATCATGTTTGTAGGACGTAGTAAAAAGCGTGTGCTTCTGCTGGCCTTACGGCCTCCACGTCGAACGTTTCTCTGCTAAGGTTTTTGTCTTGTTGTAAATTATTAGCTGATGTTGAAAACTCACATATGCCAGTCTGTCACATCACTGTTGTGTTACTTTGTCAACATATTGGACCTGTAACTTGTAAATAATCATGAACCTATTTTATTTCCTTGGCCAATCCACACTAGTCACTTTGGTTAGTAGTATACTTGAAGGCTAAAATGAATGGTTTATTTCTTATTTTTGACAGTGTTTTATTTACCAAGAGCTGTCTAATGACTTTGTAGCACACAGCTGACTTTTGTTATTGTTTAATTTTATTCATTGAGCTAAATTAGAGAACAACCTGTGGACACCAACTCTTAATCTAGACCAATTTTAGAAATAAAAAACTTGAAATGAAATCTGTTGGTGTGGCGTGTGTCTTTATTGTCCTTTCTGCGCATATATAATACCTCCAAGTATGTTGTGTCCAAGGATTAACTGTCTGTCTTTAACATATAATAAACCCACAGATCTAAACTCGTATTTACTGCTCATCCAAATAATCCCGACCACCCATTTGGCCTCCTCCTTGTCTTTGTTCCCTGCTGGTGGAATGTGTGTAGATGAGCTAATAACAGCCTGTTCCAGACCGTTGTGTTTTAGGCCGTGGTTGCTGGTTCCTCGCGGACAGTCACTACTTATTGTCACGGAGCCTGGGAATGCTCCACAGTGTAGTGGCCACTTTTATTGTCTGCTGTCATTAGTGGCTTTTCTGTCTCCTCTCAAAGCCTGTTTTTTTTCCAGGCGTCTTCCCCACACAGAGATCTTAACACCGGCTTTGTTTTTTCTCCGTCTCCCAAAATCATCTTAGCCCAGACCGGTTGTTTAATGTGATCCTGCTTACAGGAAGCTGGGAGTCCTGGCTGTTGTTCCTCTGCATCTTCCAACTGCACAGTTAGAAGGCATTTCACTCTGACTGGTTTGGTTTAGAGCTCTTTGGCACAGTAGGGGGAAACTGACTTCAAATCTAAATACCAGTAGTACCTGAATTACACTTTTGGATCCTAATGCTGATCTCAGAAATTGATAAGATGTTTGGTAATGCCAAGTTCACTTAATACAGTGCAAACACTTTGAGACGGTATCAATCCACTCTAGAGCAAACCAATGAAAACAAGTGATAAGTGCAAGAGCCAGGGAACACATTAAGACTCACATTTTTGTGTAAGAGCCACATGCAGTGCTCAGACACATACTAAACTCATTTCTAAAACAAACTTGAGATGAATATTATTTGAAGCAACACGTCAGTGACTCAGTGACTTCAAGTTTATTTCTATAGCTCATGCACCAAGCAACTCAAGGTGTTTTACCAGAGGACATGACATAAATACATTAAAGGTGCACTATGCAACTCTTCTGGTGGAGCTGTTATAAAACGTTTCTATCTTTATGTCCACAAGTAGTTGGTCCCACCAGGCCAAGTTACAGGTTAAATCTGTGGAGAGGCGACGCTGCTCTCTGTAAGGATGCATGTTTTTGGGGGCAATAAAAAGATCTGTAATTAAATGAATGCAGTGTAGATACGTTAAGTTACTGCACCTTTAAATACATCTTATTAATATGAATATACCTACATAGTACATACATTAACACCTATGTACATGCTCTGGACTGTGTGTGTGTGTCCTCGGTGCTGAGTGCAACCACTGAGATAACACATTGTAAAACATCCTTGAGTTAAGGCCACCTCTTACATAACAATACAAATGAGCTTTTTCTTCTTATCGGCTCTTGTTAAAAGCAAAACAGTGAAGGTCTGATACACATCTCACAGACAAGCACAGTCTAAATAAACGAGAACTGTGGTTATTTTATGCGTCTTGGTTTTGTTCAGGATGAATGAGAATCTCTGTTCCTCCGAGGCCCTCATCTGATCTTCCATCTTGCATCAACAAAGGCCAGTGTAGTGTGTTGGACCAGCAGTGGAAAAGCTCACACAAAGTAGAGCTTATGGCATCCAGGGAGTCGGATCAGGTGGACACGGTGGTTGCCCTGGTGAGAGGTGCGTCGGGTGACTTGACCAGGTACAGCACAATGTCAGAAGTGTGCTCTCTCTCCCTCTGGCCCTTTGTCTCCTGACTTTGGCCCCGGGACCGGCTCCGAGTCGCCCGTCCTGTTCCTCCCTGAATCAGGAAGTGATGAATGGAGCCTTTGTGACGGATCAGGCTGTTCCACAGGAGAGTAAACAAGTCACATTCTCAGCGGCCATATTTACTCGATTACTGTGATGTTTAGTCTGAGTCATGCAGGAAGCAGCAGCGTTTTCTCACCAACAACGAGCTTTTCTACAGCCTCCACATTTGAAACGTTGTGACAGAATATAATAAAAGAGAATGTAAATATTATGAAACAGCTTTAAAAATGAACCAGCCCAAAACTCTGTTCAAGGAAAACATTTATCTTTGTAGGTTTGATCTAATATAAATGACTCACTAGTTTCTATGGAGATGTTATATGTATATGGAATGTCCCTCAGTATGGCTTTAAACCTATCCACCCATAGAGACAAGCAGGTGAGGCCAAGTCACAGGTCAGATCAGCCCACTGGAAGAACATTTGTTTTTTTTAATTTTGGAGCAATAAAAACATGTGGCATTTCAGAAATACAAAATAGATAACAGCAGAGCAGTAACATCTCCATGGAGACTAGCAGGTGTGGGATCCCTCACCAGAAAAGTCCCCAAGTGCTCCTTTAAGAATGAAATGTTTCATGATAACGGAACCCAGTTTTCCTTTTGTATGGGGTTTGTTTCTGTAAAATGGTATGTTTTTAAATAAATGTTTGAAATGATGAATTGTTTATATGACCCTTGAACATTTTCTTATTCCTCTTTCTTCATTATTTTGGTTTTACGTATGAACCAGTCATAACAAACAGCTCTGCCTTTCTCAAGGGTAGACATCTTGTAAAGCGCAGTCCATATATTTTCTGCTCTTTGTAGGTGGCTGTGTGTCCGAGCCAGGCCTGGAGCTCGTCCCATCTCTACTTCATGGTGCCGCATTGTTCAAGGCTGCAGCAGTGTGTGAGGTCTCTGTGGTGCTCACAACCGGCCATAAAGAACTTCCTTCACACTCTTTCTGTTAAACCTGGAGTCAGCCTGAGCCGCGCCAAAGCAAACAGAGACCTGGAAGTGAGCGTGGAAAAGCCTTTTGGGCTCCTCAGCCGGGTCCATCAGTTTATCCTGCTCAAAGACTTTATGGTGTTGGACAGTGTGATGAAGCGACAGTGCAAGAATATTAAGAAGCACATTAGTCAAATATAAACCGTTAAAGGACATTCCTACCAGAGGATTTGTTTCATTTTAATTTTTTTCATTTAAAAAAAATCTTGTTTTTATTTTTGTTTTTTTTTGCTGAAGTGTAACGTGGTGGGGTTTTAATTTTGTGAATATCTTTCCATGTGTTTTATTTCTGAACACAACATTAGTTAATATCCAAAGTGTGGTGGGTTCACTCACAGCAGCCTGATATTACTCACACGCACTGTTTCTCATCACCAGTTGATAGCATAATCCAGTGGTTCTCAATCTGGTGGTCGGGACACCCATGGGGGGGTCGCAAAATGATTTCAGGTTGTCATTAGATGGTGTGGGAAAAATAAAAAAGTGTATTGTACAATTGTTTTTAACAACTTGACACCCTTCAAATGCAGTGGTGAATGTAAATTTTTACTTTTAGTGTATTAAATTAATGAATCCAGGCCTATTTCCTAAATATAAAATCAAACATTTGACAGAAGACCACTTTATATATAGTGAATGAGTGGTTTCAGATCAGATCAGAATCAGAAAGAGTTTATTTCCATTGTCAATTAACAAAATTCACAAACATAGGAACTTGTCTCGGCCTTAAGATGCAACATAAAACACTGAGCAATAATAAAACAACATATATATTCAATCAAAAAAGGGCATGCATTAAGAAACAATTTAAACATTTCTATCAAATAAAAATAAAAATAGGCTTACTATGTACACAAGAGTTACAGTTAAATTTACAGTTGTAGTGCAGAAAGTGACAGTGCAGTGAGTGGTTGAATATTGCAGTCAAAGTGACAGGTGTTTTGAAGTGTTCATGAGTCCAACAGCAGAGGGAAAGAAACTATTCTTGTGGCGGGAGGTTCTGGTCCGGATGGACCGTAGCCTCCTTCCTGAGGGGAGTGGTTCAAATAGACCATGACCAGGGTGAGAGGGGTCAGCTGTGATCCGACCTGCTCGTCCCAGAGCCCTGGAGACGTACAGGTCCTGCAGAGATGGAAGTCTGCAGTCGATCACCTTCTCAGCAGAACGCACAATGCGCTGTAGTCTCTGTTTGTCCCTGGCTGTGGCTCCAGCGTACCACACGGTGATGGAGGAGGTGAGGATGGACTCAATGATGGCCGTGTAGAACTGCACCATCTGCACTGGCAGCTTGACTTTCCTCAGCTGCCACAGGAAGTACATCCTCTTCTTGATTTAATGTGCCTAGAATGTAGAAAAGAACCTTACTATAGAGGTTATTATGCATTGACATCATTTTCAGTCAAAAAATAACCCTCCACAGTCCAAGCGCTATGAGCAACACAACTAATAAAATGTGTTTCTTATATCTTTTTTGACAATTTTTTTTTTCTGTGGAGCTTTTGTTTTGCTCAAATTATTGAGTTTTATAGCACAAAATAGAAACTGTTCAGATCTTAGTTAACTTGTTTCCTCAAAACAAAGATTTACAGAAGCACTGGAAGGCAATCAGCTCCTGTAGTTTATCTATTTTTCTAGTTAACTGGATTTTCCTTCCTTCTTTTTAGATGTCAGGTACAAACTAAATCATTTTTGACTGACTTTTATATTTATATGACAGGAACAAGTCTTTTACATGTCAAGATCTGTTTTTCAGCTTTTACAGGAAAACATTTTATAACTCTTCAGAATGTTGTGATTAAATCTGCATTACCTCTATTAACAATTATATAGCCTTAAACAATAGCCTTAAACAAAGAAATCATAAAACATGTTTAGGGTTCGACTGTAGATCCCTGGAGTTAGTCTTACCTAGCCCCGAAGGTCAAAAGGTCAACACTTGTTAATGAGTCAGAATCTGTTTACACTAATTCAATGCCAGCTGTAAATACTTGATAAGGCCGCGAGTTGTATCCGCAGCACCATCTCTAAAGATAACGACAGATTGATTGTGGTGTCAGTAAACAACATTTTGGACACTACATATTAATGATGAATGGACGCTGCTGCAGTTCTCAGTGGAACAAAGAAACCACTCCGGTGATCACAGCTGGGCGTCTGCGCTCCAAAACCGCCCACACAAGCCTGTTCTCCCAGGGCTCTCATTTCAGACTATTAATAACATGTCAGGTAATGTTGGCAGAGTGTGTTACGTTAGCTTAGATCAGAATGTGTTACGTTAGCTTAGATCAGAATGTGACATGATCTCCACAGCTCCGTCTCTGTTTAACCAAGACACAGACTGAGCCACGCAAAGCTTTTTCTTACGCATATATAAACAAAGGTAGCCCTGAAATTGAAATACAAGTTGTCAACAAGATGATTAGATAGTGTTACTTTTTTCATTGCTAATACAACTAAATGAATAAATAATATCAATACATTATAAATGGATAACTTTATACACATAAATACTTGCTATTGCGAGTAAATTGTTCATAAATCAACAGTGTTCTGATATGCTCTGGGACAGTTGACCATTTTGAGAGCCCCTGCAAGGCAACTGCTGGTGTGATTTTAAATTTAACTCAACTCAACTCTTTAAAACCTTTTTTAAGAGCTATGCCAGGGATACGTATCATCGTGGACCCTGTATCCACGTCCAGGGACTTTTCCGCAAACTTTTCACATGACACGTTTTCATGATTTATTTTTTTATTTTTAATTTTTTTCTGTCTTTATCTGTTTTGTGATTTTAATGCAGTTTTTCCTGTTGTGTGAAGCACTTTGAATTGCGCTTGACAAATAAACTTGCCTTGCCTTTCTGTAAAGTCAATGTTTTTGTGAATTGTGCCTGTTCCAATCAAATTAATTCATATAGTATGGATGCAATTATATGTCTCAGACTCTCAGTACAATAGTTGACCCCAGGACCCTTGTTGGGACTCCTCTGTCTGAAACTTACATTGGAGCGTGTGTGTTAATCCTGGGCGTGTGCTTCATTAGTTTTGCCATAAGCGGCAGTGTGTGTGTGTGAATGAGGAGGAGGGGACACACGCCAGGCCCAGACACACAGATGCTGTTGACACTATCTGTCCTTTGTCCCCTGGATCCAAGTGTCACGTCTCATCTTAAGTGGTCACCCGGACATCCCCCGCAACAGAAAACAGCGCTACACATACACACTTACTGCTCTTGTGTGAGTTTATAAGGCTGCATTCACATTGTAGGCTGGTTAAACGATCAATCATAATCAGCCTTCAGACATGGAATTACTCTGTGCAATCATTTTTAATAAGGCTCCAGACAGCTTAAGTGTCTTTTTATAATCTGACACTGGCCATTAGACTAAATATAACATATTTCAGAAGATGTGGACATAGGCCCTCTAGATTTTTTAAGTAATCATTTTCCTTTTTTATGTTACTGAAAATTTGGAAAAGAAAATAAATAAATAGATAAATCTGGAAGTTAAGTGCGAGCCTGCTTAACGACCCTTTCTATCATGATATTGTGACATATGCAGATGAAAACAAAAATGATTAAACTTCTCCACCGATCCTCCGTGATGCAGCTAAAGCAGTCCGAAGAGGCACAATTATTGCTGTTGCTCCTGTTAAGAAGAAACATATGCAGAAGAAAAAAGATCTGCAGAGCAACCTAAAACTGTTTGGAGACTAAACTAGCTTTGAATAAATATCCAGAAAATAAAAATATAAGAAGATAATTTAATGATCTTATCCTGCAACAGAAGCACCTCCACACACACATTTATTACCTCTCCTGTGTGAGTTTATAACGCTGGATTCACATTGCAGGCTGGGTAAAAAGATCAGTCAAAATCAGCCTTCAGACATGGAATTAGCAATCATTTTTAATTAGGCTTCAGACATCTTAAGTGTCTTTTCATAATCTGATATTGACCATAAAACAAAATATAATATATTTCACAGGGTTACTTGGGCTGATTTTCACAAAATCCAGAGATTGTTGGTTATAGAATATACAGCCAATTTTTCACAAATTTAAAAGTTTGGTGAGTCTACAAGTGATGGAAGCTTTATGTTGACAAAATAAACAATTTAAACATTTGTGTTTCCTGCTCTGCTCTTTATGGTTTGACTTATCATCTCATGTTGAGGTGTACCCTTGGAAAATACAAGTTTCTGTGCATTGTTAAACATTTTGTCGGTCAAATTACAAATGATTTATTGAATGTTATACTTGAATACTTGAATACAATACAATTTTCGGCGACTCTACCCACTTCTAATAGTATTGGTGTGACTCCAAAGTGAGAAATGTCTTTTTAGTTGTTCACAGAGGCGACTAAGTGCTTTCCCCAAACAGAGAGAGATGACTGATGAGTTTGGTTGTGTTCTCCCTGAGGCTCCCCCCTGCGACCCCCAACAGCGCCCTCACCCTTTGCACACACGCACCGCTCCAGCCCACTCGGGAATACAGCCCTGTTTTATTAATGATGGTCTGGCGGAACTTACGCTTTTATCAAACCGTAGTGCAGAAGATACAAGAACATGTTTGTTTTGTGAAGAATGTCGCTATCGCCCACAGTGATGCTCTTTTGTGTGAATAAATCCATCCTCACACTGACTTTGGGACGTGACAGCGCAAACAATGGACACATACTTGAGATGGTTCTCCCACTTCAGTTTACAGAGCGCTGAATAGAAACAGAAGGCAGAGGAATGCTGAAAATGTCATTTGTAGAGAGTTGTGCACATTCATAAAATCAGCGGATCAAGATGGAGAATAACAAATGCATGTGTGTGTGTGTGTGTGTGTGTGTGTCAGATGTTATCATTATGCTGCAGGTTTGGATTGGTGTTTGAGAATCAGCAGGAAGTTTGTGTAGTTTAATCTGCGGTAAACGTTCATTTGAAATAAAAAATGTGAAAATGGGTGACAATTGTATGGATGGGCACTGTATTGGATGAAAGCTACAGCGGCCGTCGTGTTGGGAGACGGATTCCTGGCTGAATCAATTTCCCGAATGTCTCTTCACACTCTCTACCTCCATCACATGCGGGACTCTTCTGTCAGATAAAAACTATGAGCTCAAATAAATAAATGAAAATACAACTGACCATGACTTGTTCTCATGTTTATTTGTCAATGCCCATGGGGAAAATATCGAAATCGTTGACCTTTTTTGTATATTTGAATAGACCTGAATACAGTAAGTCACAAATATACAAATTCTTAAAGACTGCGTACCTTTTTTGCAACCTGCTTGACACCACTTATTGTTGTTGCTTTGCCTGCGTTCCACAGTATGACATTGAACTTATCTATCTCCATGGAGACAAGCCAGTTACGCCACAAGGCAGAGTTACAGATCTCAACTGAATGGATGAGAATAAGGTACGTTTAATGCCATACTGTGGAACCTCACAGGCAAATAAATAATATCTTCATCGAAACAAACAGGAAGCAGACTCCTGACATTTACATAGTGAACATTGAAAGTGCTCCCATAAGCCTGAAAAAGGTTTAAAAGTTTAGTTAGTGTACAAAATTCACAAACATAGGAACTTGTTTCAGCATTAAGGTGCAACATACAACAATGAATCATAATAATAATAATAATGATAATAATGATAATAGCAAAGTATATAATATCAAATAAGGCATGCATAAATTAAGAATTTACTAATAAAATAAAAATAAACTTGGTCTCAGTATGTACAGAAAATTAACGGATGAGATGGTCGGAAATGATGAGCAGTACAATGAATAGTTATTGGTTTGAATAAGTTTTAAAGTGGCAGGTGTTTAGAAGTGTTCATAAGTCCAATGGCAGAGGGACAGAAACTGTTCTTGTGGCAGGAGGTTCTGGTCCGGATGGACCGTAGCCTCCTGCCTGAGGGGAGTGGTTCAAATAGACCATGTCCAGGGGGAGGAGGGTCAGCTGTGATTGGACTGTGATACTAGATGGGAGAGTTCCTGTAGTAAATATTTATCATAGCAGTTGAGAAATAGAGCTGAGTTGTGTCTCTGTCATCAAAATGTGACATTCCATCAAGAAATACAGAGACACTGTTTTCTCTCGTTTACAGTATGGTTGCTCGGTTACAGAATTACCTCTGCCTCTGTCACATCTGCTGCTCATGTCTAACCAGGAAGTAACTTATAAACGTCACCAAAATGGTCAAACTGGTAACTGGTTTTTTGTTGGTGTAAAGTCTTTAATACAAACATCATAGTCATAAGTACTCCGTTTTGTGAAATGTGTAGTCCAACCTGTCATTAGCACTTGAAACACATAGATAATCAGAATGAAATAAATAGGTAAAAGGTCCATAAAAGCTCTTTATTCTTTGCATGTGAAAAAAAAAATCAAGGACGAACTGTAAATGGAGCACAGACATCTGCATGTATTTTGTCTACACGTTTAGCACTTATTATTACACTCCATGAGCCCCAAAACCCATGGAAGTGAATGTAGCTAACATCATTGCCTTGGTATTTGAACGAGAATGCATCCTAAATGTCAGTTCAGAGTCTTCACGTGTTCATGTCTGGGCTCGAGTCCACAGAAGAACCAAACGACTCACTGGAGCTGTCAGAGCCCAGAGCTGCAGACTTCATGTCCCTCTCTTTATCGCTGCTCTCCAATTTACCGGGTCATTATTCCATTGTGTAAACAGCTATTACTGCGGCCCGGTGCAGTCGAGTTGGGCTCCGGGCACTCCCCCCTCACAATGCTGCAAAACCACAAGTCCTCACTGCACAGACAGGCAAAAATAGAAGCTGTGAAATTAATCTGGCCTTGTCTGCATAAACATTTTACTTCCGAGCTCACATCTTCTGCACCTGACGCTTCATCTTGTAAAATCCTTGAGTCGGAGCACATATTTGTTGTGTTTTTTATAAAGCATGATTTACCGAATTTTGCTTTAATGTGGGTTATTCACATAGTTTTAGTGGTGTGGGTTGTATTTTATTTCCTCTTCTTCAGCAGGTTTGTTTTGAGACTGCCACTTTCACAAGAAACCACTATTACACCAACAAGCAAAAATAAACTAGACTGAAAGCACATTTATTTATTCAAGTAAATTAAAGTAAAACAATAATGTCCAGTACATTTGTTCATATACAAGTGAAAAGTTAAAATTTTTGTATGCGTTTTAAATACTTATTTAAGTGTAAAATGAACATATTAGAATGCTTATGTGTTAAGTCTGTTGAATAAACTGAAGTGATGGCTACATATCAGATGGATTCATTTCAAGTCAACTCACTGTAACAGTGTTTGTGAAGCCAGTATTTGATGACATAAACATGAGTTGTCCGCAGTGGTTTTGACGCTGTCTAAATGCCTGTCTGTCTGCCTCTGTTTACTCCACATTTGTTTACTCAGTATGTTCTCAAAGCCCTCTGCGTCTGCCAGAGGAGATGCCAACAGATACACAACACAAGGCTGCAGTGGCACGTAGCACCAACCGCAGTTGAGGACTCTTGTGAAAACTTTCAATAAAATCAGAAAGAGTTTAAAAAGTCTAGGGCAGTGGGGGAGCAGGGAGAGAGGGACTGATGTTTTCTTGTCGACAGACTTTTGTAAGTGAAGCAGTCTCCACTCGGAATGATGCTTGATGTACAATCTAATCAGAACTTAATGTGTCCCAGCTTTGGGAAAATAATGATATAACAAAGATTCACAGCGTGAAGCTACTTTTTGTTCCACAATCCTGTCCATTCGCTGTGATGGAGATTTTCCTGCTCCAGGAGAGCTCTTTGAACATGAGGGGCAATAATAAAGGTGCCTCCTTTTGGTTCGGAGTGGCATCAGTGAATCATATGCAGTGAGTTGAATAACAAATTCGTTTTCGCACCAGATGCCCTTCCTAGTTCCACCGCTCTTCATGCAGGTGTTGTGCTGACACAGAGCGCACTGGCCTGAGACTCTTATTTTGCTGTGAGGCTTGTATTGATCCTCACCATGGGTTTTCCGGCACCATGCATCAGGGGGACCTCCATGTGCTCCCTGGGGTGTTGGTGGAGGTTGGTAGAGGTTGATTGAGGCCTCGTGGAGACGTCTTTGTCCCTGTGTGCAGTGGTCTGAGAGGGTCCCAGCTGGGCGTCCCAGAGTAGCAGACACACGCCGATGTTTGGGCAGAGGAGCAGACTGTGGCGCTCAGTCCATTCCACCTCAGTGCCTCCTTTATCCAGACTTAACAATAATAAGTGCTCTTTTGCAGGACGCGGCTCCTGGATTAACTGACACAGAGACAGTCATATTGTTGTGGCGCTTTGTTATTGTCCAGTGCAGTCCCAGCTTTTGTGTCATCAGCTTCAGAGCTTCTTTTGTTTTGACCGACTTTGAAATAACGATTTACTCCCTGTGCCTTAATTGCACAGTCGGTAAAATGTGTTTGAACATTTTCTGTCACAATAGTGGTCCTGCTGTCCTCTGAAGCTCTCTCTTCATACTGAGCTTCTTCTGAGCTTTCATCTGAGTTAGTTGTCTCTGTCCATACAGTAAGTATAACGGACACTGAGAGCTTGTCCACAGTGCACAGCACAGGCTCTGCTGAGAGCATGTCATGATCACTGTGTTGGTGCAGCCGCAGCTTGTTTACGTCCAATTAACAGCGGCCATTTGAAGTTCTGTCATTGGCCTTCAAAAGACCCGACAACACTGCCATTATGTCACACTCCAACTTTTGATGTCATTTGACATTTGACACAAGGATTCAAAGTGCCACTGCACATTCATGGGCAAACGAAGCTCTTCCGCCATGAAGAGCAAACTGCCTTCATTATAAACAAATATTTTCCCTCCGGAACCATATGAGGCAATCATTTAACTTGCAAAGAGCTTGCAAAGCATCCACAGTGTTCTGGTGAGAGCAGAGGCACAAGAAATACTGTTTCTACGCACATACATGTGAATCAACATCATTATCACTTGAAAAACATCACGTTTGGCATACTTACAGTTAATATTTGCAGCCGTTTTGAACTTACTGTTAGTGTAAATCTTACTGCGCAGCAGATTCCACTTCACTCAACAAAATCGTCAACAAAACGTGATATCACTTGATCTCATAAAATCTGACTTTAACCCCGGCTAATCTTCTGTGGAAAGCTGCCAGTCTTTGATACAGCTTTGGTGTATTTCTGACTAAATGGAGACTAGACTCTGTTCCAACCAAATTGCTTGTAAAATGATTGTTCTAATGAAGATTACATATCTGTATCTGGATTGTCTCAATCTAATCCGTAAGAATGTAATTAATAAAGTATTATTTTCAACCTGAACATAATGACTGACACATGGCATGTGTCTAGATAAAAATGCAGCACTCTTGATGTTTTTCAAGATCACGCGTCATGTTGTGTAACCGAATAAACGTACAGCAAGACAAACTGGAGCATGTGAACTGTCAAATGTAACTTCAGTGTGATGAGCTGAACTGCTTAATATTGTGCTTGCACTTCTGTTCATGTGGAGAAAGGATGGAGACAGGTGTGGCTGGTAAAGGCCAAACCTGCAAGTGTAAACTATGTGAAGCATGTAAAGACCATGTGTGATTAGAGCCGCCCGAGCTGCTTTTGACGACACACAAGTGGGATTCCAGTCATTCCGAGCAGAGGACACAGAAGCCACAAGCACCAGGAAATACATGTTTAGATGACGGCGTTTATTGACAGAACAAGAGCGGAGCATGAAGTAACAAACGGCTACTATCTGCACATCTGATACAGGACATACTAAGACTTGCACAGAGAAAATGAGGAGGAAAGACTCCAGTATTTGCTACAAAAAGGCTTGGATTATTCACAATGCCCGAGAATGGGTTAAGACAAAAAACTAAATTAAGACAAATAAAAGTTCTTTGTACAAACTGTGCAAATCAAAGGCATCTACAAAGACATTATAAAGCAAAAAATATAATCTATTAACAGAAGACTTCTATTAAAATATTAAAACTCTAATGTACATGTGTTAACAACCTTCAACAAGTTAGCTTTCTATTCTGTAGTGACTAAAAACATGTTAGCTTCTTAAGTTTGGCAATAAATGTTTTAAATATCACTTATAAAGGTTTTAAGTACATTCATAACATAGTAAAGATAACATTGACATCACAAAAACTACACAGAGCCCTGAGACAAACTGAGCATTACTGGCAGAATTTAGAATAACATCCAGAAACACAATGTAACTTTTCTGACCACAAAGAACTGTCTAATGTGGACATGTTATTTTATGCTGAGAAAAATACAAATTTAGTTCACCAAAATTGAGGGAAGCCCGAATCCAAGGGCTTAAAATATAGACAGGAAGAAGAGACAAAAATCATACACAATTTTCTTGTCAAGCCAGAAACTGCTTAGCCCTTCGACAGACGTTCCAACCTAAAGTGAGAACTGTGACAGAACATCTCTACAGCTAATTAAGGCGAGACACTGCAGGTGAGTAGGAACACATCTTCAATGTAGAGATAACAATTTGAAACTTCCTCTGTAGTTTCCACACATAAATGTAAGAACAAAATTATTTCATGTTTTCATATAAAAATAAGCACATATTTGAGACATGTGAAACTGAAAAATGTATTGAACCAAGTTTAAACTCTCGTTACACTTTGTTGACATACTAGAAACTAACAAAAAACTGTTAACAGTCAACTGTTAAACAGTTAATAAATTAGGCTTAGGATAATATATCTACAAACCCTTCTGTACCATCATCAAAATCTAGTTAGGTACACAATTATACTGATCTTTATGTCTGTACGGGAGAAGAACGCATGTTTCGAGAACGGCTTTTGAAGGTACAATGTCCTATTTAAGGTAAGGTAATTAAATTCATGTATAAAACATATTTAGGAGCAGATTGGGCAATGTTGTTGTTTCCAAATGAAAGCTTATATGCTGAGAGAGCAAACTGACCAAAAAAACTAAAACTGCCTGTAGTGTCTGGCCTTAAGCTGGCAAATATGTCCAAGGCAAACTCAGTGTAGTCCACAGCCGTGTAGCCGGGCACCACAGTTCATGGGAAAACCACACAGGACAGATGCGTAAACAGACCACCACCTCTCCTGGCCTCAGTGATATTAATGTCGATCACGTTGCATGTGGCGTGGCAGCGCGGGCACAGTGCGGTGGGTACAGGCTGCATACCAGACAGGGGCAGTAGACCTGGAGGAGACAGAGAGAGCGTGTGAATGACCAGAGCACCTGATGCTGAGGGCATGAGACAAACAGGAATGTTCACATGAGCTTCTGTCTATGGCAGCGACGCTGCTAATAAGGGCTGCGACGTTACTGGATCCAAACATGGAGTCGTGTGACGTCAGAGGTGAAATGAGTGATTTTAAAGGGAAGACAAGGTTTTACAAGTAAATTTACTGTTATCACAATTTGTGGCAAAAATATCAAAATTAAGATAATATCGTGAATGTTGACATGAAGATATGCAATTTATACAAAAAGAGTTGCTACAAAACAAATAGGAATGTTTTTCAATTAAGAGAATAACCTGATATTTCTGCACTTTTGTGATTGATTTGACAGACATTTCACATTTGTTTGATAATAGTTACACCTCAACTAAAACATGTAAAAACATGATTTACCCCAATACTGTTGGAATGACATATCATCTGAATATAGTTATTGGGATACAAACACAAAGATATTCATTATTAAATTTGATTCTGATGCTAAGGAAAAGTTCAATAGTCAATACAGATTTCAATATGACAGTGATAATAATGAAAAGTGCTCACATTTTATGTAATTTTCAACACAAAATAATAGTGCTTTAATATTAATATTCAATTATGTTTAATATTACCATATGGTCTTATACTATTTGTGATAGATCAAGACTATTCTAAAACTAATCATGAAAGGCCCAATGTCCAATGCATGCCTTTTTTCTTTTTAGTTTTGATGTGCATCCGGGTAATCAATATTTCAGCCCCAAGTAAATTATAGTGCTGTTGTTCTCAAACGCAAAAATAAGCAATCCGCTCAATTACCATGATTGAAGAGTAAGTACACTGCGAACATCCTTCTCGATCTGACAAACTGATCTGATCTGTCTTTCTGAATTCCAACTGTACTTTGTTTCGTTTTGGTTTTGTTTTGAGGTCCAGCAACAGTGACATTATCTAAATACTCAAGATTCTCTCGTCTCTGTCATTTCTCGGATGCTCAAACGTCTAATTTCCCTCCCTGGCTGTTACGGCGGAATGTTCCAGGGGATTTGTATCTGGAGCCCGCCTCAAGCGCGCCAGCCCGGTTATTTGCAAGATGAACATTTCTGAGAAGTGAACGACGGATGTTACTCTTGAACAAACAGACTCTGTGTTGACAGTTAGAGGTCGTCTCTGCTGGGGGGCCTGTTTGGATAACCTAATAAGAAGTTCTCATTTCCAAACACAAAGACGAGCTACGGCTACAGAAGCTTTCATTGATCCGTTCACATCTGCTACTGTTGTGGACAAACCCCCTGAGGCAGACAGTGCGGCGCACAAAACAACTGTGCGGACAAAGGCAATAGCATGTGGCTGTATGTATAAATGAATATTAAAACTGTTTATCTGAAGTACAAAACCTTCAGCTTCTCGTTAGTGAGCGAAGGGCAGAGTTCAATCAACGGTTGTGCTGGTTCTACGCCTTGATAAATTTAAACAATGGGGAAACTGTAATGATGCAAAGCTTTAGATAACTTAACAAATACTAAAATAGAGGTGGGCAATATATTTAAAATGTTATACTATCATGAAAAGTACAATTTTAATACTGAGCATGTCGTTTATAGTAAAGAATTCTGCAAAAAGAGCTGATTAAAAAACAAAAATGTATGTTGTGATCTTTCAAATAAGTGTATATGGTGGTATTTCTGCACTTTGGAGATTAATTTCACATTTAGCTGATAATTAAACCTCAATTTATACATTTAAAGACAAGTGTTAACACATTTCTGTTGGTTTGGAATATTGTCAGGAGGCTCTGGATTTTTGTACAGGTAAGGCTCAAAACACTGCACACAGACACAAAATCAAAATATAGTCACTTTTTGTATATAATTAACTAGTGTAAAAGGTTACAAGCTAAATATATAAAACAAGTAAAAGGAGAATAGAGAAAAAGACGGTGTGGAACCCAACCAGGGACTGTGCGGTTTATGGTCCGTGCCTTTGAAACACATTAAAAACTGCTCCGGCCTCATTACTAAACAGTTCTGGTGCCGCTGGTCAGCTCACAGTCCCTGATCAAAGCCACAGTCGAGCTACAGTGGCAGCCCTTATCCATGCAACCGCCGCATGCTTGGAAGTTTCCACTGCTCGTGTTTGTTCTGCCCCGACGGGTCACTGCCACGGCCATCTGATGCCAATGATAAAACTGAGCCTGCTAAATATGACTCCATGTGGGCAGGGCGATATTCAGCGTTTATGGACAAAAACAAGAAACGTGTTCAATGTAATATTACTTTGTGTGTTAGGAGTAAGACGGAACAGATGGTGAGGTTAATAGGTGTGAGCCGCTGCAGTGACTGGCCTGTTTCCTCTCGACACAGACAAACAGATGGGAATTTACATCGCGGCTGTACAAGGTCTGTCACTGCCTCGACTTCACCTCGATTTATAGTTACTTATAATGAAAGGTGGTCGCGGTACACTTCACTATGACTCTTTTGTTTTTATAGGCAACACATCTCTTTAAGGTGTCTGCATGTCCTCCCCGTGTTACCGGTGGGTTCTCTCCGGGTTCTCCGGCTTCCTCCCACCATCCAAAGACATGCATGTGTGAGGTCAATTGGCAACTGTAAATTGGCCCTAGTGAATGAGTGTGAGAGTGAATGGTTGTCTGTGTGTCCATGTCTCTGCGTTAACCCTGCGACGAGTTGGCCACTGTCCAGGGTGTACCCCGCCTAAGGCCCAAAGGCACTGGGATAGGCTACAGTCACCTGCGACCCCTAAGGGAACTAGCGGTAGAAAATGAATGAATGAATGAACATCTCTTTATTTTGGTTGTCAAAAGTGTCAAAAATCAGATAGTAAAACATATAAAAAAGTATAAATAAAAAAAATATTAAAATAAAAGGACACAATTTGACCTTTCCTAGAATGACCGTGTGCATTATCAAAACTAGTATAAGACCTCATGGTAAAGTAAATAATTGTTTTCATACTATTATTTTGATATTTTGAGGTGAAAGTTAAAGTGTATCGTGTAAAATGTCGACCTTATTCCTGTGATTCGAACTCGAGTTTGGAGTTCGAGTGCTGTGACATCACTATGACCTATTACACAAAATGAACACAAAAGTACATTTTTGAGTTGAAGGTCTTCAGAATCTTTCACTGACCTGGTTTACTGTATGAATCTTCTCTGTCAAACGCACAAACAGCACAAACATCTGCTTTGTTTTAGTCACAAATAAGAGACTGGAGGATGAGCACCAGTGTCTGAAAGTAGGACAGCTTTGTGCTAATGGACCATGTCTCAATGAATCCTTGAAGGATGTTTAGGAGCAGAACAAAGAGGTTTGAGTCAGTGGGTACGCTACACTTGCTCCACTGTTTCACAGACAAATATTGCGTAATGTTGATTAATTACCAGGCCCTCAGCTGGCTTACAGAAGAGGTGCCGTTAAGTGTATGACAGCTCATCGCTTTTTAAGGGCGTAATCAAATTAGTCTGGGTGATTATGCGGCCGTTCTAAGCGTCTTTCCACTTTTCCTTTTTCTGCTTGTGGAGAAAAGCCCAATAAAAAGTCCATTAAGTTTATGCAAATTGCAGCAGCCATGCCGAGGGCTGTAATGTGTAGACTGATTACTCTGGGGAAGTGTGTGCGCACGTGCTGCCCCCGACAGTGCGCGTGTCGAACTGTTGTACACAGATGCCACAATAAAAGCTGCATTCAGCCTGTGTTCCTGGTGGCCCTCACAGTCAGACATTAATAAAACATTAGTATTGAGTGTTTCGGGGCCTCTGCGCGCCGCCTCGTGACCTCTACCATTTTACAGCAGCTGTCTCGAGATGAGAAGAGCTGGCTCACAGCCCTGTTTGACCCCTGACCCCGTCCAGGTGTACCCCATCATCTCGCGCCCTGGATCTATTCTCTGATTGGTAAAAAAGAGAAGAGCGTGTTTGTGAGCAACTGCATGTTTTCAGAAGTGTCCCGGGATGATGAGGAGGGAGGGCGCAGAGAAAACAAAAGCTCAGGCTGGAGTCAGCTCAGGGCCGTTACACTTCAGTGGTCTCTGGTTTGGGGCAAGAGACCAGCTTCAAATGTGGCAAGACCTGATGCTTATACTATGGCCTCGGCTTAGTGAATGTAAAGTGTTCACAGACAGAGCAGACTGTGAGGATAGTTAGTTAACTCCTGCTCTTTAGTTTAAATGATTTGGAGACACCGCACTGACTCATTTACTGCTCTGTTCTTTATTTATCCAGGCTTAGAAATGGCACGAAGAGTATGATGTCATTTTTAATGCAGATAAGCTTTGTCATTCAACTACTTTACAACAAATTAAAAGTAGTGATGATGATAAACTCAATGTGCCAAATTTTTTTAAATGAAAAAGAATTGTCCTGCATATTTGAGCTATTTTACTCTACAATCCAGACCATAACAAATATCACCTCATGCTTAGCGTTTACAAATACTTTTCCATCAACTGTGGTTTTGGGTTTGGCCTCGGAGCCTGCGGTCGGTCACATGTGGGGGAAATGCACAGCGGCCACAAACTGCAGTAGGTGGTGACAAAAAGGGCACGAGGACTGGTAATCCCATACATGCCATTCGAACTGCCGGGACAACCACATATCTATGACCACCTTTACAAATCTTTACTAATGGGAATGCAAGCCACACCTTCATTCCTCCCAAATTAGCGTAAGGATGGTCGGTTTTTTAAAGGGCAGGCAATGGGGGAGGGCGAGAGTAGTAGTGCGAGTTGAAGAGTGGTTTCACAAGTGCGTAAAAAGTCACAACAGAAGTAGTGAACAGGCCAACAGCTGACTAGAGGTTCCTGACCTCGTCAAAGACATGAAAGGAACGGGCAGACGTTATTATTTTTCTCTCTGACCCCAGCTGAAAGTTAACAGCCTCGAGAAGTATTTTTAGGCTTTAGTTATGGTGGCCAAATGGGGCACAATAGAACCCTGTTTTTCCAAAACTCCCCGTAGCTCAGGCCAGCGTGTGGTGTTGAATGTGATATGGCAAACTAAGTGTTTTTACGGAACGCATCGTTATAATGCTGGAGAATGGTCAATATAATATAGCATATCTGACAGCCATTAAAATGCATTTTTAACAGACACATACAAAAAGACACAGACTTCCAAGGTCACATTTAGTTGTTCCTAATGCCATCTTAGATGGCACCACAACATTCTGTGATTATGATATTTAGCAGAGATGGGGGCGGGGAAATGTATATTGTTAATACAATGTAACAAAGCAAAAGCCTAGAGGTGGCTAACAGTATTTACAATCAACAACAATCCGTATCATATCATAACCAATCAGCAGAAAATCTGGCTCTTCCCATCTGAGGGAGTGACATCACATTTTATAGGGTTTACAGTGAGCAATGCTGAAGGTTTGTCATTGCGTTATTATATTGATATTACGCTATTGGACCTTAACCACTGGCCTTGTTTCCTAACCTTTCTTCACTTTTACTCCAAAGCCGGTTGTCCAGGACAGGAAGAGCCATGCAGGCCTAAATCAGGCTTTATGGCTGTGGCCGTTGGAAACATGAGCTTTTTCCATCTCTGGTGTAATTAAAACATAAAGGAAGTCAGCGGGGATGAGAGCCATTATGAGAAAATGTTCATAAGGATCTGCTGCTCTGATCTTTCCTCGCCAGCCTGTCTGTCTCTGGCTCAGCCCCCTCAAAACAGTTCCAGAGACAGCGGCCCATACGACGTCATGGTAAGCCCCCATCTCCATCACATACATCTGTTTATTGTAGAAACAGGGACTTTACATGGACGATTTTCTACTTCATCACAGCTGTGTTTATGCGGTGGCTACAAATAAAATTAAATGTATATTAAACTGCAGTGCTTAAGGCTACAAATGACTTAATGAGAGGTTTTTCAATTAAGGGCCATTTTAAGATCAAACGTGAGCTAAACCCACAAACCCCTAATAAAAAGTCTGTATAACTGTATAACACAGATTAAATCAGCGCCTGAACCAGATCATTTAATAATATCATAGCAAAATGTGCCATTAGTCTCACTGTTCAACATTATCAATATTAAACGTCTTCTGTGTAGCTGAGAAAGAAGCCACCTGTTGTTGCTTAAGGCAGAACATCAATACTGAGAAGTATTTGTCTTTCCACTTTCTCATATTTCAATCCTGCAACGATCGTTTCACCACTTAAACCTGGCACTTGACACTGATTGACTGCTTGCTCCTCACATAGTACATTTTGTAACTGTGTTTTTTTCAATAGTTCTGAAACAACTTGAGGTTTTCATTATCAGATTTAGCTTGATGAGCCAAAGACGGGAAAAGACTCCTTTAGGCTCCTGTGGCTCATCAGGACTATGTGTCAGATCAGCTAGTAACATTTACAACTGTTTGAAACTCCTGACTCATATTGTGGCAGTTAGTTATGTCCGGGGGCCAGGCTAGAGGAGTCGCTGGAGCTTTATCCCCTGTGTGCTGCATGTACAGGCTTGATCCTCACTGCTGTCAGTCACAGCCTGTGTCACTGCTCTTCTGTAATTACCCACAGCTCACATTCCTCCTGCTCTCGAAACCAGGACTGCTCTGTGTTTATCCATCAGGCAGCCTTCACAGTAAGATCATGTGGAACTGTTACCAACGGCAACGCTAGAAACAGTCAGGGGCTTTACAGGAGCACTTCCTCACTTCCACCTGAGGGTGCTGAGTCCGAGGTTCTCCACACACAGACACAGACTCTCTGGGCTGAATCTGTATCTGAACATGCATTATAGTTAAAGTCATGACTCACCGTGGGAGGGTCAGGCTGAGAGATACTTCCATGTGCTGACGAAGGCAGTGGGAATGAGCGAGTAGGGCACACTGGTCACACTGTCCCAGGAGTCTGACGATGGGTCATAACAGTCCAGAGTCTTACACCTCTGAGCTCCAAAGTAGCCCCCCACAACGTACAGTCTGTTTCCTGAAGCTACTGCGTGGCAGCTGATTCTTTTGGCTGTGACATCTCCAAACTTGGACCACTGGTACGTTTCACTGTTGAACCTGTACGCAGAGCTAGCGGAGAACTCTGTGTCCCCTCCGATCACAACCACATGATTTCCCACTACCGCTGCAGCCGTGTAGCGCCACAGCTGTGGACAAGCGGCCGGGACAGACCAGCGGTTTTGACAAGGGTCAAAACACTGTACTTTGGGGTATTTGTCTCTGTTCACACTTGTGCCCCCAAAAGCAAACAGTTTGTTTTTGGCACCGACCACTGCAGCATTACTCACTCCTTCTCTGAGGGGAGCCACTAGTGTCCACTTATTAGTCTGAGGGTCGTACTGCTCCACCTGTTTGAGAGACACGGAGGGAGAGGCAGGGAACGAGCCCGCCAAAGACGTATGTCCTCCGACCACGTACAGCATGTGGTCGAGCTCGGCTGATCCGTGCCCAAACCGGGCCACGAACATCGGAGCTGCTTTGGACCACTCGTCATGCAGCGTGTCATAGACCCACACGTCCTTGGAGGCACCGTTCTCTGAGCCTCGCCCGCCAGTGACATAAACCTACAACACACAGGAAAACTCATCAGAATATAAACACAGGGCACAGATGGTCATAAATATGCATCAACTATGTCACTTACTTTGCAGCCGATAGCACAAGCGCTGCACTCCTTCCTGGGGCTGGGGATGTCTGTTTTGGGAGTGATTTCCTTTGTCTTGTTATCGATCATGTAGACCTTATCACACATGAAGGTCTGTCCTCCCAGCAGCAGCAGGGCCTGGCTCACCTTTCGGGGACGGGCACAAAACCCTGTGACCAGACCATCGTTTTGGAGGATCCTCATTTTGCAGCTCACAGCGTCTTCCACGATCTCGCGCCCCACTTTATGACACATGACCAGTTCTTCTGAGGCGACATTTTTCAGCAGGTATGTCTCTGGCAGCAGAGCCAATCGGACGCAGCGCAACAGCTCGGGCAGCTCACTGTGCCTCTGGTCCATATCTGCTTTGACCCAGTCTATCACAGCCTCATACACAAGGCTCTCATCCTCCACCTCCAGCTCCTCACTCAGAATGAGCTCCTTCACTTTGTCTTTGGGCAGCCTGAGGAAGTCCTCTGTTTTGAAGAGCGTGGCAAAGTTAGCCAAACACATCCTCCACGACAGCTCATACAGTCTCTGGCACTGATGGGCGTCAGACAGCAGCATCATTCCCAGACAGTTTGTTTGATGAAGATTCTTTTCTAAAAACTCAGAAGCTGCGTCCCTAATGTCATGAAACTGAAGCATATCCCCCGCTTCTAAGAGTGACTCTGCATTTTCCTCATTTATGATGATCCGGGCTGAATAGGCATAGTCCAGTAGAAGCTCCAGGACCTCAGGATGCAATGAATCGTGAAAGTTGACATCAGCGTCGCGGCTCTCTCTAAGTCCACCACTGAACATGGCCTCAAAGTACCTGCTGCAGGAGGCCAGGACCGCCCGGTGGGCAGGGAAGGCACGGTTACCCGCCTTCAGAACAACATCGGTGAAAACATTTCGTTTGCGCAATAGGTTGAGTTGGGTCAACAGACTGTCAGCGTGGGACGTCTTGTGAAACAAATGGATGTTCATAGATCCCGAGCTGGAGCGGGACTTTCGGTTTTCATGATTACTGACAGACATCTTGACATAGGCCTGCAAAAGAAAAACAGTAGTAGATTTCAGGAGGGCTGCAACTAATGACTGTTTAAGTAATCGACTACTAACAATTATTTCTATTGTACACTGAGCTTTTTAAAATACATTTTTAACCAAATTAAGGTTGAAATATGATGACTGAAGGCTTCTAGAAGGAGAATATGTCTGAATAAAGTCTATTATTGATAACAATCAGAAATAGTTTATTACATTTTGTCCTTTTGATTTAATAATGCCCCAGCCTTTGTCATAAAAGGTTTGAGGTCACGTGTTTGTGTCTGTATAATCCAGTTGGTCCACAATTACGATGATCAAAATACAATGAATTTATGATCATTGCAGCCCTAATCTGAACTTTAAAGAATGGCGACATTTCTTTTGTCGTGACCATACACTCTCCGTCTCATGACTAACACCTTGATTTGATATCAGTCACTGGATAAGCGGAAATGGACTTCAGACTTTGCAGAGATGAAAGGGGAAGCAGAGGAGATAAGGGGGGGGAGTAGCAGCAGGTGAGTTGACTTTGGGTGTGACATTTTCTCTATAAAACAAGAAATCAAGAAAGAAGAATCAAGAAATCCATGACCTATCAGCTGGATTTATACACAAGTCTGATTAATAAATGATAAGCGTGCAGCACCTGCCCTGGCAGCTCCAGCTTTCCTCCCTCATAAACATTTCAGGGAGATTAGTCACCTTGAGACACTGGAGAAAATGCTGTCCTGTTCTTGCTGGCTCACGCACAACAAGATGGTCCAGGTCAAGCCTTCAAGCCAACTTCAGAGCTTTGTTCTATATTTTTGTTGAACTAATAGACAGTTATTAACACTCATCTTAAGTATCCCACTAGAGAACATGAATGCAATGTCACTACACATTCATAAACTAAAGATAGGCATTATAAATGACTGAAAAACAAAGTGATATGACAGTATATAGCAGCACTTTGATTTCATTGTCCTAAACCAACATCAAGGCTGGATAAAAGAGCCATTCAGCATCACTAAAATAGAAATGCACTTCCGCAGTGGCTCAAACTATGAAATTTAAATCGGGATGAAAATGAAACTATAGTCAGCAGCTCAACTTTCGTCCCAAATTAGTCTCCAAACATCCGGCCAGCTTTACAACAGCGGCTGCAACCCAACATCAAAGAGCGCTGGCAACGCCAACTATTAGGCTCTATCGCACGTGCAGGACGGAACAAAGTGGTTATTAGGAAACGCAGAAAGTAGTCCAGGATGTCGAGAGTTCTAAACATTTACCTTGACCTACTGTGAAGTGGTCAGTGGTCCTTTATCGTCTCGACCTCAACTTCAGTCGCTGGTTCCACGCAAGTTTTTTTTCTTTTCTTTTTTCCCCCCGCAATTAGAGAAAAGTGTCCTCCAATTTGAAAGTAGCGTCGCGTGCGCAGTGTCCACGCAGCCGCGGAGCCATTTGTCTGCGACTCGTTGTTCAGATCTCGGAGTTACAACTGCAGGAAAAGTTACGATCGGTCGTAGTCGTGAAAAATAAAAGCCACGCTCAGAGAAAGAGCAGAGGCAGCAGCAGAGTGGCTCCGCCTTCTCCACGCTTTGTCCAATGCGCGTCTTTATTCTGGTCCGGCTCATGGTCCGGTCATGTCGGCTCATGGTCCGGCGCTCATGGTCCGGCTCATGGTCCGGCTCATGGTCCGGCTCATGGTCCGGCTCATGGTCCGGCTCATGGTCCGGCTCATCTGCAACTGTGGCACAAGCAATTCAACTATGAACTACCTTCTTTCTAATAAAACACTCGCCTGGGATTATTAGGCCCATCTCTTCTTTTTATCTGTAGAGCTATCAACAATATAAGAATGCTTTATTATCTTCATCTGTCCAAGCCATTTTGATCTTTATATATACATGATAAAGAACATATTATCTGTTACAGACTTGACTTAAAGGGGCACTATGTAACTTTTTAAATGGGGTCTGTATCACTATATTCAATCAATCAAAAGTTATTTATAGAGCACAATTCAAACAAAGTGCAATTCAAAGTGCTTTACAACGTTAAACACACACACACACAAAACACAATGCAGTGTAAGTCTTAATAAATAAATAAAAACATAAGGTGTTTAAAATATTAAAAACCAGATTAAAGTATTTCAGTCATAGGCACGGCTAAACAAAACAGTCTTTATCTTAATTACTACACCGTAATTAGCCTTAAATAGCCTTAATTAACAATTCAAATTGAACAAATAGTTTATTAAGAACGATTCAGGCTTAGTACATATAATAATGAACTGGATTATTGTATTTTTAGGAAGCATTGCGTTTGTTTTATTTAAGAATTGCAATTGTGTAAATAGAGGTGTTCGATTTACTTTTGGAATTAAATTTTCTCCTGCCTAATCTGCAAGGATTACAGATGAAGAAATAGTTGTAGCTAAAGCTGGTGCAGAGTAACAAACAAACAACAAACCAAATAAATAAATAAATACATTTCATTTATAGTTACATCTTGGGCCTGAATAATTCTTAAAGTATTTGTTCTTTATGAATACAGTATTTTCATGTTCAGGTTTTATTAAAAGTGTAGTTCTTATAAAGTGTTACCATTGAGTCCATGCAGATGTAAATTGCTTTTCCTGGAATGTTCCACAGTGTGACATTAAAATTATCTTTTTGGAATGTTCAAAACTGCTTGTCTCCATGGAGATATATATAACTCTAGAAATGTTAAATAGTGCAACTTTAAACAACTATAGGCAAGCGTTTGCATGACTTTTTTTGCATTTCAAGGAGAATTACAAAGCACAATGAAAGTATTAAAAGGGTCACGGGATTTTAACACAACTTGGCTTGTTCTGTTTTGAGTGGAATGGGAGAAGACACAACTCAGACGACCTGAAGCACAATGAGATCATTTTGGCTCAAAATTCTTTACATTTTCTTAAGGATTTCAATGGCAGTGGGATTTACAGGATTTTATCAAGAATGCCACATGGCTTAGCTGTCGACAAGCATCAAGTCGGAGAAGTGAACACATGATTTATGCAGAGGTGATGTTGGTCTAGTCTTAAGGTCAGGGACGACAGTCAGTGTGGTAAATGCTTGAACAATGTGTGAATAAAATCATTCAACAATTATATTGTTATTTTGAAATTGTTTATTAAGATATTCATTCAGTCATTTCATCTGAGATTTTTTTCTTCATACATAAATTAAAATTAATAAAAATCATGACTAAATTGACTAACATGATGTTATTCTACTATGTTTCACTGGCCAAAATACTTGTGTGCTCAAGGAGATCAGGACTTTAAGAAGATTATTACATTAATAAACTCATGATTTTAATACTGGGTTAATTCATAATAGTGCACCTTAACCCTCCTATAATACATAATAGAACTAGACTCAAGTGTTATGTGACCATTTCTTTAACCATGTGTGCAAGGCAAATATTGTGTAATTCTCCCAAAATGTGTAAGAGACTAATCAGACCCTCAGCAACTATTTCTGAGGATGGAAACTGAAGCTTGCAGACTTGTTGTGGTGTAAGTTGTTCTATCAAAGCAGGTGGTCCACAGTGAGGTCATCCTGTCTGAAACATAAGGAGGGGGTCTTTGAAAGGGTCAGCCTCATGACTGGGCCTCCATGCTCTAAAAACAAAGCAGAGCATCTTATAACAACCTTTTCCAGGGGGAAAGAAACTGTCACCCTAAACTCAAGTGGGTCTAATTGGTGTAGCCATCGACCTAAACAGTAACAAATATTCAAGCTGCGAAGTGTATACAGAGTTTTAGAAATATAAAATGAAATATTCTGTAATAGATTTAGAATATCATAATAACCCATTTTAATAGTCTTACTGAAGGCACGTGAGGCAAATTCCTTGGAAAGTAAAACAATGAATAGAGGCCTTATTATCTGCTTATTATAGGCAATGTTAAAAAGATTAAAATTATGACGAACAACAGCAGACTCCCTATATTTTTAACTATCAAACTGGCGCCACCGTGTGGTGATTCTTTGCAAAGGAACGTCATTCACCATTAAATCATGTGCAGTTTTTCAGAACCTCACCAAAGTAAATAAATCCACTTAATTTAGGTCCATCTAAACTTTAATCATGAAAAAACAAAAAACCTTTGAACATTTACATAGATGTCCTGACGGAAGTGACACACATTGACTTCCGCCGCAGTCAAGGGCATTTGCGTTAGCTCAGATCTGCACGTGCATTTCCAGAGCTTTTGTTCTGTCTGAAGTTACAGTACTTAAGCATTTACAAGATGGACAGCTTTGGGTCTGAGTTTTCGGCTGGAGGATCTGGGGGCAAAATAGACACAGGGACGATAATGGAGCAGGTGAAGGTCCAGATCGCTGTGGCTAATGCACAAGAGCTACTGCAGGTAAGACACTTTATTATGTCACAGGAGAGCGGTGCTGCACACTGCAGGCGCTGAGCATTATACAAGCTTTGACATGATAGTGTGCCACTATGTCGACTGGGATACTGATCGTTTTGTAACAGTGACAAAGCAGATCAGACATTTGAAGAGCGTAAATTGTACATGCATTACTTTGAACTGTAATAAAATATTTACTCATACTGTCAAGCAATACCTGTGTTTTCTGTTACAGAGAATGACGGACAAATGTTTTAAGAAGTGCATTGGTAAACCAGGAAGCAGCTTAGACAATTCTGAACAGGTATGAAATTAAATTGTACAGCCATCCTTTCTTGTGAAACAATTGTCTTGTTTGGTAATAATGGCTATTAATGATAAATATGCTATCTGTTTTGTTCACAGAAATGTATTGCGATGTGCATGGACCGATATATGGATGCCTGGAACACCGTCTCCCGGACATACAACTCTAGGCTACAAAAGGAAAGAGCTCGCATGTGAAGACCCTCCTGCTCTGATGTGAATGATGCAAAGGGTCACACAGCTGCTGCAGGACACTGAACCGCACATGCAGCCTCTGAACTTAAGCGTTGTCTAGGGGGATCGCTCCATGATGCCCTGAGAAACACTAGAGCCATTCATACATTTTATATATAAAATATTTGTTTCAATCACTCAGTAACTGCACAACATGGATACCAAGTGTGGACAAACTCAAAACAGCATACGTCATGTTCAGATGAGTTTTATTTCATTCCCTGTTGAATTCTGTGGGCACAAATGGAACCAAACAGTTGGGACAAAGTCTGTGATAACTGGATGAAGGCACTCATATCAGGATTATTTGTAACTTTTTCTGTTCTGCTGTTATCATTCATCACTGTACATCAAATGTTTATGGGATGTTTGTGCAAAATCAATAATTTCTGTCAAGTTAATTCCCTTCATTCAAGATGTCTTGCCAATTATGCCAAAATGTGGAAAAACTTAAAGGAGTGTAGTTCAATTTGTAACACATGCTTCCACTTAACCTGCAGAAATAAAATGGAAGAAAATCAGATCTACCTCAACCTCCAAACTAGTCTGTCCTTCATAAAAACAACCTTGAAAACAATAGTGTTTTGTCTCCTGCCCTCACAAGGATGGGCTTGTATCTGCAGGGTCTTCCCTGAAAAGTTGTATGTTATTGATCAGATGTGAATGGGCCTTTATAGTATGTAATTGTGGGCCAAGGGCTTTGTGCTCATATTGTCTTCACCAGAACCTAGCTAAAATATTTACCTGGGAGTAAAAGTGTGGACTCTTTACTCCTGTGTAATTAAATATATTATCCAAACCCTGTAGAAAACATGAAGATGACAACAGTGGTAAATAAATAATTGAAATAAATATACAAAGAAAAGTTGTGTCTTGTTTTTCAGTGCACTTTAGAGATTGTCCCAGGTGGCATGTTTGAACAGAACAGTTTGTAAAGCACCCATGACCTTAGGTCACATAGTAAATATTTCAAACTTTGGTACATTCAGAGACCTCAGATGTGTCCTTTCGAGGCTCTTTGTTCATCACAAATGCACATAAGTAGATATCCACTTCCTAATTGAAGTCACCCGTGTGTATACACCGGGAAAACCTATTCTTCCACACCCATGGCCCCAACTGGTCACTCCAGCAATAAACCAGTGACCTGAAGGTTCACGGCATGCAAGTGGTCCTCCCGAGTCCCCCTACAAAGAAAAAGAGAACTTAACACATTTACATTGAATGCAATGTCATTAAGTAGGAGCAAGGTGGCCTCAGAGAGTACAAGAGAATGAATAGCTGCAAAGATGCCAGGTGCTTTGACCGAGACTGGAATGCCTGTGGGTTCCCTTACATAAGAAGATTACAGTGAGGGAGCAGGTGAGAAGGGGAGCTCTGTATTTTTAGGATGGAAAGTCCACTCAACCCAATCAGATAAGAAACATAAGTGCAGCAATGTTGTTCAAAAGGGAATACTTCACCAACCTAGTTGTATTGTTAAAAGTTATTATTTTGACACAACCCTTTTTCTATGTAAATGAGAACAAAATATTTACTTTGCATCTAAAACTATTCACTATGTGATAAGAATCAAAGCAATGCCCTGTTTTAACTGTTACAAGATCGCAAATCCTATCCAGACCAGCCTAAGTACAACATCTCACCAAGCAAGTGTCTCTGCCTCCCTCCATGAAACCAGCACACATCATGTTGGGAGTGAGCACATTTCCATAAGAGAGCTGGCAGTCTGCCTGGTCAATGATGCTCACAGCAGCCTTCTGCAGCAGGTTAGTTAGGGAACCTATGTTAAGAGAGACAAAGTGATGATGAAACTATATTAAATGTTATGGACATACGTACATAACATAGCTATAACATAGAACTCACCGCCCTCCCTCATTGACCCCCATCCAGTGATGTAGCACTCTGCGCTCTTCATGAAGCGGTGCACTGCAGAGGGCAGGCATATTGACTGTATAGTGTAGGACATAGGTGCAGGCACAGACAGCTCCAAAAGAGCCACATCATAATTCATGTTGGTGCTATTGAAGCCTGGATGAATGAGGACCCTCTGAATGGGGATAATCAGGGCTCCTACCCCAGAGCGCAGCACAGACCCCAGGCTCACTGCCCAGTTAATGGGGTTTGGGTCACTGTGAAAAGGGTTTTAAGTTACCAATGTTTTGAACAGGAATACAATTATTGATACTATTCAATACCTTTTGAAACAGTGTGCCGCTGTCACCAGCCACTTGCTGTAAATAAGTGTGGCGCCACATCTGTGAAGCCTTTGGTACTGTAGGCTGCCAATCCATGGCCACTCTCCTCTTCGAGCCGTTACTCCACCCACAATCCTTTGAGAGCCTAACGCTGGGCGCGCACCACAATCTAAAACAAGTAACACAACTTACTATAAGAAGTGCAAATATAATTTAAATATAAATATGAAAGTTACTCCATTGTACATTAACCAACAATACTTATTACAAACTTACCACAGTTATATTCATCTGCCTGGTTAGGACAGTCAATAAGTCCATCACATTCTGGGTTTACCTTGTTTATGCACATAGTGGTGCTGCACTGGAAATTCCCGCTGCAGTTTGAAACTGGAAAACAGATTGAAGTGAAAGAAAAATTACCTTGTCAAGTATGTTGTAACTAAATCCATACTTTATTAAAGGCTATACCAAAGAGTGATGAATCGGACAGCATATCCAAATCTATGGTCCACGGATCAGGCGCATTGTAAAAAGTATCATCAGAAACAGCAGCTTGGACACTGGTCTCATAATGTGGCTTTTCATGGGCCACCTCTGACTTGGTGTAGCTTAAAATCCAGTTTCGAAGCTTGGTTACCCGTGTATATACACCTGGTCGGTTGACTTGGGCACAGCCTATACCCCAGCTGACCACTCCAGCCAGGAAGAATCTGCCTGGGGCCCCTTCACACACTAAAGGCCCTCCAGAATCACCCTGCAGGCACAACACAAGCATGGTAATCTATTGAATACTAATAGTGTTGTCACTACTGACAAATATGATTGCAAAGTATTGAGTAAAAACAATGTGATTTAACACGAAGACCAAACCTGACAGGAGTCCACTTTGCCTTGCAGGAAGCCAGCACACATCATGTTATGAGAGATAGCTCCTCTGTATACTGATGTCTTATTGCACACTGCAGAGTCAATAACCTTCACCACGGCCTTCTGCAGATTGGAGGGCGCCATGGCTAGGTTACAGAGAAAAGGACAAAAGTATCACACACAAGATAAAATGTTTGAACAATCAGTTTAGCTTGTTTGTGTAAAATCACTGACTAATGTAATTTTCTTACGATTAAACTGGCCCAGTGCACCCCATCCAGACACCATGCAGCTCTGTCCAGGGGAAAACACATGAGATGGAGCGGGCAGACAGACAGGCTGGATGTAAGGACTGAAGGTAAGGGGAGTTTCCAACTCCAGAACAGTAACATCGAAGTCTGTGGTCATGGGGTGGTAATCTGGAGACACTATCAGTGACTTGACGTTGATCAATTTAGACTCAGACTCCTCACCACTCACCAGTCGAGCCCCAACAAGAGCTGTCCACTCTTTGGGATCTTTGTCTCTGTAAAAACAAAAGTACATTTCAAGTTAACATGTGCAATATTGTGATAGTGTCTTATGTTAAGGCTATAAATACTAACCTCTCAAAGCAATGTGCTGCACTGACTAGCCAGCGTTCATTGATGACAGAAGCCCCACAAGTATGTCGACCATGAAGCCTCAGACTGACCTGCCATGGCAGCTCACCCTGTCGGGCGTCTTCTCCACCCACAACCCGGCTCCCCATCGTAGGACGCAAACCGCATGCTACAGGGACACAGTAAGGGTGAGTAAGGAAGGTCCCTCTTGCTTTGTTACACTAAAAACCTATTACCGGTACTCACAACAGTGTGCTTCGTCAGATCCATCTGCACAGTCTGGTACAAAATCACACTCTGGATTCAGTTTGGTCACACATTCACCATTGTCACAAGTGAAGGTGTTATCAGGACACCTGGCTATAAAGCAAGAGGATTTTAACCAGAGCCTTAAACAAACACAAGTAAAGCACAATGATGTCAACTCACCATTAATCTCAGTCCCAATGGCATAAAACGACTTCCCACTGGCTCCTGATGAAAATAGAAAACATTATTATATCTTATGTTTACATGCAGTGTTTAAGCGTTTTTGTGTATTTGTTTTTCAGACAAGCAGTACCTAGTAAGATGATAGCTTTGATCTGTCCAAACTGTGGCACCTCTAGGGGCTGGCCATGCATGACCGAGTTGAGTCCGACTCTGAGCAAGTCCTGAACATAATTGTCAGAATACTGCTGGATCCTTGAAGTTTTAAATATCAGTCGAAATGTCACCATGACTCCTCCGTTAATATTTCTGTGGGGAAATGTATATCTTATAATGCATAATTTGGTTTTGATTGGATTTTTTAAAGTGCAATTCCACCTACCCAAATGCTAAAATAACACAATCAATGTAATGATCAGATATCACAGAGGCTGTATAGATATTTTGTATCTAAAACATAGATAGAAAAGTTAAAAACTCATGGATACAAATGTTTTCCACAAAAGACAACACTAACTTTAGACTTTAAAACTGTAGACAGCACCATGGAGAACCCAGAGTTTTCCTTTTGCAGATCTGGATCATAGTGGAGACCCTTCAGCTCCACAGTTTCTATAAAGTTGTACTGCTCCTGCACAAGGTATGCTGGCGTGATAGAGAAAAGAAGGGAAATGGTTAAATTAAAACTACAATTTTAACATAACATCAAAGCCAGATTTAGTAGACTTACTTGTAAGCAGTCCCACAAAGACTCCAACAATAAGGAAAAATACAAAGCTGGCCACAATAGCAGTCCTATAACAGCCGTGATTAGAGGGACCTTCAGATGGTCCTCCCTCATCCTTCTTCACCTCCATGATGGAGCCACACCCACAATCTCACAAGTCACATGCCCAGGCTACAGCATCCTGCCAAAGGAAAACATCTGTTTATGCAAGACGAAAGAGACAAGCAGTTCAGCCACAATTAAAATCGTTTTCAAAACTGTATTCACTATTACTATACAAGCACATTTAGCTAAACTGGACGTAGACACGTTTAATGTAGATCACATTGTCTCATTCAGCTTTGAGATGGTAGAGATAAGAGGGTAAGACAGACCTGGGAAGCCATGTTACTTGGCAAAGGCAACATTACTAGTAGAAAACACATTCAGACATTTATTTTAGTAGTAAGTAGACATCATAACATTAGTAAACTGTGTTCAAAGTGCGCGCACACACGACGTAGCCTACTGCACAGGTGCAAACAGACAATACGACCATTTAAGACTGAACTCACCCTTCGTCTCCCTCTGCACGGTGACATTCAAGGCTTTACCACGGCGCGGTGCAGAAATGCGGATTGAGGATGAAAGTCCGCTCGCCTATTTGTCCTACCTGCCGAGGGGCGTGCCGTGCCCCTGCAGCAGCTTTACTTTAGCACAGCGACCCTCTTCTCAAAGCACCCACTCCTCCGCCCATTAGCCCTGATCCCATGGTTGTTAAAGGCCCTTTCAGGTTACACACCTTAAGTACACACTCAGGCATCAGATGGGCGTTCAAACTCGTCTGTACAAATACACAACTCTACTGCAGTATTATGACTTTGCAAAAACACATTTAGGATTACACCTCTTTGCATTGATAAAACTGGATTCATTTGGTTGGTTATATTAATATGTTGCATTTATTGAATGCAAATATCAACTACACTCTATAATTGAACAATATTATGACCTCCACATGTAATTAACAATGTTCAAACAAAGGATGAATTAGTAGATCCACCGTCTTAAAGCACCTGCATGTCCAAAAACAATGGTGTCTTTGTCAGGGTGTGGACAAGCTTGAGTGGCTTATCTGCACACTCTGCCATAGCCCTTTATCTCTGTCAAATCACAATCAAATCCTCTGTTCTGAACATCGAGCCCATAGTTAAATATGACACAGTGACACAGTGAGTGGACTCTCCAATTACCCTATATTCTTTATGGTTTATTTTCTTATCAAAAGCAAAGTAAAAAGTCAACAGTCAGCTAAAAGAAATGTGCATTATAGTTCACTTAAATTGTTTGTATTCCAAGTCAAATTATAGTTATCATTCCACACAGAAACTCAAGGAGAGGACCCTTTCATCAACATTTTTACAACAAAAAGTCTAATGCAATTGTTATTACAACCTTTAACAAAAACAAATGTAATGAACAAAATGATAATCTGAGACAAAAGGGATGTTATCCATCCTGCTGCTGTATGAAAGGGTTGGGTATGGCCTCCATGCCATCCTGAGGGCAGATGAGGACCACAGATGTCCCCCTGCAGACCACCAGCCCCAGCTGCCGTGTGTCCTCCGTCAGCTTCATCTGGTCATCTGGATCTGCAGGAACACAAACTTCAACATCACATCGAAGATTGATGCAGGTCGTTGAGAGAAGACCTGCATCAAAATGATAATAGACGTGTCTCTGTGGGACAGGGACGTTTAAATGGACTGAAATATGGAAGTTCTAAAACTGAATGCAAATGCAGGCTTTTGACTAGTGACAAAGTAGAACTAATCCAGCTCATGCCAGTTAGGAATCTTAAAAAAACTGTCCATTCTTCAGATCATTTCTATCAAATGTATTGTATGATTCAGATCCGTCATGTCAGGACTGTGTTTTGACCTGCAGCAGGACACGCTTGTGTTCACTTACCACGCATGTACTCGATGGTGCCGTCCAGCACCAGGTTTAACAGCGGATCAAACCCCTTCAGGACTCCACTGGCTGAAAAACATGGTTTTATTTTTTAAAGTTACCGTACTTTAGTAGGTTAATTGTTCACATTAAGCTAACGTGAGGTTTTGCATGCGTATTCTCGCAGTTATTTACGTACCTTCTCTCCCTCCTTGGAACTTTACACGAATAGGTTTGTCAATGTATTTTGATAAATCAAAAATGCTCTCCTTCTTCTTTTTCTCTTTATCCTAAAACATGAAGGTACATTATTCCAGATAGCGTCACAAAACGCGTGCATACGTCTACAGTCTTATATCTGATATTCTTTGAACACACCATCAGATAATACAATATATGTTAAAGCAAAACAGAACTAAGGGAAAAAATTAAGCAGATAAGAGTGTTATTTTCATTATATGAACAAAAATCATACGAACTCACCGCCATGTTCGCTCCTTAACCCGGAAGTTAAAAGTGCGCTCTCAGACAAATGCACTAGCGCCTCTACCGACAGAAATGTGCCGTTAGTTTATTTACGCTGGGGTCATGCAGTGGTCCCAGTGGTCCCGACTTTATTGTTACTTCTGAGGTTATTTGACATTGAAGTGTTTTTTAAATGGAAAAGTGTCTTTCACATTCTCACAAAGCCAATGTTTGTTATCTCCATCATTCTGATTTGACCTCTTTTCCCTGTGACATCAAGCCAGCACTCAGTGACAGGAGTGACTATTTATACCACCAGTTGGTGTGTTGGTCTGCAGTTGCCTAAATACAAGAGGCACTATGCAAAGGACGTGTGTTATTACTACTATGAGTACATTGTCTGATTGTTCTGAGCAGACCAGCAAACTGGAGGAAGAAGAATTAGATGTTCCAGAGGCTGAAGCTCACTCTATACCTGATGTCATGCTGCAAGTACAGCAAGAGAGTTTTTATGTAAACCGCCAACAGCTAGCTTTGCAGAGTCCTTACTTCAGGGCTCTGTTCTTTGGTGGTGGACTTGAGAGCAGCAGAAAGAGAGTGGTGATTAAAGGCGTAAACCTGGACCACTTCAAGACCTTGATGGAATACAGTGGCAAGTCCAATTTACCTCTGGACAGAGATAATGTTCTTGGGATCCTTGAAACAGCAGACTTTCTCCAACTAGAGCAGGCCAGGCTGCTATGCTGTAAGTTTCTGAAGCGAGAACTGCACCTTAGTAACTGTGTGGGCATGATGTCCTACGCCTGGCAGCTGGGCTGCTCTCAGCTGTACAGGGCGGCCCGACAGGTGGCCCTCACTCACTTCTCTGCTCTCATCACTGACAGCGACTTCCTGTCTTTGTCCAAAGACTCTGTTGCGGATCTTTTGGCCAGTGATGATCTGTCCATTATAAAGGATGACTTGGTTCTGGAGGCCGCTTTACGTTGGGTTTCATTTGACTCAAAAAGGGAAGAACACTTCTTTGAGCTCATTGAGCTTGTGAGGCCAGAATGTCTCTCTGTTCAGTTTATCACTGAACTTTTGAGTCACTCGAAGAGCTCTGACCCCAGATCCAAGTTGATTTGTACTCTAAATGAACACTTTCCAGCCTCCTGGTCAATGGGCAGATCACTACGGAGGACCAGGGGGAGAGAGACCCTCTTTGTGTTGGGTGGTCCACATGATCAGGACACACAGACTCTGTACCAGTTTCACCCCCTGAGCGGGCGATGGCAGAGTTGTGCTCCTTTGGAGAGGAAGAACCTCACTCAGTATTCAGTGGCAGCCGTAGGTGAGACAAATAAAGCTGTGCTTAATTGTTTATGTGTGCTTGCCTCTCTTTTGCTTCAGTGGTCTTTGTCTTGTCAGGAGACAGTGTGATTGTCACAGGCGGACACTTCAGAGATGTGCTGTGGTTCAGTGTGGACTGGGTGTTAATTTATAACTGTGGAAATCAGCGGTGGACAGAGGGCCCAGCTCTGCAGAAGTCCAGACACAGTCACTGCTCTGTGGGGCTTGGAGGTGTACTCTATGTCATTGGAGGCTCCATGGATGAGAGCCTGGTGAATGATGTGGAGAGGCTGGTCTTTGGCTCAGAGGGCTGGGTGTCTGTTAGTCCTATGATCCGGCCAGTGGAGAGAGCTGCAGCTGCTGCTCTGGGCTCTAACCTCTATGTGGCCTGTGGCCTGGATGAGAATGGAGAGGCTTATGGGGGAGTCCAGAGATATGTGGTGGAACACGACCAATGGGATGTAGTGTCGTATTCTCCCTATCCACGGTGAGAGATCTTTACTTTAATACAGGACTATGTTTTTGCAAGTTGATCCTAACTGACTAAACTCTTTTTCAGATATGACCTGGTTGCCACGGAGCTCAATGGTGCTCTTTACTTGTTTGGAGGCTACTCTCTACGTTTTGATGTGGACACAGACGAGTGGACTCCGCTGGAGGAGGATTGCCTAGAAAAGAAGTTCTTCTGTGGCTGCACTACTGTCCTGGGACAGATTTATCTGGTCAGCGAGAAAAGGGGCAACAGAGCATCTCCAAACATGGTGCTGCTGGACCCCTACATAGACACATGCATTGAGGTTGATAACACCATACCCTGCTCTGTGCCAATCAGGGGGTGTGTCACAATGAAAATTACTTAATATTAATATTAATTAATATTATTTTAAAGCATTTATTCACACTTTTAATGATTTACATTCAAGCAACGTTTTTGTTCCATTGTACTACTAAGTATAAGAAGCACTATTTTCTATAAAGATTAATTATATTGAAATGTATACTAAATTATACAGTCCAAACTGTGGTAGTCACTGAAGCAACAACATTTTAATATTTGCAAATATTAGCCAAGGCATTGAACAAAAAAGTTGAAAAATTAACATGTTCATGTTTCTTTCCCCATCTATAAAAACGTTTCTAATTGCAGAGCTGTATTAGTCTTGGTTTATGTCAGGCCATTTATGTGCACTAGAGGGCGCAATGCATTAGTCAAGCAGTGCAAAATAGACTCTTAAAAAACTTGAATAAATTAAACTGACTTTCTCCAAATAATAATATTGATGACAAAGCAACAATTAAAACGACAATCTTCATGTTTAAATAACAATCTACAATCTTCTTGCACATAGTAAAATAGTTTAAACAAATTACAAGCATTCAAAGGCAGGTTGTGTGATTTGAATTATTTTAAATATAAAACCATGACATATACACAATGCTTTTCTACATGGTTCCTTATCTGGCTTTGGGAAGTCTGCTGTTGATGTTCCTCCGGTTGGTAAGATTATTTAGGACACAGTTATTGGCCAGTGATGCAATTTTGGGGTTGACTGAATCTTGTCTTTGCTCCCAGTTTCCATCTTCGAGCTCTTCCTCATCCTCCCCTTCGCTCTCTTCATCACTGCGTTCATCTTTCTCCACCTGTAGTAGAGAAAATACGATTACAAGAACATGTACACATTGGTACAGCTTAAGTGACAAACTCTTAAGGCTTGAACTCTTACCTTGCCCGCAAACGCAAACTTGTAGACCATTCGTAGGATAAGATAGGCCCAGAAGATATGCAGGGCTTGCAGAACTAACAGTAAAGCATTGAAGAAGTAGTAACCAAAAAATGGCTCAAAGAAATCCATGGACACGATAAGGGTTGTGTGGACCACCCTGCAGAGGAGCATGACAAATGTTTATTGTGGGCTCGTTGATGCACCAGAAGAAGACAGAAAGTGGAAAGTCAAATCCAGGAAAAACATTAAAATGTTTGCGCTGACCTGAAAGGGAAAATAACCAGTCTTGTAAAAAGGAATACCACAGCGAAGACGACAAACAATGGGTCACACAAATACGTCAACCCAGCGTAGTGCAGCATTTTGGCAGACTGGGAAAATAAACATTTAAACATTAAGGCTAATTTAGATAATTAGATGCTAGTCTTCTTTTCTTTGACCTGCATGTATTTGCAAGTATTTTACATAAAGAATACATAAAGAGTTTTAATAAACATTTACAGAGATTTGTGCAAGTTCGGTTATGTATTCAGTGTCAAGGAACAGGGATTTAGGTGTCACACTTTGGGGCTTTCATAGTTGTAGTACATAGTACACCTGTCCGCGCCTTTGGTCACATGGGCTGATCGTCTGATTATGTCTGTGTCATATAAATTAGAACAATGAGGCTATTGTGTAACTTGTGCAGTTGCAGGTCACACTTTTGATTTCAGAAAAATTATAATGACTTTTTTTGATTGATGGTGTAGCATCAAATGGGAGAGAAGAGGAGGGTGTACGTTCAGCAAATTGGAGCTGGGAATCAATCTCACAATCTGGAACAGGCACAGAGCCAGGCATCTGTGCTGCTGCTTTGACCTTTCCCCTACAGCAGCAGGATAATGAAGAGTATCACCAAGTCCACTGATTTTCAGATACTCTTCGGGACCTTCTCAGACTCCCTGTGTATTATCCTGGGTGATTTTAACAAGGGGAATCTCAGCCATGAACTACAAAAGTACAATATTTTAAAGTCCCGACCAGAGAGCAGAACACACTTGATCACTGTTACACATCAGTCAGCAATGCCTTTCGCGCAGTGGCTGAGACAGAGGCTGAAGCGCTCCAAACTGTAGTGAGGACGTCTTAGAAGTGGACCAATGAGGCAGTGGAGCAGCCACGTGCGTGTTTGGACATTACAGACTAGGAGGTTTTCAGAGCTGCCACAGATAATTTGGATGAGTACACGGACACTGTGATGTCACACATTCGATTCTGTGAGGACAGCATCATACCAACACACGCCAGTGTCACTTTCAACAATGACAAGCCCTGGTTCACACTAAAACTGAGGCAGTTAAGGCAGCAGAGGGAGGCAGAAGGAGGCAGTACATGGGCTGGCGACAGAGAGTTCCTCTGCACCATCATCACCCATTATCTCAAGTGGGAGCACACCATCAACTCCCTCATCAAGAAGGCCCAGCAGAGGATGTACTTCCTGCGGCAGCTGACGAAAGTCAAGCTGCCAGTGCAGATGATGGTGCAGTTCCACACGGCCATCATTGAGTCCATCCTCACCTCCTCCATCACCGTGTGGTACGCTGGAGCCACAGCCAGGGACAAACAGAGACTACAGCGCATTGTGCGCTTGCTGAAAAGCTGCAGACTTCCATCTCTGCAGGACCTGTACGTCTCTATGGTTCTGGGACGAGTAGGTCGAATCACAGCTGACCCTTCTCCTAACAAGTTCCTATGTTTGTGAATTTTGGTCATTGACAATGGCACTAAACCTTTTCTGATTCTGATTCTGATTCTATTTACAGTTCCCTGATCTTTGTGCTAGCTGAGTGGAGATAACCATTCAGCAGAATCACATAACGGCATTTCCCTTTTACAATGAGGTGCACATAATGATATGTTCTCATTTCAGGTAAAGTGTAATGTTCTGTGTAGTTGTCTAACTGGTTTCCCTGAGGGCGGAGTCTCACCTCCAGGAGGAAGTCAGAGGAGTCATGCACTAACATCACCAATGTGCCCACTCTTACGTAGTTGGAACAGTAAGAGAACCCAAGAAGAACTATAGTGGCAATGTGATGGATAACCTGCTCCTTGAAGTCCTGACAAAACAAAACACACGTGTGAAAGGTCACGAAACTAATATACTATAACTTTTAGAGAGAAAAGTGAATCCAGTATAAAGAGGTTAATCTAAAGGGCAGGCAAATCATGTGTGGGTTGAACATTCATTAGGAAACTAAATAGAGCGCAGACTCACTTTCCTCTTGATGTCCACAGAGACAGACAGAAGCAGCGACAAATAAAATCCCAGCTCTAAGATGTAATACCAATAATGAGCATCAGACACAGCCTGCAAAAGGAAAAAAATATGTTCATAGTGATAGACGGCAAACTCTACATGTGAACTATTTAAAGATTACCACACTTCTAGAGTCCGACCAGCTTCATGAAATCAAACTTGAAATGGTAATGCTAATGTGACTTTTATTCACTTCTAACAGGAAATTCTTTTATGAATGGAGTAATCAAAATTTAAAAAATCATTTAGATTTTAAAAACTAAAATGAAGCAGTACTGTGTTTATCAGTATCACAGTAAAACATAAAATACACTACACACATCTGCTCTTCATTATCAACAAACCCAAACATATTTTTTTATGTACAATTTTACAAAGGTTAGGTAAATTAATTTAATATTGTAAAAATCATTGTACAGACAATTTAAGTATAGAGTTCCGTAATTTTTTATTATAAATCAGTCACAATTACTCTCAAAGTATTATTATATAGTGTATTATTAAGTTTTTGATTAAGTTGTTTCTCTTGCCACCCTTAATATGGAGAAACCTTTATTTTGACGCAGAACAATGCAAAGTTATACAGTATTTTCTTTTACCTATATATATTGTGCTTTCTAAGGTGGCACAAATGCATTTCCCCCAACAGAGTTACGTTACACAACAACCACACTTGTGCTATGCCAGCAAATGCCCATTTCTGCCAGTCAGGTTAAGGTCAGTGTAGGATCAGGGTCAGGTTTAGGAGCAGGTGTTTAGGTTAGGGCTTTTGGGTTCTGGGTCTTGGCAGAACAGCATGGGAGGAAATGATGCTGAATATCAACAATCACTTTTTCAAAAAGCAGATCCTAGGTTAATAGTGCATGTACGAGGTGTTATTAGTAGATTTTGAAGTCTGTAATGTCTTTCTAGGTCATGACCGACAAAGGAATGGCTGCTTTCCCTGTTGGAATGCCGACTTGCAGGCACCCAACTGACATCTGCACAGATTGAGTTTAGTTAACACAAAAACCTCAGGAACAGCCTCAGTGGAGAGGAAGTGTGCTGTGCGGGGGGCTGTACACACAACTTTCTTCCCATACAGCCACAGTCTAGACAGAAACTATAGAACTGATATTTAGAGAGGCTGTATTGTGTGTCTGTGTCGTTAATAATGTTTGACAGCCCACTGCGTATTAGGTGCACACCATGTATGGGTGTAGACAGACATTTGTATTTGAAGGAAGTGCAACCAACTAACAGTTTAGAGGAGAGCAAATGTGACCAAAATGTACATCTTAATATGTTTTTGGAGCGTCTCGATCACAATAATCTGAAGATAATTTGGTAAGAAATGGGATAACACGTGTTTTTAAATGTATTAGTTGAGGTTTAATTATCAGACAAACGTGAGAGGACGGTAAATTTGCCCACAAACATCCAGAAATATAACTTTGTAAACTTGTTTGATTACAACATAATTGTTTTCCATGTTTTATTTCTAATCTGCTCTTTTATTTTTGACAACATTTTGAGATTTTCTTTCAGATAAATGACGTACCTGATATTGCAAATCTTCAAATCAAAATTCACAATATACTTGATAATGTGATACATCGCCCACCACTTCAATATAAATACACAACTCTCGCTCACCTGTTTCGGGTAACCTCGCCAACATTCCCTCTGATCCCAAAACCATGGAGTCTGAAGAGAAAAGTGAGCTGGATAAGATGCATAGACCTTACATGTACCGGTACAGTTAATAATGCCAAGGAAAATGATTTTGCTCACTTTAATTAAGGTGCTGAGGCCGCCAATGAATGCGACAAGGTAGAAAACAAAACGCCAACTGCCCAAACAAAAAAGATAACACAAGTCTTGGTTTGGTCAAAAAAATAACTTCAATCTGACAATTTGAAATACTTACGTGGCCTCACAGAACTTCTTTGTGTTCGTGGGTCGGTCCTGATTCCTTCTGAGTCTGAACCACGTATGTATTTTTCTTGGCGATAGTCCACACTGCTCTGATAAGTTCAATACCTCATTCTGAAAAAGTACATGGAGTGTTTTATAAACAACGGCAGAAATGTATTATTTCTCTTTCTGTCTGATTCTTGCAGTTCCATAGTACTTCCCACACAGCATCTTGTAATAATGACATCACTAGACTGAAAAGAAAGTAGACAGGTGCAAACTGAAGAGAGTGATAGGAACGTGGTGAACTCAGCGAACTACAACGAGAAGAGGAGAGAGTAACTGTGGGAATCACCTGTAACTAACCTGTCTGCACTTGAGCCACACGCAGGTTTAGTGACAAGCTCATCCAGGACGGTTTATGGATCTCTAAAGTATCAGGTTTGATGTGTGAATGTAGCAAGTTGCCTATTCGACTTGTTTAAATAGTTTTTATGTTTAAGGGCTATGTGTATGTATAATTATTATTTCAAAGTTCATATACATGACCTATCTGCGTCCCCAGATACAAGATAAACATGTTCAGACAAAATATTGCATTTGGTGATAACAACTGTAATGTTAATTTATTCCTAAATTACAAACGCATTGGACACTATTGCTTAATGTTTCCGTTATGATTGGGTGTTTTGGTTCTCACAGCGATGATCCAACAAGTTTCTCATTTGGGTTGAATCATGAATCAGCTCAGTGAGGTAATTCTGGGGGTTCTGAGCTGAACATGAGGCATGGCCTGTTAGTTATGATCGTTGCTCCTTTTTTCAAAAAGAGCAAAGCCCCCCCATAAACTACTTGATGCAGTGGTGATGTAAAGACAAATAAACACAGCTGTAAAGATGAAGAAAGCACTGACTTGTGATGGTTGATGAGAGCTGTCTTTGTAGTACGCCTCCAGCTTTGGATTTGAGAATGCTTGAATTCGAACCCGGTCCTTTACACCTAAAAGCCTGCTTAATGGGATGGCTACTACCCTGAAAGACAAAGACAATATGCGGTTAATTATATATATATGAATAAATTATAACAGCATAAAACAGCGGTCAAAGGGAATTCACCAAAACACTCCCATGGTTCTTTGGTGACAGACGGCTTTGGTGTTAGATGACCAAGAGGAACCTGATCTATCTGTGTGCTATTGTGATATGGAGACAGACAGATCACAGAGATGGAAGAGTGATAAATGGGAGTACGACACGTGCATGCCGCCGTGTGTAACTCAATCTCTCAGATAATCCATCTGATGTGGGCAGGCATCACAGACAAAGAGACGACACAGCGCCATGACCCAGGGGAACAGTGTCAGGTTATGAGACTAGACTCTTTATGGACCAGGCAGAAGCACTGTGGGACACGCCTGCCAACTGTCTGACCATACTCATGTAAATAATCCTTTCAAGTTCATTTACATACAACAACAACAACAACAACAACAACAACAACAACAAAGCAGCAAGTACAACGGTTAGAGAAACACGTAGTCTCCTGCTACTACGTCTCTGGAGAAAACAGGTGACATTCAGTGCAGGACAGGTATTATATTGCAAAACAAAAGCTACTATCTAGACATCAGTTCCTCGTTTACAACAACAACAAGATTAATATTTCAGCATGCAGACATGTAACATAAAGGAGGTTAACCAAAGCTAATGCTTTTTTAACGACCCATTTAGATTACAATTGCTGGCACACATTCAAATAAAACTTTATGGAATGGCTTTTATACATATTTAGGGCATGTACTATCAAGAATAATATGTTGAGTTTGTTTTTCCATTGTCATTACTCTCGTTCCCTGTAATAATAAGCAGTTAATATCTTTGCAGATTATACAAAAGGCAGCTCATGGATATGTAAATATTGTTTTAAGTTTTTCTTAAATATAGAGTTCACAGCTATGGCATTATGAAGTAAGAACTAACCCTAACCCTAACCCTGTCTCTAATCAATATATATTTGACTCAAAACAGTTATAATGTTGATTTAATGACAAAAAGTTGTTTTATGTTTTTTGGGTTTGGTTCACAAGCCATCCAATCATTCCATGCCTAAAACCAGTTTAAAACAAACCCAAAAGAACGCAAGATGTGTCCTCATGTGTATGTACGTGACAGTTGACTGCATTACAGGTTCACATTAATATATTAGTACTATTAAACCTTAAAGATAGATGTACAACATAACTCTGCTCCAAAACCAAACATACAGTATACGTAATGTGTCAGAAGTCAGTGTATGGTTTTTGCCTGACATTAGCCTGGATTAAAGTTGATTGTGGCAGGAAAATGTAGTTCAATTTACAGGAATTTACAAGGAGGGCACATGATTTTGTATGTGATTTTGAAGTGCTGCATACAAGAAAGGGAACAGCCAAAAGAAAAGAAGACTTTACTAACGAGGGTGCATGATTTATTGCAGTCACAGTCACAGTCAAGTAAAAAAAAACAAAAAACACTTAAAGCTATTATTTATTATATCTGTCATCATTAGCTTTGTGTGTTGAAACAGTCATCGCTCACCTCTCAAAGAGATATCTGCAGGCGATGAAGACAAGTGCCAGAGGAACAGTGAAGGTGAGGTCCCACGGTCGAGGAATGGGCCCCTGCTCCGGGTCCATCTCGACGTCCTCCCAGCGGGTCCCAGGAGGAAGCCAAAGCTTGTCCCACCAAATCCACTCATTGAACACAGCCTCCATCCTGAGAATATCAAATCATTTCATGGGTTTTCAGCAGTCAAATGCTACTTTTTGGGGACTTTTTTTATCTCCTAATCTCTCATCATTCTGAAACCCACGAGGAGAAAAACCTCAATATGTCATGTCTTGTGCTCTACCCCTTAGGCTACTTCTGAAATTAAAAAGAAACAAGTGTCACGTCTTAATTTATATAGTGCATTCCTCAAGTGCTCCAGTTTCCTGGACTGGGTGGAAAATAATATTAAAATAATAATAATACATTCTTAATTTTGTAATATTGTGTCAACTGTAGAAACCAACAGACTGTCAAGTGGCAAAGGTCTGGACATTTTATACAACTGAAGAGATTCAAGTATAAGATAATCACAATGCAAAGTAATATTATCTTTTAATCCATTCCTGAATTACGTGCAACAAAAGTCCGAAACACACTGTGAAACTACTTGATGGCGCCGACAGTAAAAAGGTGCAGCCCTGATAAGCTGATACACATTTGAAGTGTCACGTTTATGAATGGTTCCTTTTTTAAACTTAAAATACATGTGAAAAGTTTGTTTCATTTACAGTACACGCAATGTGCATTTTGAATAGACCTAAATTAATTTGGAGCTTTCTATATCAGGAACGACACAGACATAGGAGCAGACCCATAAAAAACAAACCAAAAAGATCATGTCTGCACTGCATTTTCGAGATAACTACAGCCTTATTCCACCAAGGGAGAGGTTATCCTGAAATCAACACAGACAGAACAGCAGATCACAGCAAACACCAAAAGTAAACACACTTTAAGAAGGCTGATAAAGAGGTAAGGTCTGCTAAAACACGCAACTCATAAATCCTCATCATCAGAGACAGCGTCAGACACAACTCATTCACGAGTCCTTACGCAAAAAAGTGAGATTTTGCAGCCCAGTGAGTCCAGTACGATATAATCCGAAAAGACTATCATCCCAGAAATGCTAGGCGAGTGCGTAAAGCAGGTGCCTCTCAGCGCTGCTGTGATGAGGAGGAGAGAAGGAAAGCAGCGGCGGAGCAGGAGCGCGTAATGAGCGCGTCTGACGCACTGACGCACACATGCGCTAGTGGGCGTGGTTACGGCTGTCACGTACAGCAGTGGCAAATGTAAGCACGAGCACGGGTCAACCATGGATCTATGGGTCAACCTAGATCCACGGGGTCAACCCACACAGAGCCATAACCTGATGGAGCTGCCTGAATGCAGTGGTGGAAGATGCACTCAGTTGTGTTACTTCAGTAAAAGTACTGATGCGTGGGCTACATTTTATAAAGCAAATACTCAAGTATATGCAAAAGTAGCACATATAAACAAATCTACTGAAGTAAAAGTTTTGTAGTACCTGTTTAAAAATTATTCACACAAATTGTTGTATTACATTGACTGATTTTGGCTATGAATTGTGCTTAACGTTGGTCAACAGCAGCAATTTGAAACAACTACTTAACTTTTCAAGTGACTTTTATATATATATTTGTGAGGACAGACATCATAGTTTTAAAAAGCAACGTTTAGGCACCAGATTAGTAAACCAGGCCTATTGTCTTTTGAATGGCTTAGTCATTTTGACGTTTGGCCTGACCTACTGAGCCTGAGGTGACACTGTAAGACAATTACATAGAATACATACATGCTTTTGTGTCAGACGTATAGCGTGTCAATCAGCAAAAGCAGATTAGATTTTGAGCCCTCACATGATGCTGCTTTTAATTTCAGCCACACCCACCTACAGGAAACGAAAAAGACAGGACATTCCATCCAACGGCAGTTTGCATAGATTAGATAAACTTTTTTCCTTTCCATTTGCAAGAATTGTCTTGTTTATAGAAATATGAATAAATATAGAATTGTACATTTCTCTCCCAGATAAACAAACTGATTGCTACACAGTTCTCAGAATATCTAGACTGTCAGTGTCTTGTGATGTAGGAGGAGTTACAAGTGTCAAGTTTAGGGCAAATTCCCTCTCCACAAACTAAAATTATATATATATATATATATATATATATATATATATATATATATATATATATATATATATAATATCATAATATATATATGTTTCATTTCATTCGGTCAAACTTCATTCGGTAAAACTTGAAAGACCAAATCGGTGTGGCAGAATGTTTATGATTATACAGACCTTGCTTTCGAATAATTGTGAAATCATACAAAAAAACCACAAGCAAAATTAAAACTCTACAATAACAAAGCAAAGTATACAGCAGTCACAAACTATAAGACTCAAAAGTCAAGTATGTGCGATATTTCTACATTTAAACTTCTTTTGATAGTCCAAAAGAGTGATACTGAGTTAATCTAGCTGTTCCAGAGATCTCACAAGGTGGTCGTTAAACTGATCCTGTCAATCCAGGTAGAATTGGTTGGACTGTCTGTGCCCAAGATCATTCTAACTGAGTGGAACATGCGTTTATTTAGTTCCTCATTCACTGCCAAGCACCATCAGATTTAACTTTCAATGTTGATGATCCTGTTCCTGAGACATACATGGGGCCGACAAAAAAAACACCAGACTGTACAACAAGCAACGGGTGCGCTACAGATGGAACAAATTATAATAATAAATAACTCTATACTATATATTGAAGTAGGCGTGTAGTTTTGAATCGTTTTGTACATTCACTACATATACATTTGAGAAGGATCTTCAAGAAGCTTTAAAGGATTATGAACTGTGATAGCAGCAATGCATTAGGCGTCGTCATTCCATATCTTGACCGAGATCTTTGCTCAGAGTCTAGAATAATAATGTCACAGCTCTTGCACAGAGTGCATCAGCAGTTTTGAATAATGGTTAGTTACTTGAAGCTGCCAATACTTTCTCTGTGTTTATTAATTTTTATATTATAATAAAACAAATATATATAAATTAAAACGAAAGTCTTGGCAGCTTATATATTAGATATAATAAGCTGCGATATATATATGTGTGTGTGTGTGTTGTGTGTGTATATTTATATATATATACATATAAATATATATTAAAAATAGCAAATATATATAAATAGCAGTGATCATAACTTGGTTGATTGTAACAACACTAACTGTATTCTATAGCTCTTAGTGTTTTATAAGCAACATCATTGCATGCTCTTGTTTTGTCCTTGGGCAAGACACTTTACTATTGTCAGGAGGGACTGGTGGACTACAGTCGACTAACTTTCTACATTCCATCATTCCATTTTTTTTTTTTTTTAGCTCTAAGCCATCCAAGTACCACCAGATCAAAACAAGGACTTATCCAGGTACTAAAATGATTACAGTTACTGATGATTTTTGTTATTATCAAAGAAATAACATTTGTGTGTGTGTTTTTTATTATACATCAATGTAGTATTTCTCATGAGTGCACAGATCTTCTGACCTTTTGTCTCTCAGACTCTATCATCCACCTTGTGTCAGGGCCACCAAAACAACTGAGCCTCTGATCTCGGCTCTTTAGAAACCTGTTATTGCAGTCTGCTGTTTGATGTCCCCGTTTTCTGAGTTGCTTTTCGCACTTTTAGTCGTGTCGCATAAAAAAGACTAGAGGTATTCCACCCAGTCTAAACTCTAACAGAGTAAATCCGAGTTAGATTAATTGGACAATCACTGAAAGAGTCCAAAAAAGAATCTGACAAATTCTATCTTTGTGTACAGTAGGAAAAAAAGATGAAAAATGTGCTTCCAACCAACAGAGGGCAGCAGATATTGCAGCATCACTGTAATAGAGGTCAGCGTGTTTGCAAAGGAGGGCATAGGCTAATTTGGTACTAGATGACAATGAGTTACAAAGTCTGGTTACAAAGATTGTTAACCTGAATAGATAAATGTATTCCACGACATTCCACGACAAAACAAACAACAAATCACAGCAGCCACATCTTGAAAGTATTTACGTGTCAGTACAACAATTTGTGCTTTAAAAGGTAAAAACACACAATTAGGCTCCGTTATGTATAAAACATCTACCGGTATTTACTTTTTATTTGCAGATGTGCTGTTTAATATGGATGAAATAGACACACTCCATCATTCTGGAATCTGGATAAAACTCAACAAGCATAAAGGTCATTATAAACTAAACTATAAAAGTTTAAAGAAACAAAAAGATGTTCTGTGCAATTTAAAACATTAAAGGGCAAATGGATGGAATTTCCATAAAACCTGCACAACAATCAAAGTAGTGACACACAAAAAACATCACACTATATCCTCAAGAATCCAGTGGTGTAATTTAGGCTATTCATTCATTTTTAATCAGACCTTGATTTATTTGTTTAAATTGTCAATGATAAGTGTAGGGACAAGTCCCAAAGCGGGTTGTTGGGTGCAGCAGTTTGAACCGAATGTGTTTTTTCTTAGTGGTAAATGACACTGTAATGGAAAACATTCGGGTTTATTTACTTGTCCATGTTCATTTTAATTAAAACAATTTAATTAAGGAAGCCATAGTATAATGATATCCATAATCTGTCGGGAATGTCAGGTCAAAAGTTACAACAACGAGACCATTTCCTTCCTTCAGCTTGAAATCATAACGTTCATTTACCGAGGTGTGCTTTTCTGAGGTGTCTCTTTCGTGTGTTTCTGATCCTGCTCTTCTACAGGTTTAAACGTGCGTCTCCTCATTGTCTTCCAGTGACATCAGCCAATTACTCAACACTCCACATCTTCTACCATCATCTCTCTAATCATTGTCATTAGCCCTGCACCATTAGCCTTCTGCGACTGCATCATATCTGGCCTCCTCCGGCTCCAGACATGAGGCAACAGAAGATGTGAGGAACTGGAATACGCTGGTGGGGTGCAAACATATTTTTGGACACTAGTATGGCTGTTAGCTCACTTCCTCTGAGAAAACATCCAGTGATTGATAGAAGCATCTGGATTGGTTTCTCGTGTTAACAGTCATCATTCACATGTTGTATTTGTCGTTTTAATTTCCACGTCCATGTTCTGACCCACATTTCCATACCTGAGATACCTGATATTTTTTACTTTACTGTCGGCCCCCAGATTTATTTCAATGGCCACATCGCAACAATGAGGAATATCAAACTTTGTGGTAATGCATATGTTTCCTGTGAGACACAAAACATGCTTAACGTTGGCCTGTGCACTGTGTTTATTGAAGGATGACATGTTGAAGGTTTCTCGTGACTTCAGGCCTCTTGTTGTAAAATGCAATGTCTGTGTTGAGGTTTTGTGTCTACAAGTCAGTGCAGATCTTAAACAGTATAAACTACACATCCAGACATTGAAAATGCGTCGTTTTAAGACATATCTCAAAAATAAAATTAGAACGTACAAGGGCAGTGTGCTTTGTGAGGGAGGCGCCACCTTCATATAATGCATCGACAAAACAGATACTTCTCAAATTTAGAGCACTAAAATTCTACAATCTAGTCAATTTTATGACAGCATTGTTCATGTTTAAAGTTAGAAAACATCTTGTCCCTGCAAAAAATATTGTGTTTGTTTGAAATCAAGGACGCTAAATATGATCTAAGAGGAAAGTATAGGTTTAAAGAACTACTGTAATAAAGAATTGTTTTTTTGGGTTGAAGGGACAAACTAAAGAGGAGTATTTCTATTTTCCATTTTAAAAAACTGTCAAGACAATAAAATATGGAGAATATAACAAGACAATATAATAATGTATTTGTGAAATCTGGCAATAGGCAATAGGTAATAAGTTGTGGCTTCGATAGATTTGGTTTTATGTAAAGGAATGTATTCATCATGCACTTTGTTTTACCCAACCGAAATAAACTCATGAACTTCACACTTTACAAAGTCACTTAAAGGAGTGGCTCAGGTCAACACAAACCTGTGAGCACAATTCATAAGAACTCAATTTAGCACTTCAGGGTATGTGCAATATACACAGCACTTTAGGGTATGTACAATTCATATACACTGTTGCACACTGAAATGAATATAGTATGAGTTGTAAACTAATGCGTGATCATTCCTCTGTCTCCTGAGTTTGTGGTAGTGAATTCCTCTTCTGTTGGTTATGTGTTTTCTGTGGAGTCATTGTCTGTGGACCTAATGTGCTGTGCAATATTTGTTGTTGTGTTTTATATTGTGTAACCTTTAATGGTACCATGTGTAACCTTTAAATGGTACAACAAATGGAAACTATCCAGTGGCTAAAATCTAAAATATATATTTTTAAAAAGCTCAATGAGTTAAAAATAAATATACTGAAAATCATATAGTATTGGACTCACTCAGCATTGCATGAAAAAAAAAAAAAAAGTTTAAACGTCTCTATCTCTAAATCAGTTCGTACTGTGCTCCTCTCATCTTCTACTCTAACTTTCCTGGTTGTTCCAGATTCCAGACTCCATCTGTCTGTGTGGAACTTGGCTGATCTTGGTCAGGAATTTGCCCTATATCACTGGTGCTGGGGCCCGGGGCTGTAAATCACATGACCAGTTTGTGGGAATGGCCGTAATGAAGATGGACGCGCTGCTGTTAGAGCTGACACTGAGAGCTGCATTCCTCAAACTATACTTCCACCATTACAGAAATCACAACAGCCAAACTCCATGTGTGTTTGACTTCAGCACACTAAAATAAGGAAAAAGAGGTGTGTACTACCTTATTATATAATATTATTGAAAAAGCAGTTAAATGGCTTTCTAACAACGCCAGCTTAACTAACCACTTGGCCACCAGGCAGCACCATTCAATTATTTTCACATTACAAACCTTTTTTGATAAGTACTTGACTACCATTTTTCCTGGTGCTGTAGTGTGCCTCAGCAGCTCAGTTTGTTGAGTCCTCGTCCTCTGATTGGAAGGTTGGCATAAAAACATTGTTTGTAGTGCGGGCAGATCCACTGGCCAAAAGGTTTCAGCTTCAATTCCAGATGAATCCTGCTGTTTTGTCTTTGGGCAGGACACTCGACCCTCTTCGACCTTAGTGTGTGTGAGTGGTTCCTTGACCATTTACCATTGTGTGATTTAAGGAGTTGCACATATGTGAAGATTACCTCTTCAGCACAGTGAGTTCACCTCTGACCTCAACAATATGCTGAATGTCACATCCCTCTCTCTCCTCATTTCAATCTCCAACTGTCCATCAAATAAAGCCAGATCTTTAAAAATAAAAAATAAAAGTACCAGTACAATAATGCAGTATTTTACAGACCACACACGGGTGCAGTGTCACTCTGACAACTCTTCCTTTTCCAAGTTACAGGAAATCACTTTACCCTGATTAGACTGTAGTTTATAACAGTGTTACAGCTCCTTTAAGGGCCACAGTGTATGCATACAAGTATTTACTGAACCACAAGAATGATGAAGTGGCAGCTCCACAACCTCAAGTCTATGGGGTTCACTGGGTCTATCAGCCTCTCCTGCAGACACACACACGCACACACGCACACACACACGCACACACACACGCACACACACACACACACACACACACACACACACACACACACACACACACGCACACACACACACACGCACACACACACGCACACAAATATTGACTCTTACAGGTCTAAGGTGTCGCTCTGGAGTTGGGCTGGCAGTGCAAACAGCTGGGCTGCTGCAGCACGGCCTTTAATCCTGAAGCACCCCCCACCAAACCCTGTGTGTGGGGGACTGGCACTTCAAAGACCTGAGCTATGGAAGGTACAAACTATACTATTATACTTACTACTTACTATACTTACTATACATCTGCTCAGAAAGTAGATGTGGAAGTAACAGGATACTTTTACTTCCACTTTTACCTTATTATTCCTTTATTTCTACATGGAGGAGCTCTATTTTGCAAGAGCACTCGTTAACACAACACAACATACACATATACATAATAAACAGGAATTAAGCAAATGATGTACAATGTAGAGGTGGTAGTAAGAGTTCTACTGTTCCGCCTGTCAAACCAGACTACTGACAAAATGTAACAATGTTAGAGATTTTGATTACCTCTTGCACAAAACCAGGGGACATGCAATTAAAATCTTTCCATATACCGGTATACTCTTTTGTGAAACCACATGCGGTCCGGTGTCTGAGGATGCAAAGAAAGCTCTGACCTAGATTTCAATTAAATTAGTGGAAAAGTATTGTCCATGCTGGGAGGAGGATGTGATGGAGACAGATATGTGGGGATGCGCCGGTACAAACAGCTGGTTCACTGCACTTCACCAGATCTGACTCTCAGCGGCACCGAGGCCGCAGTCACCAGCGCCTTAGCTAACATTTGTGTCAGAACCATTGTATACATTAGCGATTCGTGTGAAAAAAGACTGGAGATTTCTTCCTCTTGTCACTCTTGAGAGCTCTTTAGACTAAACCCCTCCCTGCTTGGTGTTGTCTTTTGGTTTGTTTAAAAGGTCTGGGTGGTCCATTGATACATGGCTTTAATAGGGCTCAGAACATATGCACTCCTTTACCAAAAAAGAGCTGATAGCCTAAACAAATGTGGCACACACACTGTTTGTGTTTATAAAGGGACATGATATTCACAGCAGTCCCCAGGATTTGTCGAGGATATATTTTTGCTTTGCATGGAAGAATATTTTTCAGGGATTTTGTGCCAAATAATTTTGTGTCTGCTAAATGCCATACCATTTCTCATCCTAGTTGAAAAATAATCATAGACTGTCATAATCATAGTATCAAATGTGTGTACTTCCATAGCTGTACTCAAAAATACTTGATTTGATCTAGTCATGTATAATACAATGATGTCAAAATCGTGTCTCATTCCGTTCTCGTGGACCTCATCGCGTGGTTTGTTTCATCTCATGGGATTTGTGACTCGTCCCACCTCTGATATTTTTGCACTGTCCATACACGGCACAGATGTTTAGACACTAAACTTCCACTCAGTGATCTACACTAAATGTTATCTAACAAAATGGACGTCATAAAAACAATTACAGAATGTATTCCTTGAACTAAAGTGTGATTCAATATAAATCTTTGTGTAGTTTTGAATGAAAACAATACTATGAAGGACTTTTCTTAAAACAACCTTTCCAGAAAAACAAAATAAATGCTTATGCATACATGGAGACTGCCTTTCCATATGGTCCTAGAGTTTATTTTTTTATCGGCCAGTGTCACTTTCAGCTGGCGTCACTATAGCTCTGTTTCATATTCAGAGCCCATGAAGTGGTCCAGATCCATAAAAGGTCCATGACATATCTTTATTTTACAGTACAGTAATTACAGTTATTTGCCTTCATTTCTTTTACAGGAAGACCACTCATCCAAGGTGAAAACAGCTGCTTTCAAGGAAAAGTCACTCAAAGTGTTTCGTCCCTGTAATGACAACAAGCCAGTACAACAAACTAAAACTTAACTAAAAGTGTACATTAGCTTTTCTGCAGTTGCACACAATTGTTATTGAACTCAAAGAGATGATTTACACAGATATTCAAACACTTCTCATGTTTCCTGACCGTTTAACTACTTTATGACTTTAACAGTTATTTTCACCTGCTCTTTGAGAGTGTTACTGGACTATGAGGCAATGTTCTCTGGGGGTTTGGGTAAAGACGGGAAATTAGTCATTGGTCAGTAAACGATGGGTATAGGGCAAAGCTCAGAAAGTTAAATGGCGGTGTATGATCATAACATTTAGAAATGTTTGCGATGCCCTGGACAACCACAGGTTACACACAATATGAAGAAAGAAAATGAATCATAAAAGATGTTTTCTGAAACATAAGACAAGCAAATATGCCATGTGTTTGTTTAACTCTTTAGGTCATGTCAGTTTATTTAACATGTGGAAATTATTGCCAAGTCAAATAGTCATGGCATTTTATGGCAAACTTAAGTGCAAACGTTTTAACAGAGAGGAAATGAAACATCAACATTGTAATACATTTAGGTTCTTAAATGAAGTACGCTAAACCTATTTCCTCTGCGTCGACTCCTTCACAGGGGTTTGGGCTACGTTTCTTAACCTTTGACTTTTCAACGTAAATCCACACCTCGCTTTTAAACAAAAGCAGAGCTCTGAGTTACCGTGATCTACATAATACAGCACTAAGCCTAAAATAACACTGTGTAATATTTCTATGAAGTTCAAATAAACTGAAGTACTTTTCAATCTTTTCTCTTTTATTCATCTTTCAACATTCTACTACTACTACCAATACTACCGCAACAATGCTTCCCAATTAGCCTCTGGTGCAAAATAAACAACACTGTGCCTAAAATGTACATGACACATACTTTAACTCCACTAAAAGCTAACTTAATGTAATACTTGTCTCTTGGTTTCCACCGACTATCAAAATCAAAACTTGAAGCATTCATATTGACATCTTTTATGTGAACCATATTGTGCTGCTCCTGGTTGTGAGCTGTGGACTTAACAGTTTTAGGGAGGAATGACCTCACCTCAGCTCCCCCAAGGTTTGAACAGGAAATAGAGAGTGCCGCTGCACCCCCACCCTGCTACGTTCCCTTGAAGAGAAAACATCACTGTGGCGCAGAGGTATGCCGCCTCAATGTCCACATCATCCAAACTCCCAGACGCACTGTATGTATTTGTATATTTCACTTCAAAACACGATTGTCCAGGACACACAAGCAAACACAAGATCAACCTTCTCTGCCCCATTTCTGTTGCGGATTTTCAGCCTGATTTTCAGCGGGAATTCCTAACGTATTTTAGATTCCTTTCAGAGGGTATGTTTTATGCTTCTTTTAAAATACAAAGGACTTTCACATCTGAAAGCCATTATCCCCTCGCACTGTTAGAAAGCAGGATTCTTTCCACTCTCTTGGCATCATGCTGCAATCTTTTGTTTGACTTTTTTCATTTCTTTCTATTCTCCAGTCATTTGCAGTTACAAGGAATCTCAAGTCTCTCCCATCCGGAAAGTCAACAAAAGAGGGCTAAGCTTGAACTCCAATGTCAGACTCACAATTCTGTCCACACTGTATGTTTTAACAGTCGTTTAGCCATGGCTGGGTAAAGTATGCCGTACCTCTTGGGAGTAACATAATGTGCAATCGGCCGCCTCTTTTCCTAGTGCTTCCCACAAAAACAGCAGAAGGCTTCCCTCGTTGTGTCTCCTAAACAGACCAATGTGTTTGTGCACCGTTTTATGAGATCACATATTTCGATTCTCTGAACACGGTCATTCGTTGTCTCCGCTTGTGAAGTACTTTGAAGTAGTACATTCCTGTGGTGCTGCATCACTGCACAGCTGTGAAGAGGCAGGTTGTTATAAGGAGTACAGCTGAGTGGCATTTTGGGTAAGATGGGGCAAGGCATACCTGTATACGGTGAGTCAAGCAGAGTAAAAGTTTCCAATGTCCAAAAGTACAAATGGATGAGACAATCATCTACTGCAAACATCTGAAACCCCGCAAGAAAATGTAGCCACAATCTGTAACACAAAATATGTCGTCTTTATTGGATTGCTACCACAATAACACTTTAGAATGTTTCTGCTGCTATTTGTATGGCTCCTTTTAAAAATCCTCAACATCCACTTTACTGTTTCTACTACTACTACTACTACTACTACTACTACGACAACTCCATGCATTATGCTCATTGGTAGTACTATTATCCCAAATGTATTAGTTCAGACATGGGATTGTTTGTTTATATTGGCCACTTGCTCTCTTGATGTATGGCAAAAACTGATCATTTGGTTTTGGGATTAAAAACCTTGAAATATTGTCTCCTCCTTGATTGGCTTCATTTGAAAGCAATAAGTAACGACCCTATTGCTTTTGCTCAGGACTGTCATTAACGTTCAACACTGCCAATTCAAACATGTGCTGTATGTTCTCATGTTCATGTCATACTTTTTCTTGTGTTAAATGTACTCTCACGGCTCACACTGGGCTTGTATTTTACTGTCGCCAATAAATCATGTAGATATGTTGCATTATACTACTATATATATATATATATATATTTCAATTTAGACCTGAGGCAAGACATTTTAGTGCACTATATTCTCAAGAAAGCGCAAGCATTTGTACATTGTTGTCTTGTTCCTCGTTTGCAATAATGGCATCGGTATAACCAATGTCGTCTGGGGCTTTTGTGACCTATATGTGCACTGGATCACCCCTGTGGGCAGCAGTACAGTATGAGTCATGACTAATTCTGGCACTCCATATTTTTTCACTCACAGTGTCATGGAAGTGATTTAGAAATACAGAGATCTCCTGGACGGGGTTGGACATGTTCTCAGCGCTCTCATGAGCTCTGGTGGTCTCTCCTGGTTTGATGTTTCAGCATAAACTCGGCTTCATGTCAAGAATGCATCCAACGATAGGTCAAAATTTGAGCTTCTCTTTGGTTTGCTCAACCATGTTGCAAGGGAACAGAATTAAAACAATGTTCATGGTGACTTTGATTTGAGAAGTGTAGGTCAATGTAGTGCAGCTGGAGCATTAAAAGAATTGTATTTGGTCCTGATTCTCAACTTTTATTTCAAATGAAGTAGTGGCATTGAGCCTGGAGACTAAACTTGTCTGAAAAATGTAAAACAAATGGCTTTTCTTTGTGACAGTCACCACTAAGCTGCCCACAAGCCTCAAAACAAACACCTCTTTCTTGTGCTGAAGAACAGAATTGACACTGACAACACAATGGCTCTTTTTCACTCAAACTAAGTCAATATAAGTGTGTGCAATGGAAAAATTATGAATACACACTAGGCAAGGCAAGGCAAGTTTATTTGTAGAGCACAATTCGTACACAAGGCAATTCAAAGAGCTTCACTGATAGTATTGGTCAATCTTTGCATTTCACTGTGCAGTTGTTAATTATTTAGGCAATGTTAATGAAGTGTATCGTATATCATGTTTTCTGTGCCAGAGTGAGCGGCCCAACAGCGGCAATAAAGATCATCTGCTTGTCTGGGAGAGGCAGATCCTACAGAAAACTGCACGTTCCCCATAAGAACCAAATACCATGTTCAGCACAATGAAGGGAGTGTGTGTCTGGGACGGCACAAAAATGTAGACACGCTAAAATCTGATTGAACGGGAATGCTCATGCTTACTATTGTTTAAGCATGCGTGCATCAAGAGTCGTAGGGGTGGATCTAGCTTTGTCATAGACTTTCATTTTCTCATTCTCGATTTGATTTCATGGATGATCCCACAGAAATACACTGCACCTTACTCATTAGATAGGACAAAACCACAGCTAAGCGCAGAGGAAGGAGGAAAGACTCCACAGACATGCCAGGCTCGTAAGGACAGAGTCTGGACTGTTAAGGCTCCACGCTCTACAACCATGACCAAATGAAGCATATTCATTTTACATAATACTTTCAAAATAACAGTAAATGTGGACACAAACACGCAATTCTGAAAACAGGAATCCGATTTCTGTGAGAGGCCACAAAGTGAAGTCCTCCTCTTCCATTGTGTCCTAAGTATTTATGACTCTGTGAAAGCCTGAGGATAGAAATCTTTCCCCACAAACACTCAAACGGTTATTAAGGGTTGAGTGGAGAGTTATGGTCAGTTAGCTGAGCATCGTTTCACTTTCTACTGTGTTGTTGGTTAGTGTTCGGATATTATAGGACTTCAAAACACAACGGCATTGACTCTCTCTCTTGACTTTTCTGGTACTTGTGAACTGCAATATTGATCTGAACCAGCTCAGTAATAGAACCTGCAGAACTGAGAGGACTCGTCTCTTCATAGTGGCATTTCACCATTGTTATCTACATTTGGGACCTTTTGACATGAGTCTAGATTTTTCAAATATCTTTAACTAGGTACAGGGATGGGGGCGTAGATAGGGGGAAGGTGAAAATAGGAATTTTCTGAGCACTTGACTCTCAGTTTCAAAGCAGTTCAAGATTACTTTGACATGCGTGAATCAATCAAAACACAAATTTGATGAAGAAAACGCCGCTGTAATGAGTTTAAAAGCTCTTTAAAGGTGATTCAGCATATGTCTCCTTTAACACTCTCTCACACTTTGCTCACCTGTTAACCTTTTGACTAGTAAACTCCTTTTCTTGAGACTAAATGGGGTATTTTGGGGCACGTCAGGTGTTTTTGCAGAGGGTGCTGAAATCACAGTGGGTAGCAGCATCTGAGGTGTGCACAGCTGTCCCCTTCCATATACCACCCATGCAGCCAAGGTGATTTCCTATCAACAGCCAAACACAAGCATGTGTCAATCACAGAGCGTAAACGTTGATGCTCGCTCTAGTTGAAGGAGATCAGAGCAATAATGACTTAATTAAACGCCATCACTCGTTCTGTGAAATGCTTTTTTACATATATATCTCAATAAGCTGTGCATCATGATTAGTTCTTCACCTTCTCAGTGGACAGTGTATTCAAGCGTCTATTGTAAACATCTTCTCGCAATCTGGTGCTAATTTCTTCAATAAGTCTTGGCTTCGTGGCTCTTATCAGATCAGCGGGTCGCCGGCAGGAGATGAGAGCCCCCGCGTGCAGCAGCCCGGTGCGTGGCCCCTGTGCGCACAACTCGAGGAGTCTTGAGGAATGTGGGTTTGTCCTGCAGTCCGTTACTACCCCCTCTCTCCCACTCGCAGCCTGTCTCTCAGCGTGTCCCCTCCCCTCTCCCTCAAACAGGACAATTCTCCAACTTTTCTCTTTTTCTCGCAAGGCTATAGTTCAATATTGCACTGTGGGGCGCGTATCCTGTCTTCGCTTCCTTTTGAGGGACTCCAAGTGCTGCGAGGTAATGTGCACGCTCTCTTTACGCATCTGTTGCTTCGATACTGACTTTAGCTTCACTTACTGTCGCTTTTAAAGTGCAGCTTGTGTGTGTGTGTGTGTGTGTGTGTGTGTGTGAGAGAGAGAGTGTATGATGGATACAGAAAACGAACCATCGCTCAACTTGACGGCAGCTACAGTGAATCTTTCTTTGGCACACTTCCGTTGCCAAACTTTTACTTGATGATCTCGTTTGTACAGTATAATCTTTCCCTAAATCAAACATGAAGCTGAGCAGTGAGTGTTACTTGGGGCAATAGCTGATGCAGCGCTTTTCTCCATTCATAAAGTTGTGGTGACATGCAGTGATGCGCTAATTGTGTAAAAATATACACTTGTGCTAAGTCGGATTCAGGTCACGTTTCATCTTTAATTTGATTTTCTATCCTTTTTTTGCCGACAGAAATATATCTTCTGGCCACATGCCTCATACAAGCAGTCAAAACTACTTTCATCTGACTTTTCGTTGATTGCGTTTGAGAGAAAACTTTGCAATGGGACTTTTATTTTGAAATGGTCTATTAACTTTTCTTCGTTTCATTCACCCATTAGTGAAGTTCAGTTCCATACAAGCTGAATTCAGTGACTTTTTCTTAGTTTATCAGTCTGTATACAAGTATTTTGCCAATTCTAGAAACTATACATGCTGTAAACTCCTCTATATGATCCTCTTTTAAAATGAATTCCAGTCAGGCGGCTCAGGGGCCATTCCCTTTTGCAAGTCTCTGCTGAGGTTATATATCACTTGAGGCTCAGGGCTCTCCTAAACCTGGATTTTATAATGAGACGGAGCAAAGAAAATAAACCTCATGTGTATCCAGCCCACTTGGGTGTTTTTCAATATAATAGACTTTAACAGGCTTGTAAGACTAGGTCAGTTGAATATGTGCATATCATAATAATACAAATACACCTTCCCATGGCTTATATTTTTCTTATTTGGATATGTAATTCATCTTTATTGACTATTCATTACCCTTTTGCTCCCAATGACTCGGGTGTTACAAGTTCATTTACCCTTTGACATCATTAGATTATAACTTGACCTCTTGCTTTTTAGCATTTTCTTTTCTTTCTTTCTTTCTTTCTTTCTTTCTTTTTTTCCCTTAACAGTTATCTTGTTTCTTTCTATTTTTCAGAACTAACATAAAACCATATGGTTAATAAAGAAAGTACAATTATTTTGTGTTGAAAATGTCAGTCAATTGTCTACCATGTCTATCTTCACCTAAAAAAGAGCACTTTGAATTCATTGCAGTGTCAAAAAAGAGTAAAATCCTTAATTGAGGTTGAAATGTTAGTATCATGATGACACTCTTACCTTTTTATAATTCATAAAGTGCACTGATTAGGTTAAAACAAAGTGTATGCTTTCAATTATTTTACCTCCTATTCCTATCCCAATCTGCTCGGGTTGGTTTTTACTCACAATTACATCTTTTTATCAGATCAAAGTTGCCATCTTGAGGATATTACTGAAGATGAAATGTCCAAAGTTTGAAATACAATGGAGAAAGTATGATCTTGATTTGGGCAGTATTAAAATAAAATCTGAAGCTTACTGTAATCAGTATTTGATGTGGTTTTAATCCCTCTTTTTGTTCTGTCTAGCCCTGCTTTGGAGTGCACCCAGGGACTTGGTGTGGATCCAAGTCTGAATCCCTGTGTGGCCTGGGTCTATTAGTGAAACCCGGCGTCTGAGAGGGTGGGAAGGCTGACTGATCAATGGCATCCATGCTGCTGGCCCAGGCGCTGCTGGGATGGGTGTGTGTCAGTGCGGCCCAGGTGATGGGGTCACAAACAGGGACCGGAGCGTACCAAGCGAGCCGCTTCAGCGGGACAGCCGAGCAGAGGGAAGTGCAGCGGGTTCGCCGCAGAGGCCAGGAGACACTTAGAGGGTAAGATCACCACCATTGTTTTATGGAAGACTATAGAGAATAGTCTGTTTGAATAAAAGGACAATCTACACTGTGTTTTGGTTACAAGCAACACAAAACAGTTGTATCTGGAGAAAGTGTCTTGTTCTGCTTTCCTGGCACTGCTCTTCACATGGCTGTGCTACCTGGGCCCAGGCCAGAGCTCGCCTTTTACCAAATTAAACTGTGAAATACTACCACATTGTTTTCTCTAAACAGCACATGTTCTGCTTACTGCAAATAGGCTTTTTACTGTAAATCAGCTTTTACATGGGAAAGAGGAGCAGAACAGTGCTCTGTGCAAACACCTCATGAGGGAATGATGAGTGAAAAACATGACCCAAATTCCCCAGTGAGCATTAGTTCAGCTGGGAGAGTGTTGGAGGGTTGCTGTAGGTTCCTCTGGTGTTGGGGCGACACATGTGGTACATGAACATACATGTACTGTATGTAATGTGTATTTAGGTGCTGTTTGTTTGAGTGGGGAGTATATGCAGTCAGTATGAACTATAGTGGGATCACCTCTCACCAGCTGCAGCCCATCCTCCCTTCACTTTCTGTTACCCCAAAGTTAACAGCATGGGTGTGGAGACGTATGTCATGTGTATTTCAGAGTATATTTTTCCACGTCTTCCAAAAACAATGGATGTTCTATGGAACCAATAATTTTGAGTCTGGATCAGTTGTTTCAATCAGGCACCCATCTGTCCCAGCTTATGGCTCTGTGAGCACCAAACCACAGGAAATGAGGTATTCGTTGGACCCGAGGGGTGTACGGAAAGGGGCATTTGTTTCAGAGCTTTAGGCGATGAAATAACATAGGGCAGGATGATAATGACAAAAGGACATTATCTGGATATCAAAAGTATTTTATTTTTTTATTTAACACAATATAAACCCTGAAATAACCTGTATTTGTCCCACAAACTAAGTGAGAAGATTGTGGAAACAGGAGTACTTTCAGAATGCCATATTATTTCTATCAAACTGTTCTCATGAGCAGCTAGCAAAGGCCTTCAGACTTTTTCCATTACATTGTTAACTCCTGGAAGCATTAGTGAGCCAGAAATGAACTGGGTGAGATTATCCAAGTCAGCATCAGTAACAAAGCTTGACTTGTTTGACAAGCTGCAATGCTTCACAGATTTATTTGAGGTGTATTTTTTACTTGCGTGTGGGCAAACATAAAATGGGCTGCATGTACTTTTAGTCTTTCCTTGCACTCTTTTTAAAAACAGTTTTGTCTTAAGTAATATATTTTTGGTTTTACATGTATTTAAACGTCCACTGTGGAAACCAAATGGTAACTCTTTGAATCAGCAGTTGTTGAACTGAAGGGCCCCCCACCTCAGACTTTGTTTTACCTGTAAATCCAATCTAAATGTTTAACTGTTGCTGCATGCTATCGGGCTATCGGTAACTTGGTGTGCCTGGATTGTCTGTGCAGGAGTGTGAGTTTAATGATGGTCATTATGTTGGCCTTGGGCTGGGGTGCTCTGTTTATTTGCTGGCTCTAGCTCCAGATCCCCTGCTCTGTCTCTGCAGCACTGCCCCTGATGCCGACTGACTCTGATTTATTGGCTCCCACAAAACACTGGCATGACTCCACTTTAGGGCGTAGCTGATCAGACTGAGGCAGGCTGCCTGGCTCTATGATTGACTGATTAGTCTGCTATGGAACAAAGTGTGAGACTGACCATTTGACATGTTTTATTGGAGAATTTGTACTTTAATAAGATGATGTGTTTGTGAATCCAACTTTTTTTTTCATTTTTTCTTTTTTTCCTCTCTCTTCAGCCGCTACTTCATACCTCATGGGGCCAAACTTGGCATAAGTTAGCTCAGACGTCTTGGCTACTGGCTATCTGACCATTACACCACATTGACTTGGACTCAAACTAAACATTAACTTTATATGTGCTGGATTCAGTACTTATTACCATATAACAATGAAGAGCTAAAATTTTGTTAGCATCTCCTTACTTTTGTGGATGAAACCTTTGCTCCGTTTGCTCAGACTTTGCCTCAGGTTCAGTTCATGTCAAATTTCACAACTCTGACTTGGATTTGAGCGGACTGAAACATCAAACTATGACATCTATAGATTAAAGGTAGTCAGTTGCATTCACTGTTGCTCACTTCACTTGCTTGTTTAATTTTTGCCTGGTGGATTTAGTGGAAGTCACAAAGCTGCATGTGTTGTCAACATCATGGAATAAAAGAGCAATACATTGCACTGTTAAGTCCAGGTTAATGTCAATACCACCACAACTTTGGACAGCAGATGGCCGATTTGACACATAACGCCAGATTCGACTCTTCAGGGGTTTATTTGTCCACTACAGTTCACTCACATGCAGCTCAGTCCCGGCCATTACGACATGATTATCTATGACAGCTGATTGGCATGTGCTCCGCAAATGCACTGCTTTTCATTAGTTCTTATTACCATGGCAAACTAGCACACATTATTTGTTTTTGTAAGCTTCTCGTTTGCATCATTGCATCAAACATATTTCTGTTATTTCCACAAAATGATAGATGGTTTAGATGAAATGTACAGACAATAGAAATATCACAATATCAAATTTTAGTGTTACGATTATTGTTACAATTTAACAATGAATCCCTTTTACTGAGACCATGACCCAACAGTGACATCTTACATGTTCTTTCATTCCTGTGATCTAACATGTTACTATTCCTCAAGTTTGTGACCAGCTTTACGAAATACAACATATTAAAGACTTTACAAGCAGGTGAATACTTCACCAAAGGGCAAGTGTGTGCTTATAAAAGAATGTGTTTGTGTCTCAATGCTAACGTTAATTCTGCTGTTGTTTAAAAATAAACTGCTAACTGCCACCGTATGCACAGAGCCAATGTGATCCATATTTTACAGAAGAATGTCCTTTGTATTTTCAGTCCCACATTTTCAGATACAGGAGCTTGTCTTTGCCTCTCATTGTCGTCTTACTTAGGTAAGATCAAGCCCCCAGGGAGCAAGCTGGCGGTCCATTCAAGTCAATGGGGCGTGCTCGCATGCCACTTTACCCTTTAGCGGCTAGCTACCATGGATGTATGGCTAGCTACATCCGGTAGTTGCTAAAGTTGTTAATATGATACATCCATGGGTAGTTGTGTGGCCCGGAAGTAGCGTAACATGTGACTGCTCTGACCAATCAGAGCGAGAGCTGCTTGAGCGAAGCAGAGGACGATGATTTAAAACCTGTTTTTAACAAAACTGAAGGATTTTGAGCCAGAAAAAGCTAATGGCCTGGAAAAAGGCACTGGAAAAAAGTCATGTCTCTGGCTGGTTGATCAGAGGTCAAAGATCAGGTGGCTTTACTGCTAAAGTTCTTGGATTTACAGTCTGGTGTCGTTGTCATGGAAACAATGTTTTTGTTGTGGTTTCTCATTGGTCAGTGTAAAAGGCTGGCCCATCTGGTTTGAGCTCTGACCCTGGATTCCTGCATTGAGCCTCGTCCCTGAGGCTTGTTGGATCGTAGTGCTTCAAAACACCTAAACAGTAATTACATGTAATTACAAACGAATATCTTCATCAACTAAATATACAGTTTTTACTTATTTCACATTCTACGTCATTGAATTGAGGCTTTCTTTGTGCCCCTTTGGCCCATATAAAGGTGATATTCTGTACATTCTTTGCCTCTCTCGGGTGCTGTGGCAGCCATGTTACTTGTATTACATTAATAGCAGTTAATGAGCCATCCACAGACTGTGGACTTCAAAGCTCGGCCGTGGAAGAGTTAACCTGCTTTAGACTTAGCCTGAAACAGTAGGGCACATAATGTTGCGGAAAACCCCTGGGGCTTAAATGTCTTTTTTCTGCCTGTCTTGAGCTGCCTCATTTTGTGATTTGAGCCTGAAACTTGGAGAGGAAGAATAACAGAGCAAAGTAGCTCGGGGTCGACCCCATAATCCTTTATATATTGAGTCTCCAACCATGAAGACTCCATACAATACACTTTAAGTGTGCTGCTCATCATAAATGAAATCAGCCTGGTTTGTCTTTGTCAGTTTCATACAGTTTATTTCTGATTGGTCACTTAGAGGATTTTGAAACAAACCTATGGTAAAGTCATTTTTCACAACCAGCTATTGAAACTTCAGTAGGTCCTTAGTTATTTTATAGTTGCTGGATAGTACTTCTACTTTGGAAAAAACTAAACCAGAACATTTTATGAGGCACAGACTAATGGATCTTAGCAATTAAATATGTCTATTTCATACACTGTATTACAATTTATACTTCTTTTGGACATTTTCAGCTTTGAACTTTGGTACTTAAAGTGTACCCCCCCGCCAAAGCTGTCTTCTAACATAATATAACATAATATAACACAATAATAATGCCGTACACTTGGCAAGCCTTTCAAAGCATTACACTGAAGTCATTCACTACTCTGAGGTGTTAAGCCACTATCTGTGTTTTCCACTCTGCTCCGGTTTCCTCCAACATAAACCTGTTTTTCCTCCCCCTCCCGGCACTGTCTCTCTCCCTCTCCCCTCACACTGTCCTGCTGGCCTCTTGTAGTTTGATGTGCTTCTGCTACCTGAGTAAACGTCTGCTCTCCACTTGTCTATCCCGCGCTGGCGTCCCTCCTGTGCCATCTGTGAATGTGGTTAGGGTTTACTTTGTGGTCCACTGCCTTTCAAAGTCAAAGCCCAGATGTGGTCTCTTAGGTGACGACCCCGGGTCACTATGGAGATGACCCGCTGAGGAGGACAGAGGGGTCAGAGCATTTGCGTTGCAGGAAGTTCATTCACAAATTTTCCTGTGCTATGATAATACTGCAGACTGTGTACTCCAGCAACTGTAAGCTCGAGAAGAGTCTGGCTGCACTAAACACTAAACCTAACATTTACTAATTAAACTATGAGGTTACTTTGTTTCCAGTGTTTTAAACATGTTTTTGTATTGACACTGGATGTGACGTAGTGGTGATATACAATGGAAAACAGCCTTACCCCTATTTGTGGATGTCCCAGGCTTGTCACAGAAAAGGCATCTGGCAACTACTGTGCCAAATCAGTTTGTGATTATTAAATGCCTATAGTTTTGGTTTGGTGACAAATAATGAATAGTTTCCCCATTATTTTGTATTTAATTGATTACAGTTTATCTAAATAACGATATTTGGATTTTCCCTCCACAACCATAGGGGTTGTTCAGTTTCTCAATACTTCAGTTTACTCAATACATTTTATTGACACCTATTAATAATAATGATGTGATAGAGATAATAGGGATGTTCTTTCTTATGTTTGACTCCTCATCTAAAGGGTTTGCACAAGAACACAACTGCATCATTCTGGTTCATGCCGTTCTGGTTTATTATAATGTGGATTTTACCAAGCAGATAGAAGTGTTAAGTTAACACACCAATGTGCCTTATACTTGTGATGCAATGGGCTTTTATTCAGGAATAACATACACCAAGAGTGATGCGTGCTGGGAATTTTATAGATGACAAAGTTAGAACTGTGTGTGTAAGTATCCATGAACGATAATGTGTGCTGTGCCATTGCCATGAGCGGGCAGAGCAGTGTGTCGCCTCCTGATGTGGTTTAGCCATTTCCTCTGAGGAGAGCTCTGTGGTCCAGTCAGGTTAAACTTAAACAGTGATGACTCTTACATCTGTCACACAAGGTCAAAGAACAAGGGACGGCTTGTAAGTGATGCTTTACAGAAAATAGGATCTCAAATTCCCATAAAACACTTACGCTTACATTATCTTTGATTTAGAGACGTGAAGAATGTTTAATTTTTTGTGTTTAGCTTAAAATGATACAATATACAACATTTCAGAGGGTTTCATCAGAAAGGGCATGCAATATAAAACATGTGCACAATGAAAGCTCTGACAAGATATCAAAGGTTATCAAACTTTAGTTACAATTGTTATCATTTCAGAGCGCTCTGAGGAAGGCTTCATGCCGAAAAGTGTTTACTCGTTTGTTGGAAATAGCGGTAACCTATGTTGTAAGCTTCTAAATTAGGCTATATCGTGACAATTCTTATTTTTGAGTTCCTATAATTATATTATTATATCGTGATTATTGATGAGGCGAATAATCTTAACCTCCCTATTTTCAATATATAACTGTGATTTCTGATTCTGGCTTATAGACCCAACGTGTGTGGCTCCCGTTTCCACTCCTACTGCTGTCCCGGCTGGAAGACTCTGCCCGGAGGGAACCAGTGCATCGTCCGTAAGTACAATAACAAACAACTGGAGATAATAATGAATTGGTAAATGGTAGGCTTGGCTCAGGATTTGATGTGTGCTTTTTTTTGTCTCCCTTTCAGCAATCTGCAGGAATTCATGTGGCGATGGCTTCTGCTCCAGACCAAACATGTGTACCTGCTCCAACGGTCAGCTCTCCCCCAGCTGTGGAGCCGGAGCTGGAAGTGAGTAACTCTTATACCCATAAACAGAAAGTAATCCGTTCAATCACATGAAAAACACAGTGTGGAGGAAGTCAGGGAGAAGCTAAGGGCCTTGGGTTTAAGAGTGCTCTTCTCCATGTGAATCTGAAGAGTTGTAAGTGTGATAATATGCAACATCAGCATTCATTTTTGATTGTCCTTGCAAAATTAGATGAAGGGACATTATGCTGGCTATGTAGTCCTGACAATAGAGAATATTAATCAAGAACTTGTATTGGCTTTATCACTAATAACAGTCATTGTAATTGCTGGTGCATTACCTGACTAAACTATCGAGACCAAACATTTCAAACAATGTTATGCAGAGCAGCAGTTTGAGACCACTCATCCATTTCCAGGCCCATGTCCAAATGTAACGATCCTGCATTTCCTCTCCTGGGAACAAGAACAGTTGTGGAGCCAGTGTAACAAGTACAGAGTGCAGAATTCAGGTCAAAGAGTTTGTCTGGATTAAAGCAGGCCAGACGCAGAGTTTATGTGAAACGAATGGAGTAGCAGGGGTTAATGCAATGTATGTTATATAAGTATGCTAATTATAAAGTCAGTATGTACAGGAAATATTGAAAGCCTTGAGCTTCAGGAGCAGTGTGTTACATCTCAGTGAGGGATGGTATCAGCCAAGACAAGAGTACAAGACAAGAAGAGATTTTGACAAAATTGTGCATTTCAGTTTATAATTTTAGGCCTCACGATTGTTTATTTATTTTGTATTTTTTCATAGCTCTGCTTTTTGGAACATCAGCTTCTCTAGAGATGAATCTCTCCAGTGTTAAGCCATTTTGTGTCTAAGCCAGATGTAAACATATTGGGGGGGAAAATCTGACAAGATCATTTTTCACATCCACATCTTGTGACAATTTTACCTCGTGAGATCTTGTGGCACGACATCTTGTCCCATCCCTATTCTCGAACGTTATGTAGTGTAGCGTTTGTTTGAGCTCCTGCCAGAGCTTTCACAAAAAGCTTTTCCTCATGCCACTGGAACATTCACACAATAGTTAGTTAAAACGTTGACTTTAGAAAAGCAAACCAGAGTCTGCTCCAGCAACAGGCAGTGACAACACAGAGGAGTTCTTGGACATGAGCTTCTGAAGCAGGATGTTCACTGTCCAGCCGCATCAGTAAAGCTCATGCTTTTTCAAGCGCTACACTGAGATAACATTTACAGATAAACTCTTAAGCTGCTTTGTTAAATGTCATAGGTCAAAGTGCTCTATGACCTTGTTTGAATACACGTCTTTCACAGAAGTAAAACACAGGAATTGACCCATTCTGACCTCTACGTGACCTCTATATGACTGAAATGCTTTTCTTTGCACTCTTCTCTTTTATGTCTTGAACTAAGATTTTGCCTTGTGTACGAATTGTGCTCTAACAATAAACTTGCCTTGCCTTGCCTTGCCTTACGTGAGCTCATAGGTTCCCCTGTTGGTTAAAAGAAACTGCTTTGTTTAAACGTGATCAGCAGTAATGACAACTCTGAAACACTTTATTTATTTACTTTTAAACTTTTTATACGAATTTCTACTGCCACATAAAGACTATTTATTACCAAGCCACGTCACATCAATCAGTTTGTGTAATTTCTTTTGAGCTAACTCCCCAAATCTGCGTTTTGGACTCTATTTGTTGGCAGTTGGAGGAAATCGCTCTCTTGAGATATTTTGGAAAATAAATTTAGCTTGATACACCTCTGTGTCTTGAAGCCCTAAATAATAGATATCAGTTATTGGCCAAAGTTCTGCTCAAATTCTAACATTAATTTTAAAGTAAACTAAAATATTAGGTGACTTCTGATGTGCTCCCATTTGACCAGAGATACACTGGAGTTCCCAGACACAATGACAGTGGTTGAAGCTGTAAGTCGCCCTTCTAATAAAGCTACGCACCACTCAGTGCAGAGCAGCTGTGCCATGAGTATATAGGCTCAACTTTATGAACCTGGTCTTGCCATAACCATAATTACAAAATCATTACCGTGAACATTTGCGTCTAATGCCCAGAAACAGCTGTCTAAAATGGACAGGCTTCTATTGGGCAGTGGCTGGGGACTGGTGAAGAACACAGACTGTAGTAATTATAAACTATTGCACTTTGACATGGTTCGTTCTGTTGCGGACAATGCAAAAGAAATATAAATACTACAGCAGATAACATCTCAAGTATACTTCTAACTTTATCTCTACGTGTATGTGTAATCCCAGACAAAAAAAGTGCCATAAAGACATTTTCCATCAGACCCACTTCCTGTTTCTCATGCTCTCGTAAAAAACACCCAGATGTTAGCGGCTCACCGGCGACACAGACAGAAAACGAGGTGCATTGTGGGGCAGCGAAAGGTCACCCGCCCCGTTTGTCTGCGCTCTTCGCTCATGTGCACGTGCGGCTTTCCAGGCACGGGTCACAGACAAGTGGACAGCGCTCTCTCACCTGGTGCGACCGAAATGGCATGAGAAAACAAAGTATTAGCTAGTGAGATCATCTCCTGCTCCGTCTCCAAAATATGCACAATTACTTCCTCTATGATTTCCCCGCTGAGAAAACATGTGACCGATCAGGCTTTAAATAAGCATCTTTAGTGCTGCTGTCATTGTCTTCTCAGTTCAGTTCAGTTTATTTACAATTTACCATAGAAACCACAAGCTATAATGATTATTATCAACACGTAGAAAGACAGACTGCTGGATAACAGTTTTGAGTTTAAGTGAAGTTTATTGCCATAAGTCAAACCACCAGAAATGGAGCAATCACCAGTAAACAAAATGCCCGTGCAATCAAGACGGCACATTACACACAGTACGAGCCAGAAGCAAAACATCTTCATCCAGATGCTAATCGATACTGAAACTATACTATAAAAACAAGTTTCTCATTTGATCAAGCAACGAACGATGTTGGAGGAACGAATATTGACAAAAAGTAATTATGTCAGTATATCCCCAGAGTATCCCGATAACGACAATATTATGTCTGTCCAACAGAAATGTATTAAAACTTGTTAGTCAAGATTTAATTACCAGACTGTGTGAAATGTCTGTAAAATTCATCACAAAAGTACAAAAATATTACATTATACCCTTATTTAAAGTTTCTAACAAGAACTTCTTTTCATTTTTATTTGTATTAGCTCTTCATGTAGCATTTCTCGCTATAAAAATGTATACTTGATATTCAAATGTTGCTCTCCTCTCTCTCTCTCTCTCTCTCTCTCTCTCTCTCTCTCTCTCTCTCTCCTCTCTCTCTCTCTCTCTCTCTCTCTCTCTCTCTCTCTCTCTCTCTCTCTCTCTCTCTCTATCTATATGTTGATATATTGTCCTCCTCTAACTCTAGTCCTTGGCAATTTTTGCAATCATGATGGATGTATTGATCCAGTGAATTGACTCCAAAAAGAGTTTGTTTTTTACCCTTCAGGCATGCAGAAAGGATTTGAGTGCTCTTGTTAATAGACTAACAGAGAAGCCATCAAACCCACAAGTTGAAAACACATCTACCAAAGTAAACATTTCTTGAAGTGATCAAAAAAACAATCTTAATCACTTCAACAAAACACTGCTGTTTAACAAATGTTTCTTGGCCTATTTAGCAATTTGCAAGCAAGTTTACCCCAAGTTGCCCTCTGTCTGTCTTATTACACACATTTCTGCATGGCCTGTTTCTCGACAGGATGAAAAAAAAATCTAATCATTCAATGCAATCATTCTTCATGTTTCACATGCGTCTCTGGCATGAAGGACTGGATACAGTTTAGCAGGAGAGTCTCCAGCTCTGTAAGGGCTGAAAGCTGAACGAAAGACTGGAGTGTCTCATAGAGCAAATGAGGAGACAGAGAAGAGCCAGCGTGCAGTAAAAGCCAACAAGGACTGCCAGAGAATATAATTTATCACTGCATGTTGCTACGAGACCGACTCCAGCTCCTGCCAAATCGCTCATGTGAGAGGCCGTTGCAGAATCGTAGTATTTTTGTGTTACAAATGGAGCAAAGGGAAAAGCTATTAACTTTAACAGCTAACAATACCACAATCAAAATGTGTCTAGTCAAGCAAGTGTCAGTATACTCTGTAAAATTATCTGAATTGATGTGGATTTTTGTGTTACTTTTATCATAATTTAATTTTCTGTTGTGGACCCAGGAATTTTGTTTTATTGCCGTCCCAGATTAATATTGACATCCAGTTTAAGGTTGTCCTTTTTTTCATTTTGAGATTAAGAATTAAACTTGATATATTGTATTGTTGCTGAATGAAGAGAGCCAGTGTCGTGAATTGATTCTTTTTTGACAATTATTTTACAAACTAAATTTATTCAGCTTTTTGTTGCAACACTATTGTACTACATTGGGCAACTGTGCACTCACTTATTCACACACTAAAACTCATTAGACAAAGTCCGAGAGGCTCAGTCATTTCCCTTCTGCAGCTGAACCCTGCATGCCATAAATGTCGTAGGGACTAAGACACACAAACACACACACGGACAGAGGAAAATGGAGAATATCTCAAGAGGAAATGAATGTTGAACTTTAGATTATGACAGAGCATGAAAGGCAGGGGGAAAAAAGAAACTTCTCCTGCAAAGAGGAGCAAGGTCGAAGGAGATAACTCTGAAAGACCAGAGAAAAGACCCTTAATGCCCTAATGTTTCACTCACCTGGAATCTGGATCACATTACTTTATGACTCTATGCCTTAACTAAATTCAGATAATACATGAGACCGCTGTAGCTCAACCTGAATAGCCATACCTTGTCTAGCGTGCCAGTCTCTCATACTTTCTCTTTGAATGTCTGGATAAGAACACACAGCACATCAGATGATCCAATCCCTTCTTATTTGTAACATGTGTCTCTCAAATGCAGAAGACATCTCCTCCCAATTATCCCAGTGGTATTATTTGAATTGAAAGGAGTTAATTTGGTTAAAAAAAAAAAAAAAAGAATAAAGAATGCAGCTGACAGGTGACTGTATGCTGTATTTGTGTTTGTCCTGCTGGTCAGCTGAGCAATAGCGTGAGTGAAGGTGGAGAATCTATTTTGAATTATTGACAATATCAGAACTAGATAGATTGAAAGTTGCTGGACATCTTATTTGGCACACAGCCAGTTTACCTTTTGTACAAGTGCCCCAGGGGAAACACTAGAGCACCTTGAAATATGGCCAGGTTTGCATTGAAAAATATATAATTCCACTTAACAGATTCACACAGGAATTGAATTTTTAATAATTTACCATTTTGTGTTGTTCTGAGCAAATTTCTGTACCAGAAAAGACACCATTGCCATTACCAAGTCCAAAGAACCAGACACAGTGGCATGAACAATCAAATATTAATTGGTGTTATTTTGAGATATTTTAGAAGATGGTGAGCACACAAAAAATGTGACGTGACTCAAAAAAGGGTTGTAAAACACTGCTTTAGAGGTCTCTCTTATTCTCTCACGTCTCATGTGTGCCTCATATCATATGAATGTGTCGTTCTCCTTTTGTGTCAGTGAGAAAACTAGATACTTTCAGAAAGTCCAGTCCATTTCCCCTTAAAGTCTGCTCTCCATGCCGTCAGTTTGGCCCCCGTACCTTGGCCTCAAAGTCTGTTATCCAGGTGCTCCTGTTCCACATTCACACCACCTCAGTCCTGCTGCTCTTTAGGCTGTGTCTGCCAAGTCTGATTCCGCTGTCAAACTTTGGGAACAGTATCACAATAAACACACCCTGAAACTTTGGACAATCTTCAGCTCATCTTGTGATTGTTGGTGTAACAAACTGCCATGAACTCTGAAAACGGCAGACTTTTAAACCAAACGTAGAAAACAGAGTAACACAAGCAAATGTCGTTGTGTATATACACTTACACACATATTTTGCCCATTTTGCCTTTAACCTTATTAACTATTCAGTTTCTCTTGTTTTGTCCAGTTCAGTCCTGTAACATCCGCTGTATGAACGGAGGCAGCTGTGCGGAGGACTCCTGCTCGTGTGCAAAGGGTTACACCGGGAACCACTGTGGACAACGTATGTACATCTTTTGCAAACTCTTTTCCCTAGAATTATTTGAGCCAGAAAACTTCAAAGTTCAATTGTCATCTCTTATAGCTGTCTGTGAGAATGGCTGCCAGAACGGCGGGCGCTGCATCGGACCCAACAGATGTGCCTGTGTCTATGGTTTCACTGGCCCGCAGTGCGAGAGAGGTGAGAGCGTTTTCTATTCTGTCTCCACTTCAAATGCAATGTTTTCCACACATTTGACTTTATCTTTGTTATGTTCTCTACTCCCAGTTGATTATATCAACCTTAATAAAAAAATTAAAAATAAATAAACCTCTCACCTTTTTCTGTTTTGTATCTTAAAAACCTGCTGTGAAACAGCCATTCCCAGGCTGTAATTTCACCTACTTCTTCTCTCTTGCACTCTCAAGTACATATCATCAGTTTTCCCCAAGCCTATTTCCCAAAGTGTGAAAACCCTTGTAACACTCAATTTATTGTGACTGTATGTCCGCCTTCCCCTTCTCCATCACTCATCTTCTAGTAACAGTGTAGGGCTGTTTTTCTTGGTTTGAGTTGTTGGAGAGAAGACATGGTTATAAAAAACACCACTTCCTCACAGGACTCCACTGATAGAATAGACAGTGTGAAGGACATTTCCTGATGAGGAGGGTCTGAGGAGACTGAAAATAAAAGTGGACTTGCAGCTGTGTAAATAAAATGGGAAAACATTGTAAACGCTACCTTTGCAGGGAGTTGTGAGGTAGCGCTAACGTTGAAGTAAAGTACTAACAGTAAGAGTTCGGTTAGTGCAAATAAACAATTTCTCAAGTAAAAGTGAACAATCCTTTCTCATAATATTTGGAAATGTATGTTAAAAAAGAAATTATGATTAAGTGGGTTAAATACGTTAAAGGTCAATAAAGAGTAAGACTGAGTTGAAGTATTATTTGTATTAGTAGTATTAATGGTCTTAGTGCAACTATTTAGAACTACTTCTTACTCCTATCACGTTGTTGTTATTACTTTTACCGCGGTAATGGAATCAGTAAGTGCCCCATTTTGGAACCAAAGTAAATAAATATTTATACTTTGTCTAAACACTTGAAATTGCTTGTGGTTTAAGCGTTAGTGTAAGGAAAGCCATTAAATGAATAGATTTACAATGTGATCTGGTAAGAAAAGTGCTGATGAAGGCGGATCACGGCATACTTCCACAACGCTGTCACCATCTATGGTTAAACTGGGTGTGCATGTGGCCCCAGAATATACAGTATGAGCATAGTGAAACCAGTTCACAGGAAACTATTCTACACTATTGTTCTATAAAGTGTTCCACTGCAGGTTAGACTTTTGTGTGCAACGAGACTCTTCTGCACTGTCTTTATGCCCTATTACAAGTGTATATGTCTCTGTATTCACTCAATTGCACTCTTACATAGAGTGTAGTTGAACATATGTTGTCTTAGGTCTGCCCTGTTCAAATGCAGCTTGGGCCGTTTTGTGGTGCTTTGCTATCCCACTGTGGTCAATCCCAAAGGCAAGCTGTGGTTTAGTCCAGACCAAATAAACCCAGCAGAGGAACAGACTTGCCCCACGGCCAGCTGACGTCAAGGGCATGTTGATATTGTGAAAACAAAGGAAGTGGTGCTATTTGCGGCCCATTGATTTTAGAGGCAATGGAGAATGACAGGACAGATGTATTGTAGAGCGGAGGGGAATATGTGAACATTCATCACGATGCTAGAAAATGTCAAGAGTTTACAAAAGAGAAAATACACATTTTGGTGAGGAGGTCATGAGTTCAGTTCCGAGTCAAAGTTGTAGTTGTACCTATCAAGCCCAGATAAATAGGATGGTTTGTGTCTGGAAGGGCAAAGATGCGAAAATCCTGGCTGAATCTATGCATTTGAACAACCAGTATGTTTTTTTGGAGGCTAGACAGAACTTGCAACATGACAAATTTGGCCCCTGTGACTTTGGCTTGACGTGTAATCCCTCTAAAGCTTTATTTGACGTACAGAAAACCCATCAATTAAATCTTAATGTATGCTGCGATTTTCTCAGGCTGTACGTGCGTTTTCCATATGTTCTAAAAGTTTGCAAGACCTACACTGAACTGTGCAAAGCCACACGTTTTAATCCTCGTCTGGAAAGGCTTTGCTAACACAATGCACCCTTTTGCTACAAGCTCCAAACGAAACTGCCATATTAAGTGTAATTATTAACGTCACAATTCACATCCCAAATTAGAAGCCTGCATTCATTGCTGGCACTATTTTCATGACGGAACAACAACTGTTGCTGCTGCAATTAGAAATGTGAGTTTTCTGACAATGTGGAAGAAGTTCGCTTTGATCTGAATAGAAATGCCATGATTTGTGGCACATTTAAAACAACACTACAAAGCATGTCCCTTGAGTGCAGAGCTTGTTGACGGAGCCCGGAGCCCACTTACTTGTACTGTGTGTCTGGCTTAGTGCACATTATTGTTCTGTTGCTTAGAAGTGGAAGTTTCCCAGGACCAAAGAGCTGCACAAGTCAAGATAACCTTTGCAAAACAATGAAATCGGAAAAGTAGTGACAGACAGTTTGCAGACATTGTGCTGAAAGTTATTTAAAAAGTGCCATGTTTGTATGCTCACGTTTAACCCGACTGTTAATGGGAGATTTTGTGATATTGCAAAGGCCTTATCTCACCATTCTCCCATAGTCTTTGGGTGTTTTTAGTCACTTTGCTCTTTAGTGTAAACAAAAGGACACAAGCCCATTGAGGAGAGAGGAAAAGGGATATTTCAAGGCTGTTGATAATGGTTTTGATAAGATTGACAGGGTCTGCGATAAACTTCCCACACGTACACATGCTTTCTAACAGAGAGGAGAGAGGGCCACACATTTGAATTATTTATTTAGATCAGCGTAAACCCAACAAAGAACGAACAAACAAGCCTTGTGACGTGACCAGCGTGCCGGCCGCGAATGCAGTTATATTTGGCTATTGCTTCACTGGTGACCAACAGGGAAATGTAAAAGCTGGAGAAAAGATGGGAAGAAAACCACAGACAGCTATTATTTTACTTGTTGTCATTGAAAAGCCATATAAATGATAATGGTTTCATCTTCATGTAATCAACTCATATTTCACGGCCCTTATCTTACAGGCCTCCCTTTCGCACATCGTAAAATACTTGTGTGGGTATTTATGTATTCTTTGGAGAGATTTTCGTGGGCTCAGACTCATCTTACAAACCCCGACTTATACTGTATGAGCAAGTGTGACCGAAGCAATAAAACACTAATGGAATGTTGGCAATTCCAACTAAAAATCTTTCCATTCCAAAGAGATTTAGGCATTTTCATCTTGAACTCCACCACATTCCATCTTCTTCAAAGTTGGTTCATGACAGGAGAAGGCTTAACTAGCTTTGATGATGTTTAAGCAGTTTATCGGATTGGTCTGGCTACAAAAACATAATATGTGAAAAGGGCTGTTCCCAATAAAACGCTCTGTGTGTTTAATGTGATATAAACTGGCCTGGGGCAAAGGTCAGGAGACTATTCCTGGCAGCCACACAGCGTAAAAAAGCATGAAAAATATGGATGTTTCAGTCAGTGTTCGTGAATGAAACAGTGTTGTCATGACATCAAAAATTCAAACTTGATTTCAATACGAGACAAGGCGTGAAACTCGATACCGAAAAACACTTTTTATACAGGTGTTTGTACAATACAATGTGTACATGCCAAGACCAAAATCTGATTATTATCTGTTTTCTGGAATTTAAAGATTAATTAATGGCACAATCGAAACTTTTTTCCCCCCCAAATATATTTTTTGTTGTTGTTGGTGGTTATTGCACTAAAATGTACAATATGAAACCCTTTGTCCTTACTGTGGGGGGGCTGCATCCACTGACTTTCAGCCAGTGACTCTTATATGACTATAAATGTTGTTTCTTCAGTTCCACAGTACGGCATTAAACTGATCTATCTCCATGAAGAATGTTCTGAAGTAAAGTTTTAACCGTCTATTTCCATGGACAGGTGACTTTCCACCTCCAGAATGTTACATACTGTGCCTTTAAATGACATGAGTACCGGTAATCAGAGGGATCATGATTGATCAAGAAAGGAGATAATTTTGCTGAACATTTTTAGAACAAAATCAAACCTGGTGATAATCAAATTTTGAATGTGCAGCCAATGTCAATTTAAAAAAGTAGTACTTTACTGTTTGGTCTTATACTAGTTCTTAGATACAAGATCATTGTAAAACTATTCAGTAAAGGTCAAATTTAGAGATTGGTTTGTTTGTATTGTTACCTGTTTTCGTACTAGTTTCAGTACTGATTACTAACTGGCTATCGATTTTTTTGACAACCCAAGAATGAACAGGTTAATGTTCTTGGATGAAGAGCGGAAAGAGGATTCCTTTGATCTGTTGGCCAATTTGGACACTAATTGGTCCAAATTGTTTCCGAATGCGGTCAGCCGCATGTTGAACAGTCCTCCTGTCCCTGTCGGTCTGTGTCCCCGATCTCACATGGACCATAGATTTACAGACTTACACATACAAGTCCTGCAGAGGACTTCAGATTGTGTTGGCTTGCAGCATGTTGCTCTAAAAACACATAGATATCAGACTTTAGTTTGGCAGATGCGAAGCTTTTTATGTGATTGTTGTTTTTAAATCTGTGCCTATACACTGTTTATAGTATATATATATATAGTATAGTAGTAGCTTCTGTGTACTAATAACCCATACATGTGATGTGCTGTTGAGACATTGATTAAGTATGAGCAGCTTTTCCACAGGCTCTGTTGATCAGATTAGTTCACTTTATTTGTTATTTTAGATTTCCTTCAATCTATGGTAACTACAATATGGTTTTTTGAGCAAATGCAAATAACTTGAGAATGTGTGTGGTTGCAGGATAAAGCCAAAGATAATAAGCCCAGCCACTAAGGGTCAGTGAAAGCCTTGATCTGTGGGAAATCAAGGTTTTGTTTCTCAATAATGTGCTATTATCTTGGGAATTCGGTGTGTTAAATTTATATTTTGGCACACAGTATCCTTTCACTTTACGTGCAGGTGCTTGAAAGACTGGTAGACTGTTTTACCCCAAGCCTTTTTCTCATCTTCCTGATCCAGCTTGGCGCTCTGCTTCTCTGCCAACCAGACTCCACGCGGATATGAGATCAACACCTGGGGGTCATGTAGTGGGCAGAAAGAAGCAAAGGCAGATGAGCTGGCGCAAAACCAGCAATGTTTTTCATGCTCACGTTGACCTTCTTTTTAATCCTTCCAAACAATTTCACGCTGCTCAAGGAAGAAACTCATATGAACAGTTAAACTAGAAACAACTCCCTACTCCCATTAGGAACTTGTGGACTATGAATTTGTCTCTTGGAAAAAAATATTATAGACTTCTTATTGAGGACTATATTAGGACTGGTGTTGCAAAATAAGACTTCCACCACTTTTCAGTCTGATGTGTTTAAAAGTAGGAACATCAAAATGGTTTCAGAGTGAAATCATTGTGTGCGATTGCTCAAGTGTGTGTAACATGATTATTTACCATCAAACACAAGCACCGCACTGGCAGCGCCATCATGCAATTAAGTTCTTTTGTTTCTGCAATGGCTTTGGAGGGGAGTTAAAGAGTTAGTGCCGACTCAACGTGCCTCTAGAACTACCACTAAGACTTTAATTGCTTTAATTGTCTTGGATGTGTTCATAAAGGACTGCACTTCAAAACCAAACCGAGAAGCATAATGTGCCAATTTAGTCCTGCTACCAGCTCCTCCTCTCCTCACAGATGCTTTCCTTATAAAAAGCATCTGCTTGTAAACGCTGTTCTTTATTTCCTGGTTTTGGACCTGCAGTTGATATAATTAAAGTTATGTGTTTAAAAGTACAATGAGTCATTACTCTTAAATCATTGCGTTTCTCTGCCAGTTTTATTCCACATCCGTACTCATTTGAGTTTTATTGTTCTGCTCTTTATTTCATCAGAGTAAAACTACTGGCTGTCTTGGATTTTGGGAACTTTAATTAATAATAAAGCATAAGGAATGTAGAATTCTTTTCATTCCCAAATAGGGATGTCATGATTTCAAATTTTAGAGTTGTGATTATTTATTGAATTAAACTAGTCACCATTATTATTATTTTTGTTTTTACGATTATATTGACACCTGAAAATGATTGATTAACCAAATAATCTTGACATGCTTATGTCCAAACCGAATCTAATTATTTTTATTGCAAACAAGAAGAAAGATGATTGGCTGATGCAACCATAAAAACAATGTCAGCAAATAAACGATGTCTAACCTTTGTCTTATGTTTTTGTTGCAGACTACAGGACAGGGCCCTGCTTCACTCAGGTCAACAATCAGATGTGTCAGGGGCAGCTCAGTGGCATCGTGTGCACCAAAACGCTGTGCTGTGCCACCATCGGCCGTGCCTGGGGCCATCCGTGCGAGCAGTGTCCCGCCCAGCCGCACCCCTGCAGGCGAGGTTTCATCCCCAACATTCGCACTGGAGCATGTCAAGGTCAGCGCCATGACACCATCGACACCACCACAACCACCACCGCAGCATGTTCTGAGAGAGCCGCACACGATCGGTAACAAGTATTACTTTAGCCATCATCGTGTCAGCTGCAGCTACTTCCCGCAACATCCTCCAACTTGTACTGACAACACTGGGCACGCTTGTATGAAAACACCAGATACAGTCTCTTGTTCCCTTAGCAGTAATCACAAGTGCAACAGCAGTCTATGTGGTCTCTTCATCTCTTCAAGTGGTTGTGTTGGCTGTTTGTATGAAAATGATGGTGTTTTTCAGTCTGGTAATGGTGATTTACTAGTATATTATCAATTGTTGCGATTATATTTTCTTTTTGTAATGATATTCACATTCAATAGGATGTTAATTGTCCTTCAAAATAGAGGTGGGAGATACATAAAAAATTTGATAATATCGCACTTTTTGTTTTGGAGATGTGCAAAATTAGAATATTGACTAAAATGACCTCAATAAGCGACAGGAACGTTTAGTGTAATCGTCGAGAAAAAAGATGATAAAGTTATATTCCTGCACTTTTGTGTTTCATTTTATGGTCCACTAATGTTTTGTGCGATACTTGAGACATTTACAGGCACATTTTAGCTCATTCCTGATGCATTCAAATATAGTCTGAGTATCGTTATTGAGATAGTTATTTTTGTCAACATTGCCCACCTCTAATTTGATGTCTTAACTGAAATGCTGTTCACATTCTCCTCACCACCAGTTGAGAAACACTGCATTAGATGACAATGACAAGACAAAAATTTGAAATGAAATCTACTTTACTATCTTTAATATCCCCCCGTTTGAGATGGTTGATATGCCGCACAGATGACATTATTCATATGTTTATTCATATGTGGGAAATAAGGGGTAAACTATTATTTTAAGTGACAGACCATTTACCCCTGAACTAGAACATTCAATACCTTTTGGTTTATGTTGTCCAAGTATTTACTTGACAATTATTAGGTCATATGTTTGACCATTATCAGTTACATATGTTGATGTGTCTAATTTAATTGTCTTATTACATGTCGTTGGACTTTTTGATTTGAGATGGTTTCTTAGAAGTTTTGCTGTCACATTTCACTGTCTAGAAAAGTAGAACTGCTCTTTCACTCCTTTCTTAACTTTAAGACATAGTTTTTCCTGGGCTCCTTTTTTCTCTCACATTAAAGCTATCTCCGAGCTGGAGAGCCTCAAGCAGTGTCTCATTGGCAGCAGTACAAAGCACACATGACCATGAATCCAAATGTAGAGGATTGCCGTCCAGGCCTCACATCAGGAAGCCGGCTGCACCGCGCTCTCCTCGCTCTCTGCTTATTTTCAGCACTAACCTTTGGCATAAAGAGTTTAATGTGACTCTAACATTGGACTGAACTGTCATTCCTGAAGCCGACATTGGATTGTATTAAAATGTGTAATCTGAAATTTACAGTAACCAGGATTTCCAGATTTTCACTGTCTTCCTATTGACCTTCCGCCCCGCCCACTTTCCCCTCTTTTTGCCACAGATCAGCACTTCCGTTGTAATTATACTTCCGGTCAGGAAGTAACAGGAACTCTGTTCACTTAAGTTGAGAGCGAGGGAAAAGTCTCGCCGCTAAAATATGCCATAATGTAGATTGATTAGTGTAAAATGTCCAATGTTCATGTGACCAACAAGTCAACAATGCATCGATGCCCTGGACGGCCTGAAAACGACTTTTTAGTTTGTGCAGAACTTATTTTCTCTGGAGGTTGGTAGCCCTAATACAACCGAAAGACGGATTATGTCGTACGGCGGCGCCCAAGCGGGCTTCTGGAATAAGGTGAATACAGAAGAGTCTGACTGTAAGCAGTTTGGGGAATTTGGATTGTAACAAAAAAGTAACTTCCTGATCAACTTTTCCCTGGATGGGGAACAGATTAGAAGCCATTGGCCATTAGAAGCCATTGGCCAGTCTTCAAAATGGACATTCAAAGAAAGTGGTGACTTGTGTTGACTGTCGCATGTTTTGTCTCTTTCTCTTTGACAGATGTGGACGAGTGCCAGGCTGTACCAGGGCTGTGTGCCGGAGGGAACTGCATCAACACTGTGGGCTCGTACGAGTGCAAATGTCCCGCTGGCCACCGGCAGAGCGAAACCAGCCATAAGTGTGAAGGTGAGTCACGTCTGACCACATAATATTACACGAGGCAGCAATTTGTCCTTTTTAGGGATAATGACATCAATGTGCTCCTGTTGAGAATGAGACAAGTTACAGTCAATTGAATGTTGACTTCAGCTGTGAAGACTGATAGTATATTTACAAGATAAAAATGACTGGTGCGGATCCAGAACGCTGTCCAGATGCTCTTTTTTTGTTTTGATTGGTTTTAGTGATTTAGTTTCATTATTAACAGTTTCACAGAAAGTGAGGCGTGTTTGGTTTAGAGTTACGGTTTGAGTCCCAGTGTGGGCATTGTATCAAAACCGTTGTAAGATAAGGCTTACTGCAAAGCAGAAACTATGAAATAACTAAATTAATTTGTCAACTCATGCCTTGCCTGTTGAATTAGATGTTGGGTTTGAGTTTGCTCATCCATCACTTATCTGTGAGCAGAGGAAGCATCTGGGCGAAGAGGCCCAGACAAACACAAGCTCAGCTGTAAAACTTTGTCCCTCTAGTGTCCTAGTATTTCCCAGGGTTAGCATCTGGGAGGGGTTCGAGGGGCATTCAGAACCAATAACTGAGTGACCTCATCTGACTCCTCCCGATGTGGAGGAACAGTGGCTCCACTTTGAGCTCCTTCAAGGTGAGTAGTCACACTGCAGAGGAACGCCATAATTACTGATTGTATCTTTGATTTTATCTTTTTACAGCCAAGAGCTTAGAGTAAAACTGTTTTAAAATGACAATGTTAAATATAGTTCATTAAACCAATGGAGAGAAAGCTAAGATCCCACATTCAGCCTATTGGATAATGCATGAAAAGCATATAAGGTCCATATAAGGTATGACAATGTCTTAAACCATGTAGAAAAGACCCTCATGAGGCCACACGTGCAGCAGAGAAGACCTCCATCATAATGTGGTGATGTGCTGGAATTTTAACAATGCCCGGACAAACAGTGTGAAAGTTACACAGGCGTTGTATCTTTTGGCTCAAAGCCGTTGTTTTCCTGGTCTTTTGGCATTTTCAGAAAGCCTCATCGTGGCTATTCCACTGTGCAAGAGAAGACTGCATATAGACGTACTCACTCTTTTCCAACTAGGTTTTTTAAGACAGGTTTTAGCTACCGGTATGCCTGATAGGAGGTTTTATGTAGTTTCAGATTTCACTTGCGATTCTGTATATTTACTTTAAAGGTACAATTGCTCATAACTCAATAAGAACTAATAGAACTACCTCAGATTCAATTGTGGCGTTGACTGTGACACCAGCGATTTATGTTAAAGTCATTAAAGCAGGAAATTCAGACAATTACTTCACCAAATTCACTGTATTCATTGGAGGCACTTTCAGTTGTGGTTTGGGTAAATGCCCCGGGACTTACGGTAAAGAGAACTTCTCAAGAATGTGCCATTTCGTAGTAAAACTGTAGAAATAAAGCAGAATTTCCCGAAAGCATGTGCAGCCACTTTGAGTCATCTAAACATCACAAAGACAAATGACATTGATACAGTGAACTATGAGCAGCTTGTGATTCATCTCAGGATATTACTGCCCAACACACACACTGGTCTGCAGTGTGTTTAAGTTTATACTAACATCATTGTCTTTATGAATTGCTCAATTGCATTTGTCAGATTTAATCACAAGAAGAGTTCATTTGCAAAAAGTGGTCAAAGGCTTACAGTTTGATATTTAGCCGTGTTTTCAGAAGCCGGCTCTATTTTAGTGCTATAAAGATATGATAAGTTACCTTCCTGAGCAAATCCCCTCAACCATTCTGTTTTTAATCAAATGTGTAAAACAAACATGGAGATATCTGTTTTTGCACATGAATTATTCACATTATAAATGACAAGCAGGAAAAGATTCAACATTAATGAATAGACATTAAAGAGAGAACAATGAAATGTTATATCAGCATGAAGGGTGTATTACATTACAATACACAGGTACTATTTGTCATGACACAACACAGTATTCTCTATGTTGAATCAGCTAGCACTGTTTTTAAGTTTGTCTTTCTGAATCGTAGGAACTAAATGGCTTGCTATCGTTTGTTGACATCTAGTCTCCATCCGTGACTAACACTGAGTGAGAGCAGAATAGTCCTCTGTTTATAAAGCCAAAAACGTCGGCAGGAGACCTAAATCTGACAAACAAATCTGCAAATTTCGGGTTTGTTTCAGAGAAATCGTAGCTTTTAGTTAATTCACATTGAAACCAGTGGCGATAAAGAATGGTTAAGTCATGGGTTGCGACCAGTTTTATGACCTGCTCTTAGCTTCGGGATCAGGTTAACTGTCCTGCCCTGCCCCCGCCTTTCTTCTTTCTGCTTCTCCTTATTTGCCCTCTTTAAGTACAGTGTTTTGGCTGAATAGCAGTTGTTAGTGCTGCACAGAAAAATGCTTATGGGACGTTGGAGACTTTCTTATTAGCGCGTGGACCGCACAGAGTCTTCCACGCCAGCTCTGCACAAACACACTAAATATTTACTCATAAACATTAGCAGAAATGTTCTTAATTTCATGCTGCTGAGTCAGTTGTATACATTTCAATTAGATGACCAAGTTCCCTTCATCAACAAATCGTCATGAGAAATGGTCATGCCTTATTTTCTTTTAAAGGGCCAATAACGTATGAACAACGTCAGCTCTAAGAACTGTAATTACGCCCCACAGTGGAACAGTAATGCCAAAATAAAGGGTGACACGTCATAAACCCCATTACTTTTTGGAGCAGGTCTTTGGGTAAGCCTCGTCATGGAGAAAAGGGGCCCCAATAATGCGTTTAAGTGCCGCCATAAAGTGTGCCACACAGCCAAACGCCATGTCTAGGTAACAGCGTGAGGCTCCCACCAGCCTGGATACCGCCCAGAAAACTGTCAAGGGCTGCTTATGCTACAGCAATGTTTGATTTTATTGGGAATTTTAGTCATTATTACCAGTCATTAGAGTTTTAGTTAACAAATGTTGGGAAAACTTTTACATTTTACCAATGCGCTTCAGGCTGGTGTGGAATAAATAGAAATGATGCATGTCATTGTGTGCTTGGAGTGGGAAAGGCCGATCATGACATAAAAGACAACGCTTGCGATGATGATATAATTGAAGATATACCTGAGGCTGCTTAATGGTGGCTTTTCCTAATAACTTACTTGTTTCGGGCTATTAAGATTATAGCTATTAGCGTCTTATCACTATTTCAATTCTCTGCGGAGCTTCCACCTTCAGTGTTTCCGTTGCCAAATCAGCTGCAGTGCACAAGCAGTTATATCACAATATTATAGGACTTATCATTCAATAAATGATAGATGGAAGAATATTTTTTGGGGCTCAATATTTATCGTGTATAATTTTTTTTTTGCAATAGGTGAGAAATGATTGTACATTTTTGGTAGTACGATAAGTTTTCTAAACTTCTGTCCATCCTGCTTTGGGGTTATCGTTTCAGTGGCATTAAGTATATAGGAGAAAGGTTGGGCACGGTGTGAATGTGTGTGTGGGGAGGGGTGTCACGTGGGCATGGGTGTGCGTGAATGGAAGGTGTTAAAGGGAACTGAGACTCAGAGCACGTTGGTTCTGGGTAGCTGTAATTTTGTTGACCGCTTTTAGGTGTTTGGTTTCATTTTTTATCATTTCACTACATCAATGTAATATTCTGTCCTCTGTGTCGACACCCGTTTATGTTCCCGCTGTTACCGTTGCACCAATAAACTACGATTAATATCGTTTATCGTGATATTTTCTGCAGCAATACAGAATTTCATCAAATTCTAAATTTCATATCATCCTTGTATATAAAAATATCTCTCCAGAAATGTATTTAGGCCCAGCCCAAGTTTGGAGTCAGATCATTTACGTTTCAACATGCCGAGTATTCAACATCCAAGCATTCAAAACTTTTGGGCTCAAGATCAATCAAACTGTTTGTTAATACGGCTAATGTTATAGAATATACAATGTGCAACAGATGTAATGTTATGGTGCGTCTTAAAACGTGGTATTCACGACTATGTGTTGCAGATATTGACGAGTGCAGCAGCATCCCTGGAGTGTGCGACGGAGGCGAGTGCACAAACACAGCTGGGAGCTACGTGTGCACCTGTCCACGAGGCTACATCACCAGCACCGACGGCTCCAGATGTGTCGGTGAGTGCCACACAGACGCCTCACCATGCCTTCATTACTGCGTTTCCTCTGCCGCCGGCCAACTAAACTGCCTACATCTGGAGAGCTACACATTCTCCTTCATCACGGCTTCCTCTGAGTTATGTTCAGATGAGTCAAGCTGCCTGTGGTCACCATGTGCGGCAAACACAAGCTCACGCACTGGAGTAGGCCTTGACAAGATTAAGCTGCGCCAACGCTGCTGCCCCAGTGCATGACATTAAACACTTCCACGTGCATCTGACCAATCCACACTCAAATGCTTCCAGGTGTCGATATGATATGTTTCAAAATAGAAGCCTCAAATGTGTCCAGTAGTATTGATCATCACAAAACCGTTTCTAAACCAGTGGTGTAATCCTTAAGCCTTTAGTCGATTAATCAGTATTGGTCGATGAACATTTTGACTTGTCAGATAATTATTTTTATTGGAATAACAGCAGAAAGGAGAAGGTTGGAAGTGAGTTAGCTTGAGTGTTAATCTTGCACTGTTTGCATAGTGGTTATCACATCTTGTTAATGCAGTTTGCGACAAATGATCAGGTCCCCTTTTTATTTATTGATGGACAAAACGTGTCTTTACTCCACCAACAATTCCTTTAGTCGACTACAGCCCTATTTTATATACGTGTCAAAGTCCTGTCCGTGCTCTTTTAACATGTTGAATTTCGCCTTCTTTTGGTCAACCTGTGTGATGCTAAATGAGTTACAGGTTAAAACAAATGTAATTAATCGCTACAACCGATCTGCCTTACTTTCAAAGCCAATGCTCTTCTAAGGTGGTTGTTGATGGGAAAGTTTGACTGTTCGCTTACCATATTATTTAAATTATACGTTCAGTTGTGAACCACAATGGGGTTTCTGTGTTTTGGAAAATGAGCAATGGAATAAAAATACCCCAAATACACTCCAGAGATTAGCATTGTAAAAACACATCACAACAAGTCAAAGTTAATTGTATCAGCTACGCATATTGTACACAAACAGCTAGTTGTGTGACCTCAGGTAGTCTGTGTGCAAGCATGTCATGTGGTCGCTTGTTTAGCTTCAAGTCACACACATGGAGCAGCTTAAGAGGAAGCACAGAGCAAGGGCAGGCAAGACAAAAACAAGAGACGAAGCCAAGGTGATCCCAAATGTGGAACACCCCCTTAGCCAGGAATAAGTGTGTTTTTCTGCCGCCACAAATGTACTGATATTTGGTGGAAATAAACTACTACAATACAAATCAAAGAAACACTATGGCCACATCATTAACACACTGCACTGCATGCACAGAAGTCTTTGTGACGACCTTCTATTAGAACAGGGGTGTTCAGACTATGGCCGAACGCGGCCCACAGACCAATTTTTGTTGGCCCTCGGTTGGCTAGACCACCTACAATGAGCTAATGTTGCCATTTCATTTCACTGTCAACTAGATAGTACTTTCTTAAATTATGTTTTTTTTTGCCCACATTTAAATCTGGTCCAAATGCATACTGTACACTGCAAGAAGCTAGAAAGTTTGTACTCAGTAAACTACCATACATCAAACTTTTGTTACAAATTTGTTGGAAACCTATTATGGAATAGTTTTCTTAGAGATACAAAGAGGATATATTAAAAAATATGATCATACTAGTGCCTAAACACTCACCTGTAAATCTCATGTAAAGTAAATGATAAGATTTGGCCTATTTTGTCTTCGTGGAGTTGAGTGAAAGAAATTATGGATTTACTCTGTCCAAAGTAAAACACTTGTTGGCTTGGTATTTGTCCATTTTAGATGATATACTGTCTGTATTTTTACATTAAACCTAAAAGCAATACCGGTACATTTTATATGAAGTGCTATTCTTCTCAAATGTATCTTTGCTCAAAAACTGGACTCTTTCTGCTCACTGTTGTCACATCTGGTTCAGTTGTTTTCTACAGTTGTGCATTTTTGTGTATCATTAGTTCTGTAATTTTCCCTTAGCCATAGCTTATCTCTTCAATTGACATCTGGATCTTCCTTTTCCACTTCGTCAAATGTGGTTCCAAGTTGGTCAGAATATCCAATTTTTTAAATCTTTTTTATCGCAAGTTCCATTTTGCAAAAAGAAGGCCACGCAAAACCAGATTTAACAAAAAGCATGAATGATAGAAGCTTGGAGTACGGCCGGTGTGAATAGAGACAGCAGTTGTTTGGGGTTGTCACGGTAATAGGAGCATAATGTCTCGTCACACTGTGAAACTCGGACCTGTCCAGTGAGTTAGTCTGTAAAAACACCTACCCAAATGAAAGCATATGCTGCGAAACTGAAGCAACACTAGCACCCGAGCCCACGTCTGGATCTAATTTAAGTCATCATCATTCTCATCAGCAGCCACCCTCCTCCCCACCGCCTCCTCGGCCTCCTGTGCCTCCTGAGCCTCCAGCCCAGCTTGTTCCTATGGGATGTATTTACTGTAGGCTGCACTCCCCATAATATATGTGTGTAGAAAGGCTATGTGTGTTTTGTCCTGTATTTGTTCCCAGACTCAGTGAAAGCCCTCGTGTTGTATCTAATTGGAAGGAATTGCTCCAGATGGAACTGATTAATTCCAGACTGCTTGCTCATTAGTAAGATAATCGACTTGTACACCCCCCAGCAGCCTAATTCATTTCTATTTTCTTTTCTTTCTTTTTTTAATTATACACTTTTGGATTGTGGTTTCAACCAGTACAGATGAGCTCTCCTCCTTCTTCCATTGACTCCTTACGCACACTCTTTGAAGGCCACCCCCAGCTCCTGACCCATTGACCTCTGCCCAGAAAACTGGAACAAACAGAGGCCTTTTCGGAAGCCTTCAGATACTTACAGTGAGCCGAGACCGCAGGCAACCTTTCTCACTGACGTCCATAAAGCAGTTTCCTGTGTGTTAGCGACCATCTTTTAACGCACACATTAGGCCTGCACCTTTACACACATGGACAGTTGTTTCCTCAAAGTATGGTGTTACAGTACTTTTTACACCATAAAGCACATGGCAGTAGTTAGTTAAAAACAGGTCAAATAGTGAAAAATAGTTACGGAGGTTCAATGAAAATCTGCAGTTGGTTAACAATGTGACCAACTGACCATTCTCCAGAGGGTAACTATAAGACTCCAAGAAACTATTATGAGACTAATTATTTTTGTGTATGTCACTCAAAGAAACTATTGTGAGACTAATTGTTTTTGTGTATGTCTATATGTCAGCTCTGGTAATAACCAGAAATCAAAATTGTTTTTTGTTCCAATACCGATATTGACACTTGGGCTTTGAGTATTTGCCAATACCCGATATCAAACGATACTTGGAGATTATCCTAGCATGCTATCAAAACTTTTGTTCTTATCATGACAATAGGCTGATAATATTGTGAATTCACTTAACAGTAGGTTTACAACAGCAAAATTATGAAATAATGTAATTTTATTTGATTATTATTATTTTAAATATGTGGGTTGTAAGAGAAAAGAAGTGACTCAATTCTGGACATTCTGAACTTCAAAATGAGGTGTTGCATGTCCATATTTACGAGTCAAAATTGGTAGAAATGTGTTTGTCCTAATTGGGGTGTCAGATCGGCACCAATATCAATTGTGATATCAGTGCATCTTTAATAACCTTCGTCCAGTGTAACCTCGCTCACACCCAAAGAGTTCAAATACAAAAGAAGAGACATCATTTACACAACTGTGCTTTATAACATTTGTTTCACAGATCAGCGTGTGGGCACCTGTTTCTCCGCTCTGGCAAATGGCCGTTGTGCTGCTGAGTTGTCGGGACAGTACACCAAAATGCAGTGCTGCTGTGACACGGGACGCTGCTGGGCTTTGGGCGTGATCCCAGAGATGTGTCCCGTCCGGGGCTCTGGTGAGTAAAATGAATACAGAAGAATGTGCTACAGAGCCAAAACCCGCTGTCTCTAACGACCAACAGCATCTGTGAAGAATCACCCCAGACGACAGGGACTCCATTTTTTTTAGCTACAATCCTCTGTAGTAAACAACACAACAGTTGACATGGGATTTGGCAGTAAATAAAGCCAGTGTAAATGGATGTGCCACGTAAATTTAACACAAATGCAAAGCTTGAGGAGTGATCTCATTTGGTTATGCCATGTGTTTGACAGTGACGGAAGAGCATGAATGAAATCATAGGCACAAAACTGCGACTGCTGTTGTGATTTTGGTCTCTGCAAAAGTACAGTCATAGATACATGATGTGACTATAACGTTGTACATAGCTTAGTCATACAGTAATTACAGTCACATGTGTTTCTTTATGTTGGTCTTGTGCAGATGAGTTCAGGCGCCTGTGCATTGTGGGCGTTCCTCAAGGCCACGGTCTCCCTCACGTCTACCCCAACGGCCACTTCCCCAACGGCAACGGCAACGGAAACGGCAATGGCTTTCACTACGGTTACAAGTTCCCCAGCCTCCCCAACGGTAATGGCAATGGGGGCAATGGCGGAGGAGGGGGCTTCGGAGGGAACGGAGGTGGTTTTAATGGGAATGGAGGCAATGGAGGAGGTCTAAACCACCAGCAAATTGGTTAGTCTCTGCTCTCTGAGTGAATAATTAAACCACAATTCAGAGTTTATTTTGTGGTTAAACTGAGTCTCCATTTGCAGGGACTGTGTCTGTGAATGACACGGTTGACGTATGCAAGCACTTTACAAATCTGTGTTTGAACGGACGCTGCATCCCCACCCTGAACAGCTACCGATGTGAATGTAACATGGGATACAAACAGGACATACGTGGAGAGTGTATTGGTAAGACACATTTTCTACAGAAAACTATTATAACTACTATTTACCTGCTCAATATTTGGATGAATTAGAAAAGGCAGACGACTAGGTGAGTTATCATTGACTGAAGTTATTTTTTAATGTTCATTGTTTTGGACACAATACTAACTCGATTTTGATGTTAATGAATGAAAAGGTTTGATGATACTAGGGCTAAAACATTGTAATTAACATCGGTTCATTACAAATAATCATTGAAATATTGCCAGATAATTTAGTAATTGAATAATTGTCAACTGGTCTATACAAAGACTCAACAAAAAGGCTGTATAACTAATTGTAAAAGTTAGTGTTTTGATGAAAAGTGTATTTGTGTGTTTAGATGATGAACCTTTTATGATTATTAAAGTAATCGTTAGTTGCCGTCCTACTCAGTAATTTTTTTTTATATCAACATCACAATCACGTAGTCTACTCTATATCCGTTTCGTAAAGGTCCAACTTTGTCTTCTTTTTGAGATCAGTATTGATACTAGTTCAAAGAGTGCCTCATTTTGATTCTACTTTTTGTATCACTTATTATCTGGGTATTGATTATCTAGTTCAGGGAATAGAAGAGAGCTGAGTAGATTCTCATTTGATTTCATGAATTACACTGCCACCTTTTGGCCGTTCAGTGGAAATGTAAACAGTTATGATACAGGTCAGAGTTTAGATTAAAAGGTGCATTTTTTTTGTAACTTGACCAGATGTGGATGAATGTGTGAGCAACCCTTGTATCAACGGAGACTGCGCCAACACACCTGGGTCTTATCACTGCAAGTGCCATGAAGGTTACCAGGGGACCCCCACCAAACAAGCCTGCATTGGTACGTCTGACTTCACTTTTACAGGCCATTCTTGCTGTAATGTAACCCTGTATTTTTTTATATAAGTCAATTAAATTCACCTTAATGACAGACATTTAATTTGGGCTGCTCCGAGTGTTTATTTTACCTAAAGACCATGAACAGGCTATCTTAATTGTCTCGCTGGTTGTTCCTTTGCCTGTAGACATTGATGAATGTATTGTGAATGGGGTGATGTGCCGCAATGGTCGCTGTGTCAACACCGAGGGAAGTTTTCAGTGCATCTGCAATGCTGGCTTTGAGCTGACGCCTGATGGAAAGAACTGCATTGGTAAGGAAAAAAAACATAACAGCTGATAACTAATGAAAAACGAATAATAACTTTTATTGAAGCCTCTTAACTCATGACGTGGTTTGACTTCTTCTTCCAGATCACGATGAATGTGCAACCACCAACATGTGCCTCAATGGAATGTGCATTAATGAAGATGGAAGCTTTAAATGTATTTGTAAACCTGGTTTTGCCTTGGCACCAAATGGACGCTACTGTACTGGTATGTTAGACATAAAAAAACATTTTAAGTTACGTAAATGTATACAGCAGATTGTGTTCAAACACCAACATTAGGTTTAAGGGACAAATTCCCAATCACTGCACATAAAAATAAAAGCAATGTTTATTTTGAACAGATATTGATGAATGCCAGACTCCAGGCATCTGTATGAATGGCCGCTGTATTAACTCTGAGGGCTCGTTCCGCTGTGAGTGCCCACCCGGCTTGGCCATCGATGTGGACGGCAGGGTTTGTGTGGACACTCACATGAGGACCACCTGCTACGGCGCCATCAAAATGGGAACCTGTTCTCGGCCATTTCCTGGAGCTGTGACCAAATCTGAATGTTGCTGTGCCAACCCTGAACACGGCTTTGGTGAACCATGCCATCCCTGTCCCTCTAGAAACTCAGGTACAGAGTGCCTGTTGTAACAGACGTGCCGATTTGTAATAATGGTGATAACATTTCTCTCATTGTTGTTTTATAGCTGAATTCCAGGCTGTTTGTAGCAGTGGCATTGGTATAACAGCTGATGGCAGAGGTGAGCTGCTGCTTTGTATTATAGAGAGTAAAAATCAACAATTCATGAGTTAATTCTGTATTTTTAACATAATAATATTTTGTATTTTCAATAGACATCAATGAGTGTGCCCTGGATCCAGATATTTGTCAAAATGGCATGTGTGAGAATCTGAGAGGAAGTTATCGCTGCAACTGCAACATTGGTTATGAGTCTGATACTAGTGGCAAAAACTGTGTTGGTAAGTTTAAACGTCTTTGCCCAGCGATTACGGTGAGATCACATTACATTTTTGTGCTGGTGGTTCAAAGCCTGTAAAAAAGACAAACTCACACATATAATTTTACTCCGTCATTTGTAATTAAAAGCAGTTTTGACCTGAGAATGTTGTTTCCTTCAGATATTAATGAGTGTCTGGTGAACCGGCTCCTGTGTGACAATGGACTGTGCAGAAACACTCCTGGCTCTTACACCTGCTCCTGTCCCAAAGGCTTTGTCTTCAAACCTGACTCTGAGACCTGCGAGGGTGAGTTCTACACTGTGAATCATGGACAAATGAACTCATGTGGAGCTCTGCGTTATGTCATTTTAGCCTCAATCAAGGCCGTTGCGGGGTCATTAGCGCCAGATGTGTTCTGTTGAATTCCAAGTAAACAGAATTCCCCCATAGAGAAAGAAAATACATGTCCTCATCACTGCCAGAGGTTGAAGATAATTATCAACCTGAATCTTACATGTGTTTCAGACATCAATGAGTGCGAGTCCAGCCCATGTATCAATGGAGTGTGTCGTAATGTGGCCGGGTCCTTCAATTGTGAGTGCTCTCACGGAAGCAAACTGGACTCCACTAATACCATCTGCGTGGGTAAGTGTCATAACTTGGATTCAATCTTAAAATGATTTTAAGCCGGCTGCACACTAGCGGATTTTAAAATGGTCTGAGATTTTATAATGCAGAGAGTTTGCAAACCACAGACATGAGTGAATTTTGCAATGCTTATTTGTCTCACATTCACATGAAGCACAACCACTTCACACACTTTCACATTTCAGGTGTTACAAGCGGAGGAGAGCGCAAGTGATAAAATACGTGTACGGAAACAAATAGACAAGGATACGGGTTGAGCATGTGCTTCCTTTCCATGCGTTCTTATTTAGAGCTAATATCAAATAAAAAGAAGAAATGTGTGTGGATTAGACCTGCCCATAAAGGACACAGGAGAGTGCTATATTCACTGGAGGTCAGGAGCCTGTTAAAGTCAGTGTGGCGCTGATGAGGAAGGAAAAGGTTCGCACAAACGTCAAATTGGTTTTGTTTGTGTTGTTCTTCTAAAGTTTAAGAGCCATCACTAGGCAACGGAGCCTGGCTTCTCTGATTGGCTGCTGTAAAGTTGTTGGAACCTCACAATTTGAGGTTTGCAAGTTGCGACTGGACAAGTTGTCGTAACAGAATCACACTGACCTCACAGACATGAGGAACGCCACACCTCCCCGATCTCGTGGAGAGGCAAAATCAGGTTTAAAACCTTTAGTGTGCAGAAGGCTCACGCACATACATCTTTGGGATGATTAAGTTTATAGAGGGTGTTGTAATTGGCCTACATTGTCACTGGATTAGCATTTAATTTGATATGAATACATGGCTTTAATTTAGAGTGGAAAAATTGTGATCTAGTGCAAATTTATTCAGATGTAGAGTGAGTCACAAATTCCACTTGTATTTGGCTCAGTTTCTTTAGATGCTGAGATGACTCAATCCAAGTGGGGTCAGTGGTAAACAATTGTGGTTTGTTTCATTTGGCCTTTGATACAATTTGGTTTTGGACAAGAGGTTCTTTTGGGGAATCTCCAAACACAAAATTGTTTACTCTCTCTGTCAAGTGTAACTCAAGCCAAAGAAAAGGCCATTTGTTTCACAATTTAAATGTGCATTATTTCTGACACATGCAGACAGTATGAAGAGCACGTGCTGGCTGACCATTCAGGACAATCGCTGTGAAGTCAACATCAACGGAGCCACGCTCAAGTCTGAGTGCTGTTCTACTCTGGGAGCAGCCTGGGGCAGCCCCTGTGAACCCTGTGAAATCGGTCCGTTTGCATGATACAATGATTAATTGTATTATATATCTAAGTAACTTGATATCTGACATTAATGGATGTGTATCTTAGAAAATATTTTGTTATATATTAATAATTGTTTTATTACCCTTACAGACACAGCCTGCTCTCGTGGATTTGCTCGCATGAAAGGTGTTGTTTGTGAAGGTAAGTAATGTACTTTCTGCCCTTCATACTTGATGTATTATATAACACAATATAAAACACTCCAGGCACACAGCCAATTAAAACCATACTGAAAATGTATATGTTTCACCTTGTATTGCTCCTTTTAGACATTAATGAGTGTGAGGTGTTCCCTGGAGTGTGCACAAATGGCCGCTGTGTAAACACCCAGGGCTCGTTCCGCTGTGAGTGTCCCGAGGGCCGCACCCTCGACGGGACAGGACGCACTTGTGTGGGTAAGGCACCTGCAAAATTACAAATTTACTAAAAAGTTTAAGGAACTCAGTAAACTTTGTTGTGTGCCCTTTCAGACATGCGTTCTGAACAGTGCTACATGAAGTGGCATGAGGATGAATGTGGGGCCCCGCTGCCGGGAAGGTACCGCATCGACATGTGCTGCTGTTTGGTGGGTGCTGCCTGGGGAATCGACTGTGAGGAGTGTCCCAAAGAGGACACACCCGAGTTCAAAGCCGTCTGCCCCAGAGGTCGCGGCTTTGCCAACAGAGGAGACATTCTGACAGGCAGATCCTTCTACAAAGGTATTTGACTTTGAATTCATAACATGAAAAATATAGTCTTGCAAAGTTACCATATCTAATATAATACGTGTGTTTATCTCCTATAATGCTATCTTTAGATGTGAATGAGTGTAAGGTGTTCAATGGTATCTGCACTCACGGGACATGCCGTAACACCATTGGCAGTTTTAAATGTCGCTGCAACAGTGGTTTTGCACTGACAGCTGAGGAAAGGAACTGCACAGGTAAAGTCTGAAAGAACATACAACATACAACGTTCACAGGTCAAAATCCCAAAATATAACAGACACTTTTGTTTGTCAGACATTGATGAGTGTCGCATCTCTCCTGACCTGTGTGGCCATGGAACATGTGTCAACACACCTGGCAGTTTCGAGTGTGAATGTTTTGAGGGCTACGAGAGTGGATTCATGATGATGAAAAACTGCATGGGTGAGTCTGAGGTCTGAGGAGATTATTTTCTAGATGATTTTTCTTTCGATTTTCTTACTACCTTTGCTTTGCCTGCAGACATTGATGAATGTGAGAGGAATCCTCTGCTGTGTCGAGGAGGAAACTGCCTTAACACAGATGGAAGTTATGAGTGTGAATGTCCCTCTGGATACACACTGAGCAGCGATGGCTCCGCCTGTGAAGGTTAGCCACATACTTTGTAACGTTACATTTCAATAGGTCATAACATGTTTTTTACTAACTCAATAACATTTAAATTTCACTTTTCCAGATTTGAATGAATGTGACCTTAGTGAGAACTTGTGCAGAAATGGGCAGTGTGTGAACATGCCAGGAACATACCAGTGTTCATGTGAGACCGGTTACCAGGCCACACCCGACAGACAAAGCTGTGTCGGTGAGTTCATTTACTGATTCACTTTAAACGCCTCAAAGACTTTAAAAAACTTTCAACGGTAATAGCTGCTTTTATTTTCTTTGGTTTAATTTGCATTACTTTTACAGATATTGATGAGTGCACCATTATGAACGGAGGCTGTGAAACTCACTGTACAAACTCAGAGGGAAGCTATGAGTGCAGCTGCAGCGAGGGCTACGCTTTGATGCCTGACCTCAGGACCTGTGCAGGTGATGAATCAGCTCTTTAAACACAGGTTACATTAGTGTATCCTATTGCATATCATGACTGGACAGAATCTGTTTTCTCCTGTGTTAGATATTGATGAATGCGAAGAGTCACCTGACATTTGTGATGGAGGCCAGTGTACAAATATTCCTGGTGAATATCGTTGTTTGTGTTATGATGGCTTCATGGCTTCGATGGACATGAAAACTTGTATCGGTAAGAACAGCTATTCAGTTTTACTTTTATATGTATCCGCCAGATTTTTCTAAACAATGGTTGTACCTTTCAATAGATGTGAATGAGTGTGACCTTAACCCAAACATCTGTCTTCACGGAGACTGTGAGAACACCAAAGGCTCTTTTATCTGCCACTGTCAGCTGGGATACTTTGTCAAGAAGGGATCCACCGGCTGCACAGGTACATTCAGGTCTTCAGTGTTCCATGTATTACATGGTTGAGAGTTGAGCAGGTGAATTCATGCATAAAGTATTTATAGAGACAGTTATCATTTATTGATGAAGACCAGGTCAGCTTGTTTTGGTACAAAGAAAGTTACCATTCTCTGATGAAAAGAGTGACATAAGTGTGTGCATGAAACTTTAGTAAAATGTTAAAAACGATCAAAAATGCATTTTTTCCCTGTTGTGTGAAGCACTTTGAATTGCCTTGTGTACGGATTGTGCTCTACAAATAAACTTGCCATGTCTTGCCTATCATGTCTTTTGGTATTGTGCAAAAAAAAAAATCCTTGTACCATGTTCAATCAACAGACGTTGATGAGTGTGAGATTGGAGCCCATAATTGTGACATGCACGCTGCTTGTATCAATGTCCCTGGAAGCTTCAAATGTCGCTGCAGAGATGGCTGGATTGGAGATGGCATCAAGTGCACTGGTAAGTGATACAAGTCAGTGTTTTCTCCTTTTAGTGGTCTTTTAGTTTTTGTGGTCATGCATATCCTCTTACTCTATGTAGACCAGGACGAGTGCTTTGCAGAGGACCACAACTGTAACATCAACGCAGACTGTGTCAACACACCAGGCTCCTACAGGTGCACATGCAAAGAGGGCTTCAATGGAGATGGATTCTCATGCTCAGGTGAAGATTTGTATATATTTTTTACTTTAACAAACTATGCAATTTTTAACTGTATGAATCTCACCAGATAATTTGTTTCTTCCTAAAATTATTATTATATTATTATTATTAAATTCTGTTTCAGACATGGACGAGTGTGCTGACAATGTGAACTTGTGTGAAAACGGCCAGTGCCTCAACGCTCCGGGCGGATACCGCTGTGAGTGTGAGATGGGCTTCACCCCGACAGAGGACAACAAGGCCTGCCAAGGTACTGAACACACTCACTTGTTTGATACGCCTACAGTATGTAGTACATGTGCTGCCATGTATCCTCCTGTTCACCCTTCTCAGATATCGACGAGTGTAATTTCCAGAACATCTGTGTGTTTGGGACATGCCAGAATCTCCCAGGGATGTTCCGGTGCGTCTGTGATGACGGTTATGAGCTGGATCGGAGTGGAGGAAACTGCACTGGTAAGTGTCAGACTGTGTAATCACAGCTCTTATATTGAACAGACTTTCTGGTCCAGCATCTCTAGTGCATTGTTGTTATTATTAGTATTAGAACTGAATAGAAATAATATCTTCTGTCTGCAGACATCAATGAGTGTGCTGATCCTGTGAACTGCATCAATGGACTGTGCGTGAACACTCCAGGCAACTACCTGTGTAACTGTCCTGCCGACTTTGAGCTTAACCCTACTGGAGTTGGCTGTGTGGGTGAGTCACAGTACTTTATCCTGTCTGAAGATTACATTCACGAGACATTGTCCAAGTGTATTTCTATATAATTACACCTGTTGTTGCTGTTAGTGCTGAATCTCTTATCCGGTAAATATTCACAGATACTCGTGTTGGTAACTGCTTCCTTGACGTCCTGGCTCGAGGAGATGGAGGAATCTCCTGCAGTGCAGAGATAGGTGTGGGAGTGACCAGAGCGTCCTGCTGCTGCTCTTTGGGAGGAGCCTGGGGAAATCCCTGTGAACTTTGCCCTGCCTCCAACTCCTGTAAGTTCCCTGAATATACCAAAATCCTATTTTTGTTGTTGTTGTTGTTGTTGTAAACGTATGCCTTTTGTCTTTCTATAGCTGAATATAAAACTCTCTGTCCCGGTGGAGAGGGTTTCCGACCGAACCCTATAACTGTCATTCTTGAAGGTATTTTATCTTTCTCACCCAGCCACCTTGATCAGCTTCAACTTCCCCCAACATTTATTGACATACTTTTGACCCACGTAGATATTGATGAATGCCAGGAGCTGCCTGGTCTGTGTCAGGGAGGAAACTGTGTGAACACGTTTGGCAGCTTCCAGTGCGAATGTCCTGCAGGTTACTACCTCAATGAAGAGACTCGTATCTGCGAGGGTAAGAGGCGTTGAAATAATAGAATTAGAAATGTATAAAATAATAAATAATGTGTTATTAATTCATATTCTTTACAGATATTGATGAATGTACCACTCACATTGGCATCTGTGGGCCTGGTACCTGCTATAACACTTTGGGCAACTACACCTGTGTGTGTCCTCCAGAATACATGCAGGTCAACGGAGGAAACAACTGCATGGGTAAGTGTGTTATGGTTGTGAACATGTTATTTTCCATATTTATCTTACTATGTTTTGCCTCTCTGTTGCAGACATGAGGAAGAGTGTCTGTTACCGTAACTTCAATGACACATGTGAAAATGAGCTGTCCTTTAACATGACCAAAAAGATGTGCTGCTGTGCCTACAATGTGGGCAAAGCCTGGAACAAACCCTGTGAAGCATGTCCAACTCCTGCCACCAGTATGTGTCTATCACATTCTCTCCAAACAAACCATCAAAGACTCTTGATTAAAATGATTCAATCGCATTTACACTGCTTCTGTTCCTTTCAGATGAATACCAACTGTTGTGTGGAAACCAGGCTCCAGGCTTCATCATTGACATCCACACTGGAAAACCTATAGGTAAACATTTGACTAATTGCCAATTTTCTCAAGTTTCTTTCTGTTTTCCTTTTACAACTTCATTGTTTTGTGCAGATATTGATGAGTGCAGAGAGATCCCTGGGATCTGTGCCAATGGTGTCTGTATCAACCAGATTGGCAGCTTCCGTTGTGAATGTCCCATGGGCTTCAGCTACAACAACATTTTGCTCATTTGCGAAGGTCAGAAATTGTGTCTTTCATCAACAAAGAAACTCACACTTTAATATTATACGCCTGTCACTGAAAATCATTGTGCGTGTTGTCAAACTCAGTGTTCAGAGGCAGTTATACAAAGTGTCCACTCAGTGGAGCTAATGTTGCCTTTCCCTACACGAGTTATGTCCTTGTAAAGATCAGTGTTGTGGCTCCAATTTGGAGCTGCTGCCAGGATCTTCAATCACTGTGAAAGTGCTAGTTACTGTCCTAGCTGTAACACAGCCAAAAGGACCACGTTATGTTTTGCCTCCCACTGGCCTCAAGCTGACGGCCCGCTCACAGCCGACAGTTTTAGAGCCTGTGATTGATTTGCTCTGTTTCCTCCCTCTTCTGCCTGTGCAGATATTGATGAGTGTAACAGTGGGGACAACTTGTGCCAACGAAACGCCAACTGTATCAACATCCCAGGCAGCTACCGCTGTGAATGCTCTCCAGGATTCAAACTGTCTCCGAGTGGGGCCTGCGTCGGTGAGTCCACTTTGCCTGACAAGCTCTAATGGGGGTTTCATCTGAAACAGTTGCAAAATTTCAAAAAAAAATTGGGGAATGTGTTTTTCTCAATACATGAACAATATAATGTTCATTCAAATAAAGTACACAACTGACATTGCTATTTCTTTGTTAAAACTCAGATCGTAATGAATGTCAGGAAATCCCTAATGTCTGCAGCCATGGAGAGTGCATTGACACTCAGGGAAGCTATCGCTGTCTGTGTCACAATGGCTTCAAGGCCACTCTGGACCAAACCATGTGCATGGGTAAGACACACTCTCAATTATGCAAATTATACTGTAGATATCTGCAAGAAGTGTTGAATTTACTTGTTGTTTCAGACATTGATGAGTGTGACAGACAGCCGTGCGGCAATGGCACCTGTAAAAACACTGTGGGATCCTATAACTGTTTGTGTTTCCCTGGCTTTGAGCTCACACACAACAACGACTGCATGGGTATGCATCAATCACTTCTGACAAAGGTCTACTGCAGTTAGTGTGTCTTGAAAAGGTCAACGTCTGCTGAAGAGTTATAACACGGTTAAAATATTATGGAAATACATTTTGCCCTTTCTGTGTGCAATCTATTGGACAAATATCAAACAGAATGACAAGGTAGATTGATATATTTTGTTGCATCCATCTAACCGTCATAAAACTATGGCTGGATCATAAAGAAATGGAAAAAACCCCTGTCTAAACACTAAAAAGGCTTTTAGCAGAATGTTTAATAGTTTTGACTGTGTATGATATCAACATCAGACTGAGGGATGACTGGACAGTCCTAACTGTTTCCATGTGACTTTGCAGACATTGATGAGTGCAGCGCTCTGCAGGGTCAAGTGTGCAGGAATGGGCACTGTATCAATGGGCTGGGCTCCTTCCAGTGTCTCTGCTTGGAAGGATATGAAAATACACCAGATGGGAAAAACTGTGTTGGTAAGAGAATATTTAATATTTAGAGATTAATTTCTTTTTTTTAATCCAGCGTATTGGACAGACATTAAGTGGCCTTTTCATTTCAGATATCAATGAGTGTGTTAGTCTGCCAGGAACGTGCTCTCCAGGAACCTGTCAAAACCTGGATGGATCTTTCAGATGTATCTGTCCACCTGGCTATGAAGTGCAGAATGACCAGTGCATAGGTGGGAGTCCAAGTCTAAAAAAGTTTTAGATTCTGGGCCTTAAAACTAAGCATTCACTTAAAAGTGCTGTTTAAACGGTTTCTGTCTGCAGATATTAACGAGTGTGATGTTGAGCCCAACATCTGCCAGTTTGGCACCTGCACCAACACTCCGGGCAGTTTCCAATGCACATGCCAGCCGGGCTTTGTTCTCTCTGACAATAAACGCAGCTGCTATGGTAAGAGGACCTGTTGGTTTACAATAGGCTAAGCAAGATAATGTAATGTGATCTTGAGAATTAAAGCTGATTTATTGTTTCCAAAATGTCAGACACCAGAGAGAGTTTCTGCTTCACCAAGTTTGAAGCTGGAAAATGTTCAGTACCCAAAGCCTTCAACACAACTAAAGCTAAATGCTGCTGCAGTAAGATGCCTGGCGAGGGCTGGGGGCTTCCCTGTGAGCTGTGTCCACAAGAGAATGAAGGTAAAAACACAACATAAGTTAATTAATATCAACTCATCTACTTTATAAATAACAATACTGATCTTTATTGTTGCATCCCCAGCTGCTTTCAACACACTTTGTCCTTTTGGCCATGGTGCTTTGCCTGGACCAGGAAACACACGTGAAGGTCAGCACTACATAAACATTTATACTCAACACACATACATCATTACAAATGCAATTTCATTGCTGTACTTATTTCTGTAATATTCTGTATCTACAGACATGAATGAGTGTTTAGATAATCCAGGCATCTGCCAGAATGGTATCTGCATCAACACTGATGGGTCATTCCGCTGTGAATGTCCTTTTGGATACAATCTGGATTACACTGGAGTCAAATGTGTTGGTAAGTACCGTAGATTTACATCTACTTATGATAAATCAGGTCATGTGAAGTAAAGCACAGTAGTATGGCACATTTTCCTAAGACACAAAATCAATCGTCCTAGATAATTCAGGGCAAACAGAAACCGCTAATTGCGGCATAAAAGTACACGTTTCATTGTAGCTGTTACTACTGTCCCTGCTTTCCCTCTGCAGACACTGATGAGTGCTCTATTGGAAATCCCTGTGGAAACGGGACCTGCACTAATGTTATTGGTGGATTTGAGTGCGCTTGCAATGAGGGCTTTGAACCGGGCACTATGATGACCTGCGAAGGTAGATATCCAAATCATACTAATAGATGTACAAGTATTTCAAGTTTAGATCTGTCTCATCTTATTCCTTCCTTGTTTCAGATGTAAATGAATGCTCCCAGAATCCACTGCTGTGTGCATTCCGCTGTGTCAACACATTTGGTTCTTATGAATGTATGTGTCCGTCCGGCTACGTCCTGAGAGATGACCACCGCATGTGCAGAGGTCAGCTAACTGCAACAGTATATTATAAGATTGATATTCTGTCTGGACCGAAGACTTAACTGTAACTGTTGCTTGTTTGTATCTTGAGCAGACCAGGACGAGTGTGCGGAGGGCTTGGATGACTGTAACTCAAAGGGAATGATGTGTAAGAACCTGATTGGGACATTCATGTGCATCTGCCCTCCTGGCATGCAGCGGCGTCCAGACGGAGAAGGCTGCATGGGTGAGTGATTGACATCTTACATACTGCCACATACTACTATTCACTCATGCACACTCACTTTGTGTTCCAATGCCAGATTTGAACGAGTGCCGTGCCAAACCTGGCATCTGTAAGAATGGGAGATGTGTCAACACTGTGGGAAGTTACCGCTGCGAGTGCAACGACGGTTTTGAGCCCAGCTCCACAGGGACTGAGTGCATTGGTAAGATATTACCCCAATTATACCCAAGGTATAAATTAACACTGAATGAATAAATTTTTATGCAATATGGCAGTCTACATGTCTAACCTTCATGTCTTTTCACCATAAGTTTCAGCTAATAAAAACAAAAAAGACTCTAAATGATCATTCTGTTCTTTAGACAACAGGAAAGGCTACTGTTACATGGAGGCCCTGCATACCATGTGCCAGCAGTCATCCACAAACAGAAACAGTGTCACCAAGTCTGAGTGCTGCTGTAACGCTGGCAGAGGATGGGGCACACAGTGTGAGCTCTGCCCACTCCCAGGCACTGTCCAGTACAAGAAGATGTGCCCTCTGGGACCAGGCTACACCACTGACGGGCGGGGTATATTCACACATTGTTTATGTAGTTAATCAGAATAATATGAGAACAATTCTCTAACTTACTTTTGTACTCTCAGATATTAATGAGTGCCTAGTGATCCCAGACCTGTGTAAGAATGGTCAGTGCATAAACACCATTGGATCCTTCAGATGTCACTGTAATATTGGTTACAAAGCAGACTTTACCACCACCTCCTGTGTTGGTATGGATCATCCCCATCTGAAGATTGTTTTACTCCTTCAATGCCTGTATTGCTTGAGTGAAATATCTGTTTTTGTTTTCAGATATGGATGAGTGCTCTCTGTCTCCAAAACCTTGTAACTTCCTGTGTAAGAACACTGAGGGCAGTTATTTGTGCTCCTGCCCCAGAGGATACAGCCTGCAGCCAGATGGAAAGACATGCAAAGGTAGTTGAAAAAATAGCAGCAAATGTTTATTTATTATTCAACGTGTTTGCTTTTCTTAAACTCTTGTAAATGCTTCCTTTTTAATACATTCACTTTTATTGACTCTGCCTCAGATCTGGATGAGTGCTCCACCAAGCAGCACAACTGTCAATTCCTCTGTGTCAATACCATCGGGGGCTTCACTTGCAAGTGTCCTCCTGGCTTCACCCAGCACCAGACTGCCTGTATTGGTGAGTACTCAATGGGAATTGTGCTAATTACCCTGTATCAAGCTAATTGTTATGGAGGTGCTATGCAGATGACCTAAAAAGATTTGCAATGAACATAATTGTTGGGTTTTTTTCACAGCTGGGGGACCCGACTTTTTTGTTTTGTTTCCCCGCCTAAGAGTATATTGTAAAAACAGCACTTTGTGACAAAAAATAGACCACTCTGCGCTCTCTACAGCTAGTTATAAAGTAGTTTATGTTTCACAAACCCGGAATTAAGAGCGGAAACAGCACTCTGATTGGCTGTGCTTGGGGTAGTTTCACTTCCCCGCCTGAAAAAGCTGTTCTAAAGCTGAGCTCATGCCTGAAAATGAACAATGTACCAATTGTGAGAGCTGGGATCTAGTTCGACACTTTTGAATATGTATACGTGTTTTGTGGTGTGAAAATTAGGTACCCCAGATTTAAAGGTTATACACTATATAAAATACACATACAAAGAATGAAGCAACAAGAAAGATGATTTCCATGCCTGATATAGTAACAGATCCCTTAACATAGTTCTCTCTCTGCAGACAATAATGAATGCACAGGTCAGAACAGTGCGTGTGGTTCTCGTGCTTCTTGTGTCAACACTCCTGGCAGTTTCAATTGTGAATGTGGCAAAGGTTTCTCACTGGATACTTCAGGAATCGAGTGTGAAGGTAAACAAAGGAAAACGTCTTGAAAGCTGTTTTTGGATCTCATGTGCATTTTGTAACTTTGTTGAAATTGTGCTCAGATGTGGATGAGTGCGGCAACAACCACCGCTGTCAGCATGGCTGCCAGAACATGATGGGAGGATACCGCTGTGGCTGTCCTCAAGGATATGTGCAACACTACCAGTGGAACCAATGTGTTGGTCAGTAAATATGTTCAGGTGATTAAGGCAATTAATTTAGCTGTTACCATTGAAACATATACCTGTCTCTTGCTGTAGATGAAAACGAGTGCCAGGGAGGAACTGTGTGCGGTTCAGCCTCCTGTTATAACACACTGGGCAGCTTCAAGTGTGTCTGTCCTTCTGGGTTTGACTTTGAGCAACAAAGTAGTGGCTGCCAGGACGTGAATGAATGTAGCATGGGTAACAATCCTTGCAGCTATGGCTGCTCCAATACTGATGGAGGATACCTGTGTGGATGCCCAGGTGGTTTCTACAGAGCTGGGCAAGGGTAAGGACTAAAACATTCAGTTTAAGTTGCATGCCCAGGGTTTAGGTTGTTGGACTTTTTCATCTTTATTTGTCTAATTTTATATTCACCTACTACTATTGTTCTGTCCAGCCATTGCATCTCAGGCACAGGATTCCCTGGGGAGCTCGCTGAGGGTGAAGAAGATGACAGTCTGTCGCCAGAGGCCTGCTACGAGTGTAAGATTAATGGTGGCGCTAAGAATGGCCGACACAAGCGAAACACTGACAGCAATAAGCTCAGTCAGGTATGTGTTCAACTTCCACTTTTTATTATTTTTTAAAATGTTATTTTCTAGTTGTTTTCGAGGTAATTCTCATAGAATGTTTTGTTTTTCAGGAGATTGCTGTGAGCATGGCCAGTGTGGACACACAGGATATCCTCCCCATGAATGTCTCTTTGGCGTCGCTGTTGAATAAAGAGCCTCTGTTGGAGCTGCTTCCGGCACTGCAGCCCCTGGAGCATCACGTCCGCTACGTTATTACCCACGGCAACGCCAACGAACACTTCCGTCTGCTGGAACGCCGCGATGGGAAGAGTGTGCTCCGATTGGGCAAAAAGCTCCCTCCAGCTGGGTCTTACAGGCTAGAGATCACCAGTCTGCGACTCTTTGGCCCGCGCAGGCTACACCAACTGGAAGAGCAGCATGACACTGACTACCTACAAGGGGAGATTGGAGATGCCCTGCGTATCAAGCTCCATATTCACCTGCACTGAGGTCTGAGAGTGCAGTGCCGCCCAGGACTGACTGTCTTCAGGACCATTACCACCAACAGGAGGGCTAGCTAAGACTGATTCAATCAGCCATCCACCACTCATCAATTACTTATGTTTTTTTGTTTTAATATACCCTCTCCACACCAAACTGACCCAGCGCTCTTCACTGAAAGAGCTGAAGAGATGACCAAGTGCTAGGACCAGCTCACCACTGCAAAGTTTGTCATTCCACCAATACAAGCCAAGACAAGACAAAAAATCACCAAAGTTCTTCAAGGCCAGACCTATTGTACCACATGTCTGCTGGGATACACATCACACCAAACTAAGTATGACAGTAAACCTGTACAAAGCCATGTACTGAGGGCCAGGCTCGCTGTCAGTGGTCCAAGGACTTGTCTGCCTCTATGTCATCATTAACACTGGGCAGAGGCTTCTCCTCACAGTATTGTAGCATGTCATTTAATGTGTTGTTGAAATGTTAACACGAAGGACTGCAACATTTACATGACAATTCAGGTGATTTCTACTTTTATATTTGTCTGTTTGTAGATGGACATTACCCAACCATTCATAACTCGAAGCTGTATTCTTCTGTGACGTGAGCAGGGATTAGTGTGAATTGTGTTGTGTGCTCCATGACACTGTGTGTGAACTCAGAATCGAAGAGGATGCTAGTGTCTCAGCAGAGCCATCAGCAAGTTATAGGTTTTAGGTTCTAAAAATATCCGACTGACATCAGGTCGCATTTTGTATTTATCCCTTAAGGGATCAAGACTTAGGATGCACTGATTCGAGGCCAAGTTTTATGATGAAGTCCAAAGTCTTTGAGCTGCTCTGACTGGCACAGTTCTTGTTTACAGCAAACACTACAGTGACGTCCAATCATAAAGGTACATGACGTGTAACATTACCTCAGCTAACCACAGGTAATGCATACACTAGCAGAGGAAATGCACAGGTGGACACCTAACCTCATCTGTCAGGTAGTTTCTTGAGATTCTTCTCTCAAAGAGAAAAAAAGGTGCTAAATAAAACCCATCTTTGACGCTGTACAGAGAAAAGTGCAGTCTTGAATCTGGATTGCGAAAGTGTTTTTTGTTACTTTTTGTTATTATGTGTCTGTTTTGTCTCATTGCTGAAAACAATTATCAGAAATGCTTTTTGAAAATTAAATTGTATATTTTTTAAGTAAAATGTAAAAATGTTTTAATGTTGAGGATGCCAAAATTCACTCAGCGATTTCACGTTTACCAGACCAAAAAGTTATGTTTTCACCATTTCATGTAAAACCACTGCTTCTTAAAACAGTTGTATTATTAACATTCCTGTTATTGTTTTTTGTACTTCTTCATTTACAAAAGGAAACTTGACTGACCACAGCGTGGACCTTTGTTTCTCAGAATACTTTTGCTGCACTGTTTCACAGCCTTTCACAGACCATGTTTATTATATCCATCTTCTAACCCTGGGAACATTTGTATCCTTGTATCTTTTATGATTTATTTTATTTGCCACTATGTTTTAAAAAAGGCAGTTCTGCTCTGCTTCACTACAACTTGAAACACTTCTTTTGTCATTCAAATATCCCGATTTTGTATTAATCACAAGACAATGTGGTCTCAAAAAGCTTCTGTGACAATCATCAAAGCACAACTTCCCAGGCAATAAAATAATCAACTTTCACCTGTGCTTAGACCTAACCAAAAGACAGCCGTCTGTAAAATAGGATTCAATAATGTTTGTCCAACGGCATAAATGAAAATAAAGTATTGTTGGTATTTTCTCTCTGTTTTGTCAAAATCGATTCACTCAGTTTTAAGTACAGCCATGCAGGCGACAAGTGGGGACATCATCCTTAATATTTGGGATAGTGGCAACAATAATAGAAAAACAAATGAATGATAAAGATCGTTTTAATTCACACCGACTCCAATCAGTTTATCAAAAGCAATAATTATAAAAAAGTTACAAATCACAAATAAGAGCAAATTCTGCCCTAACTTGTTGCGTTACAAGCCCCAAAACCTACACTTTTAAAGAGGAAGGACCGAGACATAGCAAAAGAGAGGTTCCAAAACTGTAGTTCAGGGTAGAAAAATAAAGCTTTGTTTTACCGAAAGGTTGCCGTTTGCTTCATAAGCACACTTGGTAGGCTGAATAAAGCAAAGTTTACAACCATGTGACATAGACTTTACAAGAGATAACAGTTAGTTCAATATGGCTTCTCAGTTTAGACACATAGATTCGATTAAAACAAACTACACATCAGTTCAAGAAGAATTATAATATTAACATTAGCATCTGATGCTTCTAATAAGCATTTAGCACATTTGTGTCATATTTAAAGGGGCAACTGGTAATGATATCATGACATTTTGCATTAAAATAAGTCAATAAAATGCTGTAGTGACAGGGCCAAAATGACACACTGTAGTTTCCATTTTGAATGTTGCCCTGATGTGGCATTTAGGTGTATTACATGTTTGCAAAGTTACAAGTTAAGGCAGCTTCAACAATAAGCTCTGTCCATTGCAGAACTCTGTGGCTCTTTTGATTCCTGTGTCTTTGTAAATAAATAAATTCCCCTGCAGTAAGACCTTAACTATTATCTCGTAACCCCCCCGAGTCATAATATAAGTATATGTGTCTATGTACATGTAGAATGCAACATTTCAGAGTTACACTAGTGCATAATCAAACTGACCCCTCTCCGGGCCCTCCTTGTGGTCAGTCCAGGATGATGCCGGCATGCGGCTATAAGGGTCCAGCAGGATCCTGAAGCACCTGACCAGCAGGAAGATAAGGAACAGCATGAGAAGGCCCACGAAGGCCAAGGCCGTGCGCTGCTCATTGTCCGCTCCGACCAGGGTCACAGGTGGGCTGCTGCTGCCCCCTCCTGAGCTGCCCCCCAGAGACGAGCTGGCTGGGGACAGCAGCAACTCGTAGTCCAACGTGGGGGCATGGTTCATCCTCCACGGGGCCCTCAGGCACGGTCTGCACACTGACTGGAGTGTGGGTGTGTTAGGTGGAAGTGTGGGGAACAAGGACAATGTGTTCATGAGATGCAATTAGTTTATCAACCCAAATTAGAGAAGTTGTTCGTAAGAGGAAAGGACAATATGTGGTATATTAAAGTGTCTCTAAGTTTTGGATGATGCTCAGTTTCACCAAACGTAGGTCTGTGATGACAATAATTGACAGGCTTGTCCTAATCTGCCCTGACAACTTGACAGTATCACCCCAGCCTGTTGTTAAACATAGACTATGGCTAAACCACCTGATTAAGCTGGTTGACCCTGGGGCGCTGGTTATTTGGGGTATTCAGGTCACACTGCCACATCGGGGATCATCTTCACTTTGGAACAGAGCTGACAAAAGTTCCTGCCGAGACAAAAAAAATTGTGAGTGTGTCCAAGGCTGCTGCTCTCTACAGGAAGATAATGGATTACAGATGGGTTCCAATCAGCAGCGTTGGTTCAGGTACGTCGTATTTCCTGATGTGTTTGTTAAAAATAAATGTGTGAACGCGGCAGCAGCAGGTGTGTCCGCTCTGACTGTACAAACATGGGTCTGTGTGTAATTGGATCACAGGGTCACTGGATCAATGGCTGTGAATACAAAGCAGGGCATCACCTTGCTGAGGCCTCCTGCTGGACACACAAACCTTCCCTCTTTTTTTCGTATGGTGAGTGCGGACGTATTAAGTGGGTCAGAGCTGTCAAGTGCTTAAATAAGCTCTCTTTTTCACTCCTCTTTTGGGATTTCAAAATGAGCTCAACTGACAAGAGTTACAAGAGAAATGAAATGTGCAGGAAATTGAGGAGAAGGCATTTCAGTGTTCATCATTCGTGCCGAGTTGTCAGTCAGAAGTAGTTTTTGCTGTCGAAATGCATCAGTGTAGCTATAGCTTCCAATCCAGAAAATGTCACAGCTCCTGTTAAATCAGCCCCTGAAAACACAAGAAAAACATCATTAGCACCTTGTCCTCATTGTTATGACACAATTGATTTAAATGAGCTGCTGCTTGTGTCCAAGGAGAGGTTTATGCTTTGTCCGCAATGCTCTACAATATGGCATGGAACTAATCTATCTTGTCATTATGGATTTTTATTGATTATTGAAAAAAAAAAGAAGTTCAACAAGCATTTCCACATATTGATATCCATCCACACAGATTTATCTCCAGTAATGACTCTCAATTAGTAATTTGATTATATCATTACCAGCACATTAGAACAGTTTGTTTGTCCATCTAACAATCACTGACATGGTAAAAGGAACGACAAGGAAGTGATTAGGATGCTCATGAATAATCTACAATCAGAACTCACGTGGCAGTTTACATTTCAAATCATGGAGGAGACGATTTCCTTCAGTGCAAAAGGTTCAGGGGAACTTCAAAATGCAGACGCACAGATGATGTAAATAGCATGGAAAAACGACTACTAAATAAAGTGGAAAATCAAAATGTATACCACTACCTTCATTACTGTTGCTGCTTTTATTACTGAATACACAACAAATTCCAATACTACGACAACGGCCATTTTACGATTACCAGTGCCACTCCCGCCAAAACAGAAACATATCATCTAGGCCTGTCACAATCATTACTATAGCGACTTATTGTTCAATAAATAATAGTTGGAACAGTATTTTTGTACTTAATATTTATATGCATTTGTGGTGATACTTTGTTTTTTTAATAGTACAATAAGATTTGAGCAGTAGACTTCTATGACTAATTACAGATATTACACTAAAGTGCTTGATTCTGCTATCGATTTATTGCAGATTAGGTTTTTAAACAATATTATACATTTAGAAAAGAGTTTACGGGGATTATGCTTCATGGTGGCATAAAGTACTTTCAAAATTATCGTTTTGTTTTCTGTCACTTCAAAATGTGTTATTGTGACATGCTTAATAAGATAGATCACGTTTCCTCTGGGCATATTTCCACTCAAGTTTTAACTAAATTAATAAATGTTTCCAATTATATGCAGGTGTTAGGTGTTAGTCAAAGAAAATAAATAACCAAATATAGCCTATATCATTGAGGCATTAAGTCCAGGAAGTGCTGCAGTAAGGAAAATGAGCTCCTACTGTCTTCCACTTTACCACTGCAATGTTTATCCTGTACAGTGTTTTACTTTGAATCACTTCGAGTTCAAAGACTTCTGTCCGCTACTTCATCAGTGGCGTCCCCAGGGGGCGCAGCAGTCCAACGCAGTCTGGCAGAGTGATCACACCTGGGAGGAGGCCCACACTCTGAATCAGTCTCTGTGTGTGTGTGTGTGTGTGGGTGTGTGTGTGTGTTAGAGCGCAAACCCAAAAATAGGTGGGAAACCTTGAAACTGCTCAAGGACAAGGTTTCAGCTGATACTGACACACATCAGGAGAGACAATCAAAATGATTTCTTGTGTGTGAATGGTTTTCTGGATAGAAATACACCAATAATTCTTCATCTTATTATTGATTTCTATATACATTGAATTTTTAAATTGTTGTTTTGGAGATATGCAAAATAAGAGTTCACTTCTATTATTAGAAACAAGATAATGATAATTAAAGTATAGGCTATATAACAAGACATACTTTTCGATCAATATTGCCCACAATTATCTCTACATTGTGTATGTTACGTGGTTGTTGGGTTGAAATACTGTTTCATGCCATAGTTAAATGACAGTGAGAGGTTTGTTTGTGTCAGCCTTGCAAACTTTTCCATTTCTGTGGCCCAATAGTTATAGAACAGAATAAAATAATATAATATATAATAATATATATTATATATAATAATATATAATATATCGTCCTCAAGAGACAATTTGTTTTGGGCAAAGTGCTACATAGTTGCTGGGTAACAAATCAATAAGAGACACAGGCTAGGCAATAATTAAAAACACTCTACAACATTAAAAAGGCAACAGAGTAACAGGCAAGTAAAGTGCTAATGTGCTAAGAGTGACACTATTGTTTGAATTGAGCAACTTGATTGAGGCTGGGACAAATGACAGCTTCCAGGCAATCAGAATGACTCCAGTGGCAAAATACGCTTGCTTTCTAAGAAAAATACAGTTCCATGCTACTTTTTATTTCAAAACAAAACCAAAAAACAACAACACAATATAAAGCAGTTGTTTTTGTTTTGGAGAAAGCAGGTACAATATTAAAATAAAAAACTGAATGAGTATGAAATCTTAGACCAACAAAGGAGCTATGAGGGAAGCAGGTGTCAGGGGTAACACTCAAATAATTAAATATATGATTACAGCTTTTCAAGCATCTGCACAATTAATAATAACAATGCTGCATTTTAACATGGTAATGCTGCTATATGTGTCATAAATAGTGGCTGCAACTTCCCAGGCGGATAAACCGCCTCTAACCATTTACAGAAACACAGCATTCCTATCTCTCTGATCGTATCACTCCATTTCTGCAGCATGACATTTCCTTAAAGCGCAAAGTGGCCCAGAGACAAAGGGAGCTCCCATCGCTCTTCATCAAAAGCTGCTTAAATGGACAAAAACCTCAGAGGCATCCACATGAGCTGAAGAGTGCAACAGCCAGGGATCTCATTTATATCCACACACACAAAACGACATGCTAAAACACTGATGGATCTATTGTTTAGCTGCTGGTCATCACTCACAGAGCCATTGGTCAGGATAATGTTGACAGAACTCATCTGGGTAAATGAAAGAACAATTTGGTTAGTTCTCAGGTGACCATGGTGTTGCAGTTTCTTTGCACCGACTGTACTCTATTCAACTCAAACATCAATCAAAATACTAGATACAATAAACTACAATTGAGTTTAACTAAGGAAATTGAATGAAAAAGAAAACTGCGTCCATCTGTGCTATTTGGTTTGTTGGTTCACATGTCACTCAAAGCAAGAGTTTGATGGGGACGCGTTATTGATGTGAAGTGTGAGGAAATTTGCAAAACAGGCAAACATCACAGGTAAAATCCTCCAGCTACAGTAGCTGAGCTCAAGATCTGGAGATGGATTCTTGAGCACAACCACTGCTCCTGACAGTTTGCCCAGCGGCATTGAAGGATTGCCCCGAACCAGCATCCAAGACCCAGCACCCAGTTCCATACCTTCATTGATAAACAGCGTATCATGGCTGCAGCTAAACGTCTCGTTGCGGACTGGGCCAGACCTAACGAGCCCAGTGTCTCCTTCTTCAATGACTATTCTGCGAGAGCAGTCAAGAAATGCAAAACCTTTGACCAAGTGAAAATGTAGGCTGATATGTTTCTCCTTCTGTTTGGAAAAAAACAGGTGAAAACTCAGGTAACTGTACCGGACGGCCTTGTTTTCTTTTATTTTTTGGAAAATGGTTTCCCCTCCATCTTCTAATCCCTTTTTGATCAGTCTGTGGGCTCATTTCATGTTTTTGGCAAGAGCTCTCTCTCTTTTTGTTGTTGTGGTTTACTAGTCTTATTATATTATATTCCTATACTTTTTGTGTTTGTGTAATAAGAGCAATTGAATATTTTATAAATGGTTGATAAAATAACATCAGAAAATAAGAACAGCATCCTTTCTAGGATGGGTCAAAAATTGTATAGGTGGACACAGGTACAATAGATTTGAGTGATCACACCTCTATTCACATCACCGTAGATCTGGAACAGAAACTAAAAAACACACAAGAGATTTAATGGTAGTCTATTCAATGACCCATGACCCATGGGCACGAATTCATTTAAAAAAAAAGTCAAGAGACATTGAGAACTATGTAGAGGATAACGAGGGCTGTGCCTGGTTTCCCGTCTTGTTCACTTTATGCTTGGATACAAATTAAACATACAAAAAAACTGAAATTCTATCTTACTGTCGGCCCCTTTTGACATTTAGAAAGACCTACCCATTCAAATGGCAAACGGAATCGCTCCAATATTTAGGTTTGGTTTTCTTTAAAGACTGGTTTTCTTTAAAGACTTCTTTAAAACATTATTCCATATTGCAGTCTAAGTCTATTAAAACTTGTGCTTTGCCCAGATTTCTGTTCCAGGCTCTGCCCGTTTCCATCCCCAGCCGGCTGTTTAATAAGTGGAATAAAACACTCTCTAGATTTATATGGCATGGTAAAAAACCTTGTTTCGATTCAAGACCCTACAAAGGTGATTGGGTCTACCTTGTCTGAAAAATTACTTTATTTCAGCCCAAATCAGAGCACTGCAGTACTGGTGTAACCCGGAGTACAAGGCACAATGGAAAAATATTGAATGTAACGCTGTGCCAGAGGTCTCTGTACTGGCAGACGACATTTAGAGGAAATAGAGAATCCTTGGGAAAGATCTAAATCTAATTAAAAGCTTCAATATGCTGAAGGAATCCTTTGGCTTGGAGAAACAACTTTCATAGGTATTTACAAATAAGAAGTTATTATAATCAAGAAATAAAACATTATTATAACTCTTTAACTGAAATCATTATTAAGGCATACAAATCATACCTTTCAAGGGGAATAATATAAGTGCATAAATGTATTAATGGACAAACCAATCTATTAAAAACATTCAAATTAAATGTGAAAAATAAAGTAATTTTATTCTGACAGACGAGGAGTGGGAAAATTTACCGGTACATACTTCACAATGGAAGACTACAAAATGTCATGTTTGGAAGGAATTCTGTTGGAAGAATGTGCCTTCACACATCATTATCATCTGTCCTGTTGCACAAAAATACTGGATGGAAATTAACAAATCATTGCAGACTGTTTTTGACACTGCCATCCCACTCAATTTCAGAACTATGTATTTGGGCCTCAAAACCCCTGCCATGGACAACATAAATGAATACCTTTGAAACATACTTCTGGCAGCTGGGGGAAAGGTAATCACAAAAAAATCACAAAAACATGGATGACACAAACTGCACTGGACTGGACCGACAAGGGGGAAAAAAAGCAGAAGACTCAATTTGGAAAAAATCTGGACTAAATTGGACTAATTTTGGACCTTGTGTACCTTAACTTTTCTCTTGTTAGGTTGTCTTATTTTGTGTTATTTATTCTGTGTTTGTTTGTGTTTTTGTTTTGTTTTTTAACGATGAAAAAAAAAAAAAGACGAAAAAAAAAAGAGAGCATTTACACCAGAACTAGAAGACTCTTGAGTACCTCTTTAGGCGACTGGCCAAGGCTTGGAGCATTTTTGTCAGTTTTGAGTGATTCAGGTATGGGCATCTGGTTGTACCTCTTGGGTTCCTTTTTTTCATTGCACCTCTCTCAGCCTCTGTCAGTTGGCCAACTTCTCTCTGCGCTTACTTGATTTTGTCTCGATCCTTTGTTTCCATGGTGGGTATCGGTGTATGGTGCATTCACATCGTCCAGGAGGCTTTCTGAAGGCATTTCACTTTGCTGCTGTAAGCGAGTCCTTGCATCAAGCATATGCATATGCCATATAATATATATATATATATATATATATATATATATATATATATATAAATATATAATATATACAGTGCAGCTAAAATTGGTTTAAAATCTATTAATTCACCCCTTTTCCCACCAAATCCAGATCAAACAGCACTTTGTGTAGCGACAGCCTTGATTTGTCATTATTTATTGCCTGACTAAAGCCACTCTCTAAAAGTAATTAGATTGCTGAAACCAAAAGAAAGGGATAAAACTGAGGGAAATGGAGGCAATGGAGGTAAAGGTCCTCAGTCTGAGACACAGCCGTCTTAGAATTGAATTAACCTCTTACAATTTGCTGTTTATAAAGATAAACTGATGCTTCGGAAAATGCAACATAGAAACTTGCAGGCTCAGGTGGACCAGTGCTTCAATGCTAATGTGGTTTAAAGCAAGATTATGCTGCCAGAGGAGTGCATATGTCCACTGGCCGTAAAAGAGCGGACAGCCTGAGTGAGCATGTATTGATGCTCGTCATTAAGACTTATTGATATTCAAGTGTTTAATGGAACTTTCTGCATTCACAGTTGTGGGGAACAGACAAAGACTGGTGAAAGTTTGTTAAGTACAGCATTAGGAAGAGGCCAAATATAAGCTAAATATTTCAGCAGAAAACATACTTATTATTTTTAATAGTATCGGATGAATTGTCTAAATCTCGTTTTGTCTCCAAGAAATAGTGGCCAGGGGTTAATCTGGTTGTCAAAAATACATAGAATACTTGTTATTCCTCTGTAATATAAGTTGTAGAAAAGGTTTTATCTGCAACCTGTTTTGTTTATTTCAAAAAACGTGCACCAGATTGAAATCTTTTCCAAACCACTACTGGACAAATAAGATAAGATAAGATATGATAAGAGAACCTTTATTTGTCCCAGAGAGGGAAAATTTCAGTGTTGCAACACAAAGTTCAAGAACAGCAGGAGAATAGAAAGATGCAATAAAACAATGTATTGAAGTAAGTATAAAATACAGACTTCAAACATCAAAACCAGAAGGTTTTCAAATCTGTGTAACTCACCCCAAGCTCTCACAAACCCTTTTGCACATTGTTAATATTCAAAAGCATTCGTTTCCAGGCTCATGCACTGATTTAAAACTGATTTCAGATGGCAAAATTACGTGGGGGTATCCACCGTAGCGCAGGCAATCACAGCGCAGCTTTCAGTTATTTCCGTGTTAACAAGACATAAAATACTTTTTATTTATTTATTAGACACAGACAGCGTGCAGTGGTCTCATTTTGTCACAAGGTCCTGCTTATTGATTAGATACTCTATGAGGGAAAACACATTTACTCTTTACTGACAAAAAGTCAGGATGCAGGCAGGTGTAGGAGATGTAATGCTTTGCACAGTGAAACTATAAGGCTACAACACTATTATGTACAATACGTTGCAGTGACTGCACACAGTGCAGTAAATGGACAGAATGGACAGCAGGGAAAGTAACTTCAGTGAATTGTACCAGTGTTGATAACAGTATTACATTACTAGAGGTGGATGATGAGGGAATTACACGACTATGTATTCTAAGATGAGTACACATCAATTTGATCGATTTTGTACTAGCACAAAGTTAAGAGGAAAGACATTATTGGACTACTACTGAATGAAGGCCTTAACATTTCTAACATTTTCTTTTCTGCAAATTGTGTGCTTCTTGCCATTGTTGATTTTATAATGTATCTTTTTTTGTACCCTTAATATTGAAATTGTATCAAATAAATAGACATAATCTTCCAGTGATGTGTGGTATCTGTGAGGCTGCCCGTAAAATAAAAGAGATGCAAATGCAATTCAGAAGCTGGACCATTTTGGCCTGTTGAACTTTCTCAACAGAAGATGTAAAATATGTATCAGAAGTCAAAAGCATTTGGGATTTGACCATTCCTAACCAATATTTTGGCATCTACGCACACTTCTCCCTGCTCATCCTTCATAAGTTTGATGTATGGATCTCACAGCGCCTCTGTAAGAACTGTTTGCTTCAGCTCAGCTCAGAGCAGGAGAGATGAAAAAGCGATGGAGAGAAAAATACACTTCAACACAGCCGGTGGAATATAAGACCTTTGTGATACTGCACAGCAGCTTTGCACCAGAGCAGTTCCATGTGTGCAGCGACCCACAATCCATCATTTTATCAGATTCTCAATCAACGTTTTTCAGAATTCAAGATCACTTCTGACTCCATATTCAAATGTTTGAGGATTTTACTGGAATATCTTAGGGTGTTTATATTATTGTGCAACATTGCAAGATGAAGCCAAATGTCTTTCAACAGCCACAGGGGGGCAGTATTGGGTTGAAGCACAGTCACATTTAATTGTAATGAGAACTTCAGTATCAGTATCATCAGTATTAGTACTCCTAGTTGGCTATTATTTCCATTTCATTATTTTCCTCTATGTACCGCCAACCCTAATAACTGTATGAAAAGAAACAAACACAACATGGTTACTTTTTAGGCACGACCATATAAACTGTAGTAGAGACAGACTGACTACTCACGACTGCCTTTATTGCTACAACGTGATGTAACAGGCTACTGAGAACCTCACATTATGAGTTAATATCTTTGTAATATAACATCTGCTCATAGTAAATCAATGAGCTATATTTTAGCACTATAAAAAGACTAAAGCACAGGCTGAATTTTATTACATCCAGTCGTGACTTTGCGGTCTCTAAATTTTCCTTCTTCTCCTGTTTTTACGGCACCTTGGGGCTGACTCAAAGCCACACAGGCCGAGGACACATTTGTCGCTTCCAGCCATCAGGCTCAGAGATGCAGTTCTGCTGACTGCATGCAAAAGAACTACCTTTTCCCTTTCACCCCTGTTCACCCAGGCCTTAATTAAGTCTGTCATATGTGGCCATCGGCTCCCATTAGCCCTTCTGTGCCACTGCAGTTTTGGAAGTCCCTCTGAAGCCCTGAAGCATCCAGGTGCATAACTGTCACTGCAATCATGTCCAACTCCTCCACATCATTTATTCACACAGGTCCTAAAGTTCAGGGCTAAATGCTAAATGCACCAAGAATACCTGTACCTGATTGGGGATTGAAGTGCTTATAATTCCAACAATGCAATAAAAATGGACCCCAATTAGGCCTATATCTCCACCTCATTCACATTTTAGTTCGAACATATTTCAGTTCAAGAGTGAATGCTTTATCAATAGATCCAAAATGATTGAAAACCTCAAATACAAAGTTGATGATACTAATCAATAACATTACTATTACAATTGGCAAAGGCTATTGATGAATTCCTTTCACTGTTCCTTGAAAAAGTTTCAAAGCAGATAAAGACATTTTTAAATGACTCTTCGAGTCAAGTAAACGCTCAAACTGCTCATATTCAAATGGCCACAATGTCCAAAATACTTGAATCTACATTCACAAAAACAACAATGCCTCTTTACTGATCTCTGGCGGCTAGAGTTTGCATCACAATGATGTATATATATGTGTGTGTGTGTATATATATATATGTGTGTGTGTGTGTATGTATGTATGTAATTTTTGGATGTAATTTTTGGATGTAATTTTTGGATGTAATTTTTTTAAATTTTCTTTTTGCCTCATTGTGTCAGGATCTTGTGTGGCTACTTATAATTTTTCAAAGTTCTATGAGATTTTATATTTCCAAATGAACCCTGACTATCCCAGCCATCAAGGTGAATAAATGTCACCTCAATCATGTCCTCCCCCGCCTCCATCTTTTATTCACAAATCACACACATGAAATATTCACGCCATGATGAGGCCGCTCCACAAGTCGCAGTTGTGAGTTGATGAATATGTGGCTGCTGGAGTTTTATGCGGAAGATAATTTATTTCCGAGGCAGTGAGGGAGGTATAGAGGGATATAGGCGCCACAGAATCCTATAGCTCACCTTGGAGGACCCCCTGTCGCTGTCACAATGCCTAACAGTGCAGCCCACAACAGCACAGGGGTTGAGAGGCGGTCACATGAAAGATGAGGCAAGAAAAAGCAGGGATGGAGAAAGAGAGGGATGGATGCGGAGAGGAAAGGTCGCGAGCGGAATGGTAATGCCTGTGATTCACGTCTGCATTCGGACCCGGCAGAGGAGCACGGAGGGACTGCGTGGGGTCATCAGGCATCAATCACAGAGCGCAGAAGGGATAAAGAGGATGGAGTCAAAGAGATGAGTGAAGGGGAAATACTCAGAGGTGGGGTTGATATGGAGATGTCAGCAGTATAAGTCACAAGACAGCACTTTCTTTCCATCAAGCAGCAGTTTAGTGAAGTCTACTGGGACAGAACCTGTGCCAACTCGCTGGTGAATGCCAGATAGAGCACATGCCGGGTCCAAATAATCTCGCTTTCAACAGTTTGTAAACATGCTAACATATAGATTTATTCAATAAATAATTTGTTCTTTACTAACCTCTCCTAGTTGGAGGAAATATCGCAGCAGGCTCCCTTAGGTTACTTAAGTTAGTTTATATTGCATTTACTACCACTCACTAATTTTCCAGTTTGCGAATTTTGTTCTCTAACAATAGCAATAAAACTTATCTTGATTCTGAGGATTTTATAAGTTATTAGGTCAAGTTACATTAGAGGTGAGAGGTCTGTGGAGAGGTGACCCGCTTGTTAGAATGAGATGTTTTTCAAGGTATTTTTAGCAGTAAAAACACCTGTAACTGAATAAATGCCAAATAGAGTAAAGTAATATAGACATGGATAACCGTGGAATATTCCAGGCAAAGCAATAACATCTCTGTGGAGACAAGAAGATCAATGTGCACCTATAATATATATAATAATCAATGTAACTACAAACTAAATTTATCGCAATAGCACCAAGGTCCTCTATCAGACAGAAATGTACTGTTTTGTGACAATGTTGAAAAAGAAAGATTTTGTTTTATGTCTGTTTCCTTTATACAGAGCTTAACTAAAACATTGAGGCATGAACATAACACTTGGAATTATTGTGTCAAAAAGTGTACAATAATATAGATATTGCAGTACTTAAGAGCCATGTTGCATACAATAATTTCCAATACAGTGCAGCTCAAGTAGAGTACTCTTATTTTTGTACTTACACGGTCTTGATCTGTATCAGAACCCACATATGATACTAGCAGAGGAACTATTATTAATTATTATGACATATGGTGTTAGGCTCCAAAAGTAACTATTGTCAAAGAAATCCCTTCACCTTTTGTTACAGACGATGCTTTCTGTTCTCAACAATAAAGTGAGGGGTCTAAAATGCTGAGTCTGACCTGAAATAGGTTTGCTCGGCAGGGAGATGTTGAATACTTAGATCCCCACAGACAATGAGAGCCTTTGGTGCAGCCCCATGAGAACAGATTAAACACTGGAGAAAAGTCACGGCAAAGGCAAAGACATATCACCTTTCTAAAGTGGAGCAGAGCAAACTCATTGGCTTAATTTGAGGATGATAATGGGACAAAGAGAAGCACGGACAGGAACGATGGGGCGCCGTCATTGGGTTATCACAAACCCAATGAGGAGCTCCCTGTCCACTGCGAGTTATGAAAGAGCTATAGATTATATGGAGGATAAATATTTGATGAGACATTTGAAGTGAAGGTTGGAGCCCCGGCTTTTTGTGGTCCATAAGTCATTCTTGGGTGGGCACAAACTCTTACTTCTGCATGAATGTAAGCAGACAGAATGAGACAGCAGGTTCTTTATGATGCAGCGTGATGCTCATACTAATGACTTATTGGCAAATCACTGTGTCTATAATGATAATACTTGGTGTACATGTCAATTCAATATGTATCCCAATAAACTGCTTATTACTCTATGCTCTTGCGCATTTCTCTACTTCTGTCTTAAATTTTAGGACAAAAATCCAACAAAGTATAGTATCCTACCTGATAACAGATGAACAAGTATCTAGGTTATGAGTATGTGTCAGTAATGGTTATTAACATGGTAAATGGTAAATCTCCTCGTAGATTTACTACTTTGTTAATTCTTATAAAACTAGGCAAGCATGGCCTCTTCATCTCTTCAAGCGAAAAATGATATGTGCAATTTTCCTTCCGATATACAAAATTCTAACAATAGGATAAACAGTATATAATTGAACATCTTGGTGGGTTTTCTCCTTCCTCTCTAGCTCCTCTTATTACATGGCATTACACCATGACAGACAACAACAAACTTCCTGTCAATCAGTGCGACAACAGCATAAAAACTGAAGCAGCTGCAACATGAATCAGATTACTACTTTACACAGAAAAAAATGCTATTGCTTAGGTTCTTAACCTTTTTCTGTTGCGACAACCATAATAAATAAATAATAAAATCTGTGGCATTTGCGACCCCAAACACACAAAATAGGCGACCCACAAAATGATAAAATTTCCCAGAAACAATAATTTGGTTGCCCAAGAAATAAGAATCTACATTTACCACTTCACTTAAAGAGTGTCAAGTCTTGTTTAAGACATAACATTTTCATTTTCCTCATATCATCTGGAGACCCTCTAAAATAATTTTACGACCCCATGGGGGTCTTGACCCCAAGGTTGAGAACCATTGGTTTAATGTGTAGGCTACAGAATTAAGCTACAAGAGGCAACAAGGCAGAATATAATATGTCACTGCCCACTAAGAGGTAACGGTATATTACTTACAGTGGTGTGAAAAAAGTTCAAAGGACTGTATATAAACTGCATATGGCCCATACAAATATTACTATGCCATTGTTTGACCTTATATAAACTCTTACTGAAGTGCCATGGGCTATAATAAATACAAATATTCATAACCACATTAAATTAAATTAGCTTAACAATTTTAAATTATGCAAATTGAACAACTTTGTGCAGTTTGACCTTCTAGTAAAATAGACCTTCAGCCTTGTACATTGTCACACAACTCTAAGTTTTTCTGTGTTTAGCAGTTGACCCACTCTCCTCTGGGTATCCCTTTCACCTGAACGTGTGACCTGTGCTGTTGAGCACTTCTATTTGATGATCCCAGATCCTAAACCCACATTACTCATTACGGTTAACAAGGCCACTCCATTATTCAACAGTTGTCACTGTAACGTGAGACAATATGGATGAAGGAGGTTGTGCTACATCCAGCGTCTGGCACAGATTTCAGATAAGCAGCGGCAGAGACAGGACCACACCTCTGCGGCCAACAACCAGATCAAATAACACTTTAAGTGGAATGGAAAATCATGAACTCAACACGAGGCAATGATTTGCAAAGCAGACATAAAAAATGCTAAGAGGAAAATGTGATTTTAATCCTGCGTGACAGCTCTAATTTGAAGTGACTGTCTGTTTGGACCAGAGTAACATGTAGACATGTTGTCTACGATGACCTATGGGGCTTTGAGAAGATGAACATTGATATTTCTGAAGGTGTCTGACTTGGGGGTGAAAGAGGATGAAAATGCATTGACATTGTCAAAGTAATTTCATGGCACATTGGTCCATGATGTGATAACCTGGTAGGTTTGTGCTTTGAAATAAATCACAGTAAGCAGTTTTTGAAAGGGGCTCAAACCACGTCATGTTTCTAGAAATAGATTGAATGCAGGAAATTTCTGTCAAAAATATCACCTTGCACAATAACAGCCACACTGTCATAGATCCTGATCTCTCAGCTCTTTCCTGATCCTACATAATAAGATCCTTTTACAGTCAAATATTTTACTAATTCTTGTTTGTCTGTCTTGAAAAAGACTTGCAACACTCTCAAGAATGTTATGAAATTTAGACACAAATTACTGAGTCAAAACAAATACAAACTCTGTTTCTGTATAAAAGTGCTAGTGTATGTCACTAACCTGCCTCCTCACAAGTTGTTCTTGGATCCACTGTGTGTCCACTGCTTCAACTTTGCTCCGCAATCGTCTCTCTCTCGTCTCTCCTCCACTGATGCTGCTGCTGCTGCTGCTCAGTGTAGCTCTGCTTCAGAAATACAAGGAGGCAGGCCCAGACTCTAAAACCTCCCCACCCACTCCGGCATCCCCCAACGCTCTCAGCCAATCGCAGCACTCATCTCCAAACACCAAAACATGCTGTGCAATATTCAAAACAGAAACGGCACCTGACAAAACACATTTTATTATCCGTTTACTTTAGGAGATGACCGACTGAATCAAAATCATTAAGTCATTATATTAACTACTATTAATATAAGTGTTATAAGTGTGTAAATTATATTAATAACTATATCAACTAACTGATTAACTTAAACATTGATAAATGTTTATGATATTATATTTTTCTTAATCCATTCTAGCCACAAACCAAGTGCTTAGTGTATGTCACAGGCTCAATTAGATGGAGAGGAGAGGATTGAATGGTAATAATAATCAATAACTCATTTTGTCTATGGGAATACTGCTAAAAAAATTATGAAATAAAAAATACGTTTTAAGTAATTTTCTGATCAGCTTGTTGAACTTTATGAATAAAGCTAAAAATAATTTTACATTTGGAGATAGAACTATTTTTATTCATACTTTTAGATGGAGACGAAAGGGAAGTTAAAAATGCAAAGCGAAGGCCTTAGTGAGTGCTGTCGTTGTGCTTCCTCCGCTGATGGTGTGTGGGCGCTGGAGACGTGTGCTAGCCCTCTGACAGCCCAGCAGGACATACATCTATTATCACTGTGCTACGTTTAATTAAAGCCATTTTCTCTCTGAACAAAATGGCAGCTTCACATTAGAGGCATAAAAATGTCTCTGTGTTTTTTAAGTGGCCGTGTGGGTGTGTCGAAGTGAAAATATATATTGAAAAAATATAGATGGAGAACCAATGATACTCACGGAGTAGTTAGTTAAAGGCAACAATCTTTTAAAATTACTGTATGCCTCACAAAGATAAATGGCTTTTTAGTTAATGTTGGTCTTCACTAAAATGTATAATGACCAAAATACTTGTCCCTTTCCTTCCTTCTTATTTGTAAGGTCATATTACTTTTTATTGAGCCAGTAAGGAAACGTGTTGTCTAGCTTTGACCAGTCCTTCAGTGCCACTGGTGCAACGTGTCAAGAGTTGGAGCACAAATTGAGTTGAAGTGCTTTAAAGTGTCATTGTGTGTTTGGTGCATATATATGTGGCCAAAATGATTTTTTTAAATAGAAATTGGCTTTTTAAATTAACCCCCGATTACACATGCAGCATTTGATCAATAATGTTCTAATCAAAATGATATGCATATAACTATATCCCTGAATGTACATAAACAGGGAGTTTTGGGTGTAGTTCTGCTTGTTGGTGTCTGTGTGGGAGGAGGGGCAGGTGGCCATGACCAATCTATAAGGCTGATAATGAGATCTGAGGGGTGTCATTACTGTGGCCCTTGGGCCTGAAATGCTTCCTCTTCCGTAAAGAGCTTGTCTCTTCTCCTCTGAGCAAGCAGCCACCACATTAACCTTTGGAGCCGGCACAACACTGACCAGACACCATTCATTTCCCTAATTTTTTTTACGTATTCTACAATAAAAGGCTGGCCATTTCATTGGGCACAAATGATATAATGCACTTAGGAACAAATTCATGAGCAATAACAATCAATGGAAACACATAAAAAGCTGACCACAACGGTCTAGGATACAAAAATGTCCTAAAAAAAGAAAATATTCAGTGACAATCTTAGGTAAACTTTTGCTCATTAAGGACAATGGCCCGACTGGTTTCACATAATAACTCAACCAACCACTCTTTACAACCAGCAGCTAAAGACAGTGAAAAGCAGAAATAAGAAAGCCAATGTTCAGTCATCTAGGAAAAAAAAGTTCTTAGCCAATGCATGAATAATTTCTCCTTGTCCCTGACTGCATGCCCCTTGTGGCAGTAATTCCAGCTCTGCCTGAGACCACACATAGATGGATTATCACAGTGCAAACGGATGGCCAGTGTTTTCAAAGTGAAAGTGAAAAGTGAGCAGGGTGAGTGAAAGTCATGAGGACCCCTGGGAAAAATACAGGCCAGTTTGGAGCCACTGACCTTCAGAACCATGTCACTTCCCCCGTAGTGCATTTGTGTGTGCGTGTCGTTACGATAGGGGTCCGGCTGATCGAGTACGGCACTGAGAAATGGCCCAGAAGTGTAGAACAACATAGAAAATGACATGAATTTAGTTTGTACAAGTGGACACGGGTCACAAGAGAAACTAACAACAAATACTAACGGAAAAAAGCAACATCAGTGAGATTTTCTTCAAATAATACAATAACAGAGTAGATAATAGATATTATTTACCATTAGAATTCACAAATTACAATTCACCCTCAAAACATTCTCACTGTTATTCCTGCTGCAGTAATTTACTCAATTTCATTAAGCCACATCATAGGTCGGTCATTGACTCAAAATTCAGACACTAATCGGTAACAAAATCGAAACTAGAAACTCGTTTGAGTAAGCCTCAGTACTAAACTACTACTACTAATTTCCTGAACAATTTTAGAATGATCTTGAGCTTTATCAGACATAATATCATATGGTACTAATATTTGCTGTTGAAAATTAGAGTCTATGGTCCCAAAAAAAGTATGTTTATTATAATTTGGTATTGAAATTGATATTGAGTATCAAGCTATAGGTATCAAATCTAAATATAAGTACTATAAACAATTTCTTAGCCCTGACTATCCTGTACTGCCCATATTTTCTACTTTGCATAAATGTAAATAACTAAATACTCATTGATAAATAAATACATTTAAATTAATTGCAGCTTAAACCCCAATGGCTTAAACATGCCGCATCAGCATTTACCCAGCATGCATGAGCATACTGAACAAATAAGGAAAGGATTAGCTCTAATTACATGTATCTTTTCTATATGCACAGGATTTTCAGAGTTTGCATGGCAGACATTGGAAGGGAAAGTGTGTCCTCTACTGTAAGGGGATGAGGATGAGCACGAGCGAAGCCGCAGGAGAGGTGATCAGGGCCGAAATATTTAACCGTTCGCCCGTCAGACATTCATCACACAGTTCCCAAATCCACGGTTGACCACCACAGTCCCAGGACCAGCCCACTGTGGGAGCTGACTCACCTCCACAGTCCCCCACCGGCTCCCCCTGACGACCCTTACTTCATGCTCCATTTCATAGTCTATTTTGGTTTAATTACTCCAAAATGTCTGGGCAAAGTCTGGAGTAGCAAGCAACCTTGTCGGTCAGATAAGTGTCAAGAAAAATGAATGCATTTATTATGTCCATACATGTCTTATAATATCATACTTAGTTGTTGTCTTTGTTCATAAGTTACAAGAAGCAGCTGTTTATCACATTGTATGATATAAACTGACATTTGCTCAATCCCTGACAGCCAACACTGCTCAATACAGATGTATTTAACGGGGACATAATATGCAAAAACAACTATAATGAAATGCCACTGTGAAGAGGTGGCACTCATCAGTTCTGCAGTACATCAATATAACAAAATGTAAAATAATGATCTACTTATGTCATAGTTCAACACCCGAAAAAAGCATGATGTCTCCTTTCACATCTTGATCGGGAGTGGTACCGTTACTCAAATTTTAGCAACAATTCTGTGGATTTACTCAGCTTTATAGTGCTCAGTTTTGATCTAATATGTAATACAAATGTGAAAAATACTATAAATGTGAGCTAAAATGTCAAATTAGCAGCACGATTGCTTTGAATGCTATTACATATTGGGCATGTGACAAGCTGCCATCACGATGTCTAAAGGGAACTTTAAGAACATGTAAGCAGGAGAGAGAGGATTATATGATGTGTGTGTGTGTGTGTGTGTGTGTGTGTGTGTGTGTGTGGGTGTGTGTGTGTGTGTGGGTGCGTTTGTGTGTGCGTGTGTGTGTGCGTGTGTTGTGTGTGCGTGGGTGTGTGCATGGGTGTGTGCGTTCGTGTGTGCGTGTGAGTGTGTGTGTGTGTGGTGCGTGTGGTGTGGTGCGTGTGTGGGTGTGTGGGTGCGTGTGTGTGTGCGTGTGTGTGCGTGTGCGTGTGTGTGTGTGCGTGGGTGTGTGCGTGGGTGTGTGTGTGTGTGTGGGGTGGGATGAGGGATTTCTGGCGACTGGACTGTAGTAGGACCTGATGACTGATGATCCACTGCTTAAAATTTTCTCCACACGATTAGCGTCAGCACAGGAGTAATTAATTTCTATGCACTAATGAAACAAATAATAAATATATTACAAGCATGCGAGTGATAAGCCGTGTCAGAAAGGTGATCAGCCAGGTCTCTGCAATGCATCACTTTCATGTTTGGTGCTTGCAATATTTTTTTCACCCCCCGAGCAATGGGCCCTCACAGACATTTAAGACTTAATTCAACATTCACTGTGTGCTCCTGGGAAGTCCCTCAGAGCGCTACACTCAGAGACAGGGTGGCTGTTTAACCATCCAGTACTTCTTTACGAAGCCGATAAGTCAATAGTGTTTCTCTACTGGTGATTAACAGGGGCTCCTTTGATCTATGCCCAAGCTCAAGATAATGAATGTAAACAAGAGCTTCAATATGGACTCCCGTGAGATTTTAATGTTTAACCCCATTCACACATAATTCCCAGTAAATTGCCATGTGCAGTTGGTCAGAACACTCAGCTCTGACCTCCATCACACATGCATCAGTCCCAGAGCATTGCCAGGTTTGCTCTGTTCACACTTAACCTGCCATTTGTCTCTCTGTATTCTATTACTATAGCAATAGTACTAACGTGCTGCATCATTTAAATTGACTGAAAATAACTGAAAATGGAACTTAACGACACAGTGTAAACATGGAAGGTGAGTTCAATCATTTTATTAACAACAAATATAAAAGCTAGCTGTAAAAAAACAGTGCCAATATCAATCCTTAACTTTAATACAAAAATGTGTTCTTTATTTAATTTACGGTGCACATTTTAATCTTTAAAAACGCCCTTTAAAACTGTTCACCTCCTTGAAACACCCCTCCCATGTTCTGCCCCGGAACCTTCTTAAGGTGCTCTGCTCGTTGGGGACTGTTTTGGCCAGAACATCTAAAATGACAGACACATGAGGTAAAGTTCACATTTGAATTATTTTCTACACTGATAACTGATATACATTTTCTTTTCCGTTGCAGGAAGCCTCACAAAACCCAACTCTCAATAAATCTTTGGAAACATTGACCTGTGTCTGTTTATTTTAATTGTAAGCCCATGTAATGGACTGCAACATTACATGTTACAAGCTTAGTTTCCATAGTTACACGATGCAGTTAAGTTCCATTTTTATTCGATTTAAATTATGCAGCACATTGTTATAGCGACAGAATGCAGAGAGGCAAATGCCAGGTTAAGTGTGAACAGAGCAAAAATGGTAATGTTCTGGGACTGCTGCATGTGTGACGGAGGTCAGAGCTGAGTGTTCTGACCTCCTGCACATGGCAATTTACTATGAAGTATGTGTGACTGGGGCTTATGTGAAACACCAGTAATCAGTTCACTACTGCTTCTTCAGACCTGGGTTTTTAGATACTGATCTGGAACAATAGACTCTCTAATCCAATTGTCTAAAAATCAAATGTGTTCCTCGTTAAACTAAATGCTATTTCACCGGCATCACGATATTGATATCAAATGTAATGTACCATTTCTAAGCAGTCTGCAAAGTTCTTACTTTGTCACATCAATTTCAGAAAGCAATTACAATGTTCTGACGGCAAACTAATGGAAAGTACATTTCCATATAATTAAAAGGCAATTTTGTCCAGATGGTAATTAGAAAATTTCCAAAATAATTTGCTGACTTGAAAACATCTATGTTCATAAATGTAAATTTTTACTCAGAGTCTGACAACCATTTTAATTCAGATAAACATTTATGACATCAGCAGCAGGAGGCACCACTAAATGCAACAAAGAAACACATGACACCAGACCTTTACCAGAAAAAAATATATATATACTTTTGATTTACACTTTGATTCACTGTCTTCTTTCAGTGGTGCATCTGGTTTGTGTTTAATTTATCACTAAAGTTTTCAGGCGTGTGGCACCTGAGCTGTGGCCGTCACTGAGGCAGGAGGAAAACCTGACCTACTTGGACAATGTTATGCCCCTAGTGACCGCTGTGTAACTGGGCCACAACATATTCCTCTTCAACATTATAAACACTGACATATTTGAAATGAAAAATAAACATTATGTAATACTTGGGATTTTAATTGAAAACTCAAATTTGCGGGGGGGTGGGGGTTTATTTCAATGACCATATTCAGACGATGTTATTGCAGTCTGTAGTGCTTAAAGTACATGATGTTTTTTTGTGTGTTGGATTTAAACTAATCTATTCAGCAGAAAGTGTGCCAGGGCAAACCTGTTTTTCTTGCTTACGGTACCTTGTACTTTATGCACATGACAAATAAACTTAAACATTAAGGCTTGAAATACTGCATAAAACATAGGACTGTAAACTTAACTCACACAAGAAACCCAACAACGAAAAAGCCGACAAACGTCTTTTTTAAGATACATGACAAATTTGTAATATAGCATTTTAATAGTTTCTTCTATATATGATTTACTCAATAGTCTAATTTTTCATATCTCCAAAACAACAATTGTTATGTTATATATTTTCAATATATCTCCCACTTCTAGTCATGGGTCATGGGTCGACACGGTCCAGATCTTATGCAAAGGTCTAAAAACCAAATAGAAGAGCTTATAAAATATTTAGAACTGCTTCAGCCCTCTTCATCAGTCAAAAAGAAATATAGGCTTGAAAAGAATGAGTTTGGGGAGTGAGGCCATTTTACAAATGAATACTCTCTTTGCATATTTTATCTACTTCCTCCTTAGTCCAGCCTCCTTCTACCTTTTCCTGTTCCTTTGCTTCTATCTTGTGAGCACAATTCATCATGCAACCTGACTTTAATATGCTATACAATGGAACGTGGGCCATTTATCACAGCATGGTGTCGCCCTGGACACTACTACGCAGCATATTTCATAGGCCAGTACGCTTGAGCTTGATCACTGCTGTGGCAATGCTGCTAATGCCTCTATTTATTAAGCCGCCCGGGACGAAGCTGTCAGGACAGCAATTTGACACTGGAAGGCCACTGAAAACATCTCCGTAGTCAGCCAGTGAGCAAGGAGAAATAAAAGTTAGGCAGTTTGCATTTATGGCTTAGCACATCGCTTGTTTACTGCACCAGCAAAGAAGAGTAGTAACTTGCAACTGAGAACCGTTCAATAGAGCTGAATCATTTACAAACAAATATTGAATTGTTTCCGACAAACATTGCAATTTGTGTTTTGATAACTGGATTTTGAAGCTCAAATTTTAAACGCGTCCAGGAGAACTGACAAACTATATACTTCAGAACATGTTTGTATGAATCTAAACTAGGGTTTTAGGAGTTTTATACAGACTTAAACTGAATATTTTGTTGTCTGTTTAGGAAATGATGGTACTTTATCGTTTGCAGTCTTTGCTAATTGCATCCATTCAAAATGTAATTTCGATTAGATTGCATCTTCACCACTTCAAAAAAAGACTAGTTTGACACCTAAAAGATGAATGAACAAAAGATGAATCAATACCACTACAAGTCAAAGTGACAATATTTATATGGTTCCAAAATTAGGTTAAATGTATATTTAGTATGGGCAATTTTCAGAAAATAGGTTTTAAGTAGCATTTTTGTTAAAAATTATATTATTCAATATCATTCATACTTTTTAAAATACTCAAATTATTTTTGAGGCATGATTAGCCTTGTGCCTCATGAGACTTGAGTGGAGGATTATCTATGCCAGCTTTGGATGTCAGGTGGCAAGGGACAGCACAGAATACACTGCAAGATATAGTGCACAAATATAGCAGTTTCATCTAGAGAGTGATGTAGAGTAGGGCTGTCACTAACGATTAATTTAGAAATAGACTATTTCTATTATCAGCTATTATTTTTTTTGCTAAATTGACTAGTCAAACGATTATTTCTATTGTACATTGAGACAATTTAAATACATTATCAACCAAATAAATGTTGAAATATGGAGACTGAAGAGGCTTCTAGATAAAGAATATTTACAAATAAAGAGTATTAAAGAAAAAAATCAGATAGTTTTTTTTTTTACATTTTTAAATGATAATGTTAGGTAGTCAATTAACCATTGCAGCCCTGATGTAGAGGGAAACTAAAAAACAATCCTGCCATATTGTGAAACCCCTTTTCCACATTTGATCAAGACCAATGTATCCATCCACACTTTCTGATCCCTTTATTCAGTTTTGAGATATGTCCTTATTGCACGCAGTCACCGTTCTGCACTTCACCAGCAGCTTCTCTGTCCACCCTCTCCTTCTTCAAATAAATCACCTCCTGTCTGTCTCCCTGACCCTGACCTTGATAACTATTGATGAGAAGACAGAACTCTTTATTCACCACATCATCTAGCTGTCATGCTGACGGAAAGACTGGAACAAACCAACCATGGGGTTCACAGACTGGCAAGCGTTGAGTGGGAAAAGACACACAGACCTCACCCATAAACCTGCGCTCACAGGGATTACAACTCAAATCAATGTCCCGCTCTGACCTCTGTCTCGCCTTTGTACAACCGCAAGCTTTTGATTAGCTTTCCTCAATGTTCGCCAAAGCCAGGCTCCTCTGAAGAGATATATTCAGGCTGGTCGACTACACAATGGATTTAGGGTGTAGGGTCCTTTCTTTCTTTTACATTCTATTGTCCCCATAGGGAAATGTGGCCTCTGCATTTGACCCATCCTTCATTGGATGCACTGAAAGCTTTGGTTGAGTTAGTGATGGGTGATACCAAGTAATACGGCGAGTTTTGTAATAAAATGCTTTGAAACACTTTTACTTTAAGAATTGTACTTTGGCTATGATGATTATCTCTCCACCCCATTTAGAACTAATCAAAAAAGTTATTATACGTGTAGAAACCCTATAATATATGTACTTTAAATTAAATATATATTTCATATATATCAATATTTTGTATTGATCCGGCTATTACTAGTTTGGGATATTCTATTATAAATACATTTTAACTGCCCAGTGTGCCTAAATTGTTCCTTGCCACCACCTTTTTGAAGCTATAGAGAAAAATAATTTAAATCTTGAACTAGCTTGTTTGTTGTGATGGGCAACAGCAGTCTAACAAAATGTTTTGCTGTAAACCCAATTATGAGACAAAATGTAACTAACTACACAGTAAGAGTCAGCTAACCTGCAGGTGGATCACTGACTTCCAGACGGATCGGAGGCAGTGCGTGCGGCTGGGGAAGAATGTCTCAGACACTTGGACTATCAGCACCGGAGCTCCTCAGGGCTGTGTACTTTCCCCTCTGCTCTTCTCCTTGTACACAAACTGCTGCACCTCCAGCCACGACTCCGTAAAACTCATCATGTTTGCGGACGACACCACCCTCATCGGGCTCATCTCGGACGGGGATGAGTCTGTCTGCAGGAGGGAGGTGGACCGGCTGGTGTCCTGGTGCAGCGGTAACAACCTGGAGTTCAATGCCCAGAAGACAGTGGAGATAGCGCGGACTTCAGGAAAGTCACAGCCCCCCAGCCCTCTCTCACCATGACAGACTCCCCCATCACAACTGTGGACTTCCCCTTCCTGGGCACCACCATCACCCAGGACCTCAAGTGGGAGCCCACCATCAGCTCCCTCATCAAGAAGGCCCAGCAGAGGATATACTTCCTGCAGCAGCTGAGGAAAGCCAAGCTGCCAGAGCAGATGATGGTGCAGTTTTACACGGCCATCATTGAGCCCATCCTCACCTCCTCCATCACCGTGTGGTACGCTGGAGCCTCAGCCAGGGACAAACTACAGCGCAATGTGCGTTCTGCTGAGAAGGTGATTGGCTGCAGACTTCCATCTCTGCAGGACCTGTACATCTCCAGGGCTCTGGGACGAGCAGGTATATGTTGTTTTATCATTGCTCATTGTTTTATTTTGCAATGAATCACCAAAGCAAGTTCCTATGTTTGTGAATCCTGTTCATTGGAAATGGTAATAAACCTTTTTCTGATTCTGATTCTAAATAGGACTTAATGGTCACATTAGACTCGTTAATAGGCTGAGAGGAAAAGCAGGGGCGAGTGGTGGGACAGTCAGCAGCTGTAACCGCCCTGTTCTGTTCTGATTTACTTTCATAGATTAGCTGTCACTATGGAAAAGGCGTGACACCCTGTGCACCCAAAGGACTCCAGAGGCAGAGGAATAAAGGAGGCACATGAGTCATAGGATAATGGGTCCACGTATAATGGTGTTGGTGTTGACATAATACCACTTGTTGATTTTACACAATGCTGTCAAGACCACAGAGATTTACATTGGTACAAAATACTTGAACTATGTCTACAGCTATATTTCATGCACTTCAATAGTTCATAAAGGTCCAAAGGAGCATTATTTAACTTGGTAAAATGTTGTGCAATGTGAGTCACTGCCACCTACACTGGAAAACACAATGTAGTAAAACTAGCTAAATATTAGATAGAAATAATAACCTTTTTTGTCTGTGAAAGAATATGTCCATTATTAACCGGATACTATTAAATCAGATGATTGATTTCACAGTATCTGCTACACTTGGACTGCATACAGAGATGCAGTAACAAATCAAAAAATGTAGCACAAAGACAACCTATATTACTTTTCTCACTTTGGCTACAATACACTGACCTATTGATTCCCCAAAATGGCTTCATCTGACATCTCTCTGAGAATCTATGTTTGCCTGGTTTGGAGGTTACATTTCCAGCCTCACTCTCCTTTGTTCAGCACCTGAATCCTCCCCAGCAGAGGCTGAGGACCAGGACACTAAATCTTCAGACATATCAGGCCTTTTGAACAGGAACAGTAAACAGAGCGGGCTGCTGGGGGAGGACAGAGACACCGCCGAATCAATAGAAACAGCATTTGCTTCCATTGTTTTTCCTCCTCTCAGCAGAATCACTGTTCTCATAAAGAATCAGCTTGTTGCAATTAGACCAGGGCCGCTGATGGTGTCTGGGGTGGACAGGGTATTAGATTTAGAAAAGGAAGGCTGAGGAGAGCGCAGGGAGGGGATAATGGGCGGGAAAGTTGTAGGAATACATTGAATTAAAACAAGTACTTTGCTGCAAATATTCATGGATTTCAGCTTCAGCTATAGGTGATATTTGAGGACTATTTCCCATTCAAAAGATATCAAATTTAGTTTTGAATTGTTAATTATTATGGCAACTGTGCTTCGTCACTCTGAAACCCATGTCGGGGATGGAATTCAGAACAAAATGTAGAGGAACATACATATACTGTATGGAGGGTTATGTGTTGGTGATCCCCACATAGCTTCTGAACAATTATGTGACATTATGCTGTGCGGCTGCCTGGTAGTTTACATTACTTGAGAAAATGCACTTTTCTGATGGCGTTAAACTTTAATGACCTGACCTGGACTGACCGTGTCCACTCCGTGTGCATCTAAGTGGAGTGGTTGATTATCAGCTGCGGAGCATGCAGACCCGCACTGCTCCCGCTCTCCACTATCGTCATCCTCCTCCTCTGTGTCGGCTGTAATGTTGTTCCAGGCAGTTCCGGCACGTCCACAGTTCCGCCCATCTAAAATGTGCAGAAGGGCTGGTCAAAGCACTCCTTCACCATATTACTGCTGAGCCTGCACTCTAACACGCTCCACATAATTTCCTGCTTGTTTTTGCCACTTATCTAAAATTCTGAACAAGTATCCTATGCCAGCCCTCACCCTGTCCTGTCAATCACTCCTACATCTCTGTGCCTTTATTAAAGTTAAAGATATTGTTTCATAACACATACTGTGCTTGGCTGCTGCGTGTATCTTAGTGATCTTATGGGATTGGGGCAATATATGAAAATGAGATAAGAGTGTGTTGACCGCTGACATTCAGCAGGATACAATGCTCCTTTATCGGAGATCCCACACCCTGTTATGGCAGTAATAATAAAAGACACGTTATGAAAAGATGATGAGGATAACCTCTGAAGGAAAAACTCATTGCCATTTGTGTTGTCTGGAAAAAACCTTTTCTAGGAGCTTTTTGAGGACAGTCACTTATGATGTTGTGGCAATGTACTTCATTGCTCCATGTACACCGCCTGTCCCCCCCAAAAAAGTCACCACAGAAAAAAGGGGAACACGCTCTAATATTTCATATGACCACCTTTAGCTTTGATTACAGCATTTGCTGTGGTATACTTTCAATAAGCTTCTGAAACATTAAAAGATTTATTTCCATCCACTGCACAAAGCCTTCTCCAGCTCATCCCAGAGACTCTCACTGGGGTTCAGATCTGTAGTAGATTAGTGTTGCAGCTGAAAGATCATTACCCATGCAGCGAATATCCAGTAGGAGGCTCGTACCTTCTGTATTTGCTTAATTGAATCCAAGTGCAGACTCTTTTTTTGGACAGGCAGTGTCATCTTTTCCGTAACATCTCCCTCTTGTCTGTCCAAACACTCATCTGCATAATCCATCTGCACACAATGCATCCATCTGAACAAAGCACTCCTGTCTGAATATACACTACACTTATGAGCATTAAGTATGTACAGAGAAATAAAGTGCTGCCCGGTGGTCAAGTGGTTATGGCACAGCACGTATGCCAAGCTCCTAGTGTCGTGAGTTTGAATCCCGACTCCGACAACGTACTGCATGTTCTCCCTTCTCTCTCATCACCATTTCACACACTGTCCTTCCCTGTCTAATAAAGCCTTTGGCCCAAAACATTCTTAAAAATAAAAATATCAAGCATTATAATCAATAAGTAATGATTATAAAAGTCTGCTGCATTGAAAAGAAGTGTGCTCTACATCTACTTATTCAACAAATAATATCTATAAGTGAAAAGCAGATTATATAGAGAAAAAAATAGCAGCTGAAACTATTCTGAAGGACTTTGTGCCTGGGGAACACAAGGACAGTTTGGTTAATGGGCCATAAGACACATGACAGAGAACAAGGAAATGTTCAATAAAAAAAAGACAGAACAGCGCACTTGATGTGTTTCCTTTTATCAAGCTCAGCTGAGGAGTCCCTGTCATATTGTCGTTATCTCTTGCTTTGTTTTATTGCTTTTGACGGTGTATCATTTTCATACTTCACTTGCTTTTTACAGTAAATCATCTATTGACACAGTTAAGTCTGTCGTTGAATAATATACCCATTTTGGTGTAGGCACTTAGTCGTCCTGGTGCTGGGCCACTGAGGGACATCCACACTCTGCTGTCCAGTCACAAAGTCTATGTGACACTCCTGGCCTACTTCCTTGGGACTTGGCCTGAAGGTAAATGTAAACAAAGGACTAAATTGGTGTTAGTGGCTTGTTGTCATTGACTTTTAATTGTGGGGGAATTTATCACATGCTTCTCATTTTCATTGTAATAACTGCAGTGTAAAATTCCTTCGAAGTTTGCATGATTCTGATTTTCTGTTGACTGAGGTTATTTCATGTGGGAGTGGGCTGCTACGGGACACACATGTGAACAATGGATGCTGCAAACTCAGCACAATTTTATCATTGAGAATATTTATCATTACAACAGCCTGGGGCCGTTTCTACACAGCCATGGTGAACAGACATGAAGAACTGCATGTTGTGTGTACACATATACTCAAGTATATTTTAAGAAACCTTTATGTAGATCAAGGGAGAGATGGGACCATTTTACACATATTACACCGATGATTTAAGTATAAGAAACAAATAGAGAGACTAAAGCAAAAGTGATGTGGTCTTTGAGGTAAAATTGGAATCAAGATCATTTGCAATAAACTTTGACTAAAATCTATACAACACATTTTGAATAAGGATCGAATTGACGAATACAAAGTAAACTTAAACGGGGCTTATAACTGTGTTCTCTCATATTTAATTGACTCATAGTTGTACTTTGATTGATTCATGTGCGTTTGAATAATCCTGTATCCAGCATTCAAGTCTTGAGTGCTCAACTAATGTATTTTGCCTGATAATTTATCAGGTATACTGAACACCAGATCAAGTATTCACTACTTAAGATCTCAGGACATTCTTATTTTACAATCAGTAAAAAAGGCCTTCAGCTACTTTGCTCCCTGCCTGCGGAGCAAAACACAGAGACTATTCAAATTCAAATAATGTATGCCTTTTAATTATATTAAAGCATTGGTTACAGACTAGCCACAGTGCCAGTGCTCTTGTTTTACATGATTGTATAAATGTGTTTTTATGTATTTGTTAATTTTATTTAAATGTTTTATTGTCATTTGATGTGGATATCCCATGTTTGTTTTAACAGGGTACTAATGAAAAAGAGTCTTTCTCATTGGGTTTTCCTTGTATAAATCAATGATAAATAAAACATAGGGAATCTAAATGGACATGTTTCAATTATTAAGCCATTTTAGATCAATCTCAAGGTTGAAACAAAAAAAAATATTCATGCATGTATGCTCATGTTTTCAATTAAAAAACGGACTTTTAGCACTATAGGAACTGAATCAATGCAGTAAATACTTATAGAATAATCTTACAACCAACTAGTATAGATTAAAAAAATAAACTCTGCAACAATATATTCTGCAAAAACTAGGTTCATCTTTATTTTCTTTTTTATAAATATAATTTTACATTATATTTATATTTTACATTTACATTACATTTTGTATAACCCTTCCATAAACAGGACTCATCCAGACCACTGAGCAAAGACCCCACAGATTAACCTTCAGAGACGCTATGAGCACATACAGCAACTTTTCAAATTATTTTTCTCTAATACTGTTATTTCAGTTGCACCTCATTTACAAAAGGGATGCACTGTAATACAGTTAATCATAGCCATCCATTCAAGCACAATATAGAGGGCAATATGGTGGTGTTGTATTGCCCTCTAGTGTTAGATGAGGTGTAGTGTCAAAGGAAAATCAAAAGTACTTGGTGTCTAGAGGACAACCATAATACTGCATTCTGCATTGACACATATCAAATCCCTATCCCAGTATGTAATATGCACAGTGTTTTGCATTCACACCTGTTTAGGTACACCTTAGTGTGTCTCTGAGTGAATGGGTGTTGTGCAGCTTTAAGACTCCTAGAGAATCTGTTCAGTGCTTGAGGCCGAAATGTCAAGTAGTCGCCAAGCAGCATAAGGGTTTAGCTCCTCCTGGTCACGGCACAAGGCCCAAACATACATCATCCGGAGCACTTTGTCCTTAAAGAAGAAAAAAGGCAAAACAACATTATTAAATACTGAGCTGATATAATGTAGTGAAATTAAATAACGTCACACAGGTTCATAAATTCATTCTGCTTGTTTGATTGTGTCGATGTAACTTACTGGGTCCCCCTCTACTACATCCCCTTTAGTGTTTCGAATCACCATCACTAACTGGGCTTGGAAGGTGATGATCAACACTGGGCCCTGGTCCATCATCTTTCCCATGGCCAACTAGAAAACAATAAACGCTCAAACATTAATTTAGTGACTTTAAAAAATATATATATAGAACTTGGTGGACTTTCAAGCTTACAATATTAAAAGCCTAATAAACAATTTATTTTGAAAAAGACAAATATCAGGCACTCACCTTCACAAAATAAGTATTATAGTATTTATTATAAAGTATTATAGTATTTATTTTACCAGCATACACTTACATCAATATTGTCTATGTCCAGGATTTTGGAGTGGAACTGAAGTCCCATAGCTTTGGCCTGTAGAATTGGGTGGGCAAGCTGGCTGTATGTCTAAAATCCCAACAAACAAGAAATCAATTCAATTAAATATATTTTGGGCATAATTGAATATAAGAGAATGGCAATACATACTGCTTCATAACACCAGTCCTTTAAAATCTCCAACTCCCCTCTGATCATAGCCTGGAGAAAGATAAATTAATTGTATTAACTATAAAGTGATCCACTTTGCTTATATTTCAGTTGAGCTCCTCACCTCAAGTATATTGGGAATAATGTCACGTTCACATTGTTTGAGAAATGTGTCTTTATCAAAGTTGGGGTCCACCTTCAAAATCTCTGTCAGCACCTCTGACAATTCGGTCTTGGAGAACAACCCACCTAATAAATGTACAGAAGGGATCAACACACTGTCGGGTGTAGGGCCGCTGCTAGCCATTTGGGTGCCCTAAGCAGGACTGCTCAGTGGTGCCCAAGCCCCCAACCCACTTTGAATGTGCAAAAAATACATAGGAGTTTGATGTCTGTAATACAACCTTATGCTGACTATTTCTGAAGTTGTTTTTTTAAATACAATTTTGTAAATATTGCATGAATCACAATCCTCTGGGGGCCATAAACCAAGAAGTTTTCAACACAAATAATTACATTTTCTGTATTCTGGTGCATTTTAGAAGCAATATTATTAGCAAATTATTACTCAGCTTATTATGAGGGCCCTCTACAGTCCCTAAATTTCCTTGCTCCAGCGTCACCTGACGCCCTTCTCCTGCTCTTCTGCAGATCAGATCGAGGCTCTAAAAAACACTACAGCCTACAAACTATCTATGCTTTCTGTTGTATTTATGAAAACATGATTTAAACATTTGTAAGAAGTTGAACCACTTTGGCTTTGCAGTGTCAGCTCCGCAGTTCGCCCTGCCAGCTGGACGCACCACATGACTTGTTTCATTCCCTCTTTGGCAGTTTCTAATGGAATATGTGGACAATTTTTATCATCCAAAGACGATTTGCTGAACCATGTATGTGGAGTCAAAACTGTTCTCAACAGTGTCCCTGATCTGTCTGCGTCTGTTTAAACTGTGGCTTGTAGCTGCATCTGCGCATCTCAAACTCCGTATGAAGAAAGCAGTGACACTTGAGCCTAGTTTGAATTTAAGAAGAACAAAAAGAGACTAGGCCTACTGCACTACAACTTTAAACATAACTGTAAACTTGTGTACATAGAAATGCCTATTTTTATTTTTATTGTATAGTAATTTTAAATTGTTTCCTAATGCATGCCCTTTTTTGATTGAATATACAATATGTGTTTATTATTACTCAGTGTTTTATGTTGCACCTTAAGGCCGAGACAAGTTCCTATGTTTGTGAATTTTGTTCATTGACAATGGCAATAAACTCTTTCTGATTCTGATTCTGATTCTGAAGGCTCACTGTTTAATTGCAAAAGGAACAATGCATCTGCTGCACAGCCTATGTCATTCAATCCAAATTGCCTGATCAGTTTGGTGCCCATCGAGAACTTGCCATATGCACTGCACATTATGCGTAATGGGAGCGGCAGCGTTGGTCGGGTGTGTATTTTAGGCTTGCCAGATTCTCAGGCAACTCACCAATTACATCGGTCATTTTATCGGTAACGGCACGTGAGGCTCTAATAAAAGCATTGTCGCTCTCGTCATACTTCATTTTCATCTCAAAGAACCCTAGGATCAGAGAGAAACCAATTGTTACAAAAACTTTCAAAGTAAAACTAATATTTTAGAAAACAAATAGCTTCTTTGTATTAGATTAGACTTCCTACAAAGAGACCACAAGCAAAGGAAGGTTGTTAAGAATCTGAACATTTTACAAATAAGTGTCAAAAGAGCAAATACTAGTCATAACATCATCAGTCACGTTAATATTTTGTACGCTTATGTTTATCTGAAAACACTTACGATTGAACACTGCATTGTTGTCTTTAAAGTCCTTCCACTGCTGGTACCATTTTGAGTCCTTGTGAAGCACCACGCCCATAGCTTCCCTGTTCAAACAGCAAATTGTTAAATTGAAATTGATGCAAAAATTCCATAAGCCAAAAGTCTACAAGAAATTGTTTGCGTTAGGTGCTTCTGAAAGATGCCTCGCCAGGGAACCATAAAAGCACTCACGTACTCATTGGCTTCGAAGACCTTTCCATCCTCCCCTGCCACTTTATATGAAAATTCGGTCCTTTTTCTGAGTCTTGGGGGTGGTCGATATGGACCGGTTTGGCCCATATCACCAATCTCTTTTTTCATGCTTTCCACACTCTTGGATGAAAATGTTTCATTACAATTATGCTTTTGAATACAATATAGTAATAAAATATTGCATTAAAATGATTATATGTTACAATAGGCACTATGTCATGGGCCATACCATACCTGTGATATTGCCTTGAAAGCACCAGTATTTCCCAACCTCTCCCCGCTTTTGGAGACAGTTTCCGCAGAGGTCTTTGCAGTTTTGGCTGCCTCCTCCACACCTTCCTTTATTTTTTTCCCAATTTCTGTTCGGCTGACCTCTTCAAGCCCCTATTTTTTTCATATATAAATCACGTGAAAGTCTGGTATAAAGAACAACTGTTAATATATCTTAGTTTGGACATTACCTCTTTGACGGTTTCAGTCAGATTCTCAAATTTTTTCTTTAGCACTTCAGATGTTTTTACAGTCTCAGACTCAATGGTTTTCTACAAAAAGAGCCAGCATATGCTTAAACCTTAATGAAAAAAAAATTCTAGTTTGATTTGCATCACTCACATATTTTCTCCTGGCTTGCTTGAGTGCATCGGACTCCTCTAGTTTTTTCGCCTCTTCACGAAATTTCTTAATATTTGCTTTCATTTCTTTGTTTTTGTTTAGTTCCTGGGTGATATTGTCCAGAAGCTCCCCAAGGAATCCTTTTCTACCACCTCTATCAGCTGACAAGTATCTAATTTGCAACAGCGCAGATTGAGACTCCTACATGAAAGATGGACATTAGTTAATGTTAGTTAGTTGAAGTTGAAGGTACACAATTAACTTCCTGCTTGTCTCCGTGGAGATGTTATGCCTTTACCTGTAATGTTCCGCAGTATGCGAGTAAACGTATCTATTCAATACACTATTTTCTATTGTTCATAATATCTTGAAAAACACATTCTTACTGTGAGCAGCCTCACCTCTCCACAGATCTGACCTGAAGCTTAGAATGTTGACTTCACTTGCTTGTCTCTATGGCGAAAGACAAGTTTTAACGACTTACTGTGGAACATTCTAGGCAAAGCAGTTACATCTTCATGAACACTTTGCGCAGGTGGTGGTCACTCCACCAGAAAGTTACGTAGTGCATCTTTAAGAGAGTGATAGCGGTCCTTTCTTTGAATAATGTACCCGCAAAGAGCTGCTGGGATCCGCTGGTATCCTGAACACATCGTGTCTGTTGTGATGAGGTAGGCAGGAGGACGGGAATGCGGCGAAGCGTCTTCGTAAACACAACTGGAGCCAACAAGTAAAAAACATACGTAGCAACTCACACAACAAAGCGCAAATTGAAATGTACAAATGTTTTACAATCAATGCCTTTTTTTTTTTTCCATTTATCATAATCCAGCAAATAACGTTTTTTCATACACGAATGCGAAAGTTACTAAACATTTTGTCCTGTTTAATACATCATAAGCTATAAAGAGTTAGCTAACTCTTGTAAGCTAACATGGTTTATGGCGATGGATGAATGGCTCAAGATTTCGCAAACATTTAGACAATGGGTGGGGCGTTTTGTTTCTCTAACGAGTTTCCGTTGCTTGCACTGTTAGATAGCGTCGATTTACTAAATCCTACCTGGTAACACCGACACAAGGGAGCCGACATCTTGAATGTAGTACGACCTTGTTTCCGGTGTTGACATTCCACCTCCAGAAGAGGCCGCTCATGCTCAAACAAACGCGCAGTTTGCAGTTATTTTCGTCCGATTTCCTTTCATTTTAATGATGTACATCGTTTATATTTGGAAATAAAAATAGATTTTTTTTTTTATACAGTTTTATTTATCAAAACACCTTACAAGGTAGTGGCAGAAAACAGACAAAAACATGTTTTAAAAGTTTGTATCTAAAATTAAAGAACTAAAATACAAATAACTAAAACATTGTACAATTACAAAACTCTAAACCAAGCAGGTGAACATGGGTAATTTTAATGACAAGATGCTATTTTATGCAGTGTTGGAACTTGGTAACTTAAGCATTTCTGTCCATCCTGACATCAATCTCTCTGCCATTCAGTCGATAACCATTCATGGTGCGACATGCCCGCTCTGCAGATTCAGGGCTATCAAAGCGAACTACCCCACAACCCTTTGACTTGCCATTTTCCAGCTTAATATCAGCATACTGGACCATACCTAAAAAGAGAAAAGCTGTTTAATATAAAATAGTTTTGTTGAGAAAAAAAAAAAAAAAAAAAAAACTCACCACATGTATTGAAAGCATCTTTGAGCATCTTCCATGTGAAGTCAAAGGGCAACTGAAAAAGACAAAAATTACAATTAAACACAAATTGACGGTGTATGCGTGCATGCATGCATGTATATATATAAAAAAAGGAGGGCGAAGATAAAACTTACATTGCGAACAAAGATTTGGCATCCTCTGGGATTGCCACCCCCAGCTCCAGAGGCAGATGATCCAGTGCCACTGAATGAATTGCCACCAAATCCACGCTCCATGTCAGCAGAGCGGTCAAACTGGCCTCCAACACTCCCAGATCCCATTCTATCCATGCCAGAGCCCAAGCGGTCGAGCCCACCAGAGAAGCGGTCCAGACCCCCTGCGGATCCCATGCGGTCAAAGCTGCTGCCCATTCTGTCCAGTCCCGTGTTGTTCATGCGATCCAGACCAATCGGAGAGCCAAAGTCAAGGCTTGAACCAAGGCGATCAAGGCTTGACGAACCAAGACGGTCAAATCCAGAGGGGCCCAGACGATCCATGCCAGAGCTCATGCGGTCGAGACTTGGGCCGAGCCGGTCCATACTGGGTCCGAGTCGATCCATCCCAGAGCCCATGCGGTCGAAGCCAGAGCCGAGCCTGTCCAGATCGGAAAGACGATCCATTCTGTCCATGCCCATCCCTGACATGCGATCCATGCCGCCCCCCAGGCGGTCCATTCCTGAACTCATGCGGTCCATACCCAATGAGTTCCCTGTTGAGACAAAAGAAAAAAAAAAGACCAATATTAATGTAAAAGGGTGAGAAATACACCTTTTATCACTGGGCACTTTTATAGCCGACTTAAGTTTCTATGGAACTACTCCACAAAACTCCTAAAAATACCAACCCATTCGAGACATGCCCATTTCATTTCGACCAAACTCCCTGTCAAAAGCACCACCAATCCCACGGTCCATCTCTGACAATGCAAGAGATTAAACCATTAGAAAGGGGAGCAGAACGCGAGCAAGTTCACGTTCGCCTCTACACTTTAACTTTTCTTACCATTCATTCTGCCCATTCCTGAAGAACCAAAGCGATCCATGTTATTCATGCCACCAAAACTGTCCATTCCTAGAGTAAAGAAAAATGTGTCAAAAAAGCAAAGATTGATGTTTGGGGTTCATTCATTTATGTTTCCTAGTCAGTTTGACAAGATACACACCTCCCATACGGCTTCCCATGCTGCCCATGCCCATTCCATCCATAACTTAAATAAAAAAAACATTCAGACGCTAGCTTTCAAAAAAAGGTTACAAAACTAAAAAGGCATGAAAGCATTACCTCCAGGACCCATGTTGCCCATCCCGCCTCCGCCTCCACCTCTGTTTAACTGGTTAGCATCAATAGGTTGTCCTCCTGGTCCAAGGCCCATACCAACCCCACTCAGACCGCCTGTTAAAAAGATATACATTTTTTGTTACAAATCTAATATCCGATACAAATCGCAACAAAACAGATTAAAATATTCGTACGAGGAAGCGCAGGGGGCCGCTCAGGTGGTCCCATATCTTTTGGCATAGACTTCTCATCCTAAGAAAAATGCACAGAATAAACACAGAATCCCAAGAAAACAAAATATATTTTTACACAAGGTTTGGTTAACGTACCAGTTTTACATACATAACCCTGTTGAAGAGCATTTGCCCATTTAACATGGCTGTGAAAACATTAAGGAAATGATCTCTTTCTTTAGAAGTTTGTCTTTGAAACGAGCTATACATAGTCAAAATGTCTTAAAGGATACAGACAGCTTGGACCGCTTCAAGGGGCATTTCAAAGGTTACTGTGCCCATGCCTCTGCTCTTTCCCTCTTTATCTTCTAGAATGTCAGCTCTCAAAACAACACCAGCCATGGAAAAGACTTCCTTCAGCTTCTTCCAGTTAACTTTGTAGTCAAGCTGTAAAAAAACAAAAACAAATAAAGATCTCGTCATAAAAAGTGATGACATCACGCTCATCGTGTATAAATAATTCTTACATTAGCCACAAAGATGCTAGTGCCAATTTTTCCAGCCTGCAGGCCATGAATGACTTCATTGGGGATATTAGGATTATTCATGAGACTGGCAGGGATGTTGACCATGGAGCTGTTTGGACCAGGTCCCATTGGCTCCATACGATCCATACCCATCCGGTCCATGCCCATGCGATCCATACCCATCCGGTCCATACCCATGCGATCCATGCCCATGCGATCCATGCGTCCCATTCCGCCCATCCCTCCCATGCCCCCTAGCATCCCTGGCGGGCCTTGGACTTTGTTGATTTCCCTCTGTGTAATGAAACCGTCAGGGTCCTGCACACACAAAAAACAAACAAAACTCAAAACACATTTCACAAGAGTGCTCATCACAAAACTGTCAGAAATTAATTCAGGACTTACTGGTTTCACTTTCAGAGGTCTCCCATTAAGTTCAAACTTGTTCATTTTCTCCACTGCCTTTTTCATCAGTTCCTCAGTCTTAAATTCAACAACACTATGGAGGGGGAAAAAATAAAATCACCTAGTAAATACAGAATAAACCACCAACAAAAGTAATGATAAATGTACATAAGTATAACTTACGCGCAACCCTTGTTTGATTGAAGAGATCAGAGCAGAGCGGTGAAGAGGGGGGTAAAAAACACTGAATTAGTATAGTCACAATGTTGCAGTATAGCAAAAATAAAAATTTATTAAACATACATATGCAACTTTGTTACATAAACTTGTGTTGACACAAAACAACCAAGGTCTAAGGAATTAAACATTTTTCCAACACCCAAAAAGGCAGAATATCCACAAACAAGGATTTCCACATCTATAATATTGTAAATAGATCAAGAACAGTAGAGCATCAGGGGTTTATTTAACAACCATCTTAACACCAATGACAGCCGTTTACTTTGACCAGTAAGTTGAACAAACCAAACAACTTATAACAAGTACTTATCCGCTTCCACGTTCCTAAAGAAATGAATACAGAGAAAGCTGAAGTTCAATTTGAGACCATCAACTCTCCGATGACCTCGCGTCATTGCACATGACACCACATCGAACACGCCTCCAGCATGTCAACACTACACACCGCATCTTTTCCAACAGTAAAGTTAAGAACCCAGACCTGACAAACAAAGTTTGCCTGGAATTATTCATATTTTTATTTGTATGTATTTGCACTTACCCTGGATTTGCCTTCCGCGTCCATTAAGTGATCCACGTACGTTACCTCACCCACTACAAATCAGATTCCAGAGACGACACACACCAAGGGAGAGAAGCCGAGAGAACAATGGGAGTTTAGAGGAGAACACAAGTAGGGCGGCCGGTGAAAGTGAGCTTGGACTTCCTAGTCCTGAGCTCTCCCACAGCATCACAGTATCACAAAAAGTACAGGTCTACAAAAAGCAAGCATACATCTTCAAATAAAGAATTTACTTCTTAGCATGTCCTTGGTATATTCTCCCAAAGAACCACAAGCAATTAACTATGGACAACAAAGTTCTTCAACTTTCTTTTACAGGTGATGCTACCAGAACCTCATACCATGTGGAGGAGGTATAAGCAAGTAGTAGTCCATCAACATTCAAGTCAAAATAATTCAACACCTCAGTGAAGTAAATGGACTAACATTAAAATTCTAAAATGCGTGTAGTTACAACTCAAACTACTGCATCAATATAACCTCCCACCAGCATTGCACTCTTTCCTATTATCATGTGCTAAGTGAGTGGACCCTACGCCACCATTTTTTCCAGTGTTATCACGTCAACACATGTTGTTCAACAAATGGACATCAAAAAACCAAACCTCTGGAGGCAAGGACCGTGCTTAAGAAGTAGCTTCATTTTGTAGACCTGTACACAAACATTTCCAAATGCACATCTTTGTAAGGTACAACTTGATGATCTGCTGAGAAAACAAACATCAATGTCAATCCTAAAAGAGAAATGCAAAGTAACTCAATGAGCAACAACAAGTATTAATAACAAGACACACCCATCTAAAGAACGTACCCAGTGCCTGCTTTCATCCCCATTTTTTCATATTTCTTCTGATATTGCATTTAAGTATTCAAGATGTTCTATTACTGACCAAGAACAATGACTGTACTAACAACATTTCTACAAAAACAGTTTTCAATGTTGCAGAATGAACCAATGGGAGTATTTTGAGTTTACACACTAACTTTAATGCAAGTCCCTTGAGGCAAAAACACTGTAGCCAGTGTTACTGTACCTCCAGACCAAGACTCATATGTAAGATTTTAATGACGCATAGTCACACTATGTTCTTCCAAGATGTTCACAACACTTGGAAAGACCTATAGCAACTCAAACAAGCAGCGGTCTTCCCATATAATATGCTGTTTTCCCTTCAAACTGTTCACACAGCATTAAAAAACATCCATGATTCAATGTGCTCAAAGATCTCAGCGTGCAAGCAATTAGTACACGGATTGGCTAAAATTATGCTTTTGGATTTATGTGGAACACTTACCTTGCTCTTTTATTAGGTCTTTAAGGACTTGCCATTTAACATCGTATGGGATGTTGCTGACAAAAATGCGATATCTCTTGTTGGAATAGGGTTCAAATCGCCCGCCACCTCCGCCTCTTTTTACGGGTCTCTCCTTCCTAGAGGTGGAGTCCAGCCTGGCCTTCCCATTCATTCCCCTACGCAAAAAAGCATACAAGAGGCGTTAACAACACAAACATACGTGTAAAAATGTCCAACGCAAAAAAATGTAAAAATGTCCAAACGCAATCGTGGATCTGGGCCGAAACATTTGCACTAAACATTTTCTTTAATACACGCTAAAAGGGTCACATGAAAGCAGGCCATGTTAAACTGCGCAAAATGGCTGCGACAGAAGACCACGAACGAGGCGTAGCACCGATCTTGTAGTAAAAAATGATCACATGCCTTCACGATAAACGGATTGAAGATAACAAGTTTAGAACAAGTGGAAATATCTCGGAACATTTGAGAAATATGGGGACAATGATTACAACAAAAAGCACGCGGCTGCTGCTAACCTGGTGCTAACAAAGAAACCGTGATGAATGGACTCACCCCTGCTGCTCCTCCGTTTTCTCCCCGGCCGCGGTTATTGGAGTTTCGGTGGTTTCAGACATCGTTTAAACTTAGAACTTAAACTTTGCGAATTTAATTAGATGTAGCACTTTTTAGTATGCAATTGCAGCGGAATCACGCACGTTGCGATGCAGTTTGCAGATGAAGACGGCGAAGTGCAGCGTCTGCCCGAAAGAAGACTAAGGGAAAAAAGATGGACGACTTCTTTAAACCGAAGTCCCACTTCCGCTATCTGATTTTGATACTTCCCTCACCAAAATAAAGGCTTAAACATATTCTTATTCTATTTTCCGGCAGACAATCATCCCCAGTATGTAAATTCCGTACTTGTAGGTTCAGACCTGGAATATGGAGTATACTTGAGAAGTTCACAAGATCGCACTTTGCTCTTTCAGATTTAGGGACAATCGGATGTAGCTCTCGCCATAATAAAAGCCAATAGTGAAACTGAAATATTTAACTAATAATACAAAACGACGTCCTCATCCCAAATATTGCACCAGTGTTAAATAAATTTACAAAAAATCCTCCGTCAGTTCATTTGATCATACTTCTTGAATGTTTATTCTTATTGTATCATTATTTTAGTGTTCCTTTTTGGGTTTTTTGTGTGCCACCTCCGCCTGGCCAGTTGGGGGCAATATACACATTTTCCAACACAATATCGCACAACAACGGCTCGGGAAGCAGTAGTGTATAGATTTTTCTAGTTAACAGTATTCATTTCTGGTCCAGTTTGCTTCTGGATACGTTGCTTTCATAATCATAATTCACTCACACCCTCCAGTACTGCGGACGTATTCATTTATTGCCAAAAATGCCGCTGGTTTGTTTGTAGAGCACAAAACTATCGTCGAAATGCTACTGTTAGCATGTTAGCTGTGGTCATTGAGTTGAGTTGAGTACCTCGCTGCTATATTTTCTGAATTGCCTAATATACAAACAAATACAGCAAAATAGTCCTAATCATGGCTACTGGAGCTGATGTGAGAGACATTCTGGAGTTGACTGGAGGAGATAATGACGGTCCCATCAGTAAGAAAGACCTCATCAACTCGGATAAGGTAAAGTGTTTTGAATAATATTAGATCATGTTGCAGATGAATGTTCATATTAACACATGTACAAATAGGAGTTTGTAATAATGACTATAAGTAATATCTTCATTTGTATTATCTCGACAACGATATCCAGACAATATTTTATTTAAAATGCATCAAGAATGTGCTAAAATTTACCTGTAAATGAAACGAGTTTCAAGTATCGCAGAAAACGTAAATAGATCATAAAATTAACAACAAAAATGAAGTAATATCATTGTTTACTTTGTTTTGGCGATTACACTTGACATTTCTGCCTCTTTTAATTGTTTTATTTATTGACAATATTCTTGATATCCCAATTTTGTGTACCTCCAAAACAACTTTTGCTATATTATATATTTTTTCAATATATCGCCGCCACCTCAATATACAATTAAATCTGATGTTACAAATGTTATAGATGTTACCGAACTAACATTTTCTCCTTTTATAGAAGAAAAGCAAAAAATCATCGGAAACGTTGACTTTCAAGAGGCCAGAGGGCATGCACCGGGAGGTATATGCCCTTCTGTATTCAGATAAGAAGTATGTCAACCACAGGTAAACGAACAACTTTTTATTTTTGCTTGTCAGTAACACACTTATGTGATATCCTTTCAGAGACGCACCACCTCTCCTACCCAGTGACACTACTCAGGGCTACAGAACAGTCAAAGCCAAACTGGGTTGCAAAAAAGTGCGTCCCTGGAAGTGGATGCCCTTCACCAATCCAGCGCGCAGAGATGGTGCCATTTTCCATCACTGGAGACGTGCCGCCGAGGAGGGAAAGGACTATCCATTTGCACGATTCAACAAGGTTAAAATTAATTTTATAGTCTCTCGGTTTAACTCTGTGTTAAAGTGACTACATCTAGTTTGTTGTATGCTTTTTGCCTTTTAGACGGTACAGGTACCGGTGTACTCGGAGCAGGAGTATCAGCTGCATTTACACGATGACGGGTGGACCAAAGCAGAAACGGATCACCTGTTTGACCTTTGCAAACGCTTTGACCTCCGCTTTGTAGTTGTTCATGATCGTTATGATCACCAGCAATACAGGGTAAAATTAAGTAATGTTCAATGAGATAATAACACACATTTTGGTGTTCACATCTAGTCTTTTTGTCACAACAGAAGCGTTCAGTGGAAGACCTAAAGGAGCGTTATTATAGTATATGTGGGAAGCTCACAAAGGTCAGAGCCGCTTCAGGGACAGAGCCTAAGATCTACATATTTGATGCTGGGCATGAAAGACGCCGCAAAGAACAACTCGAGAAGCTCTTCAATCGAACACCTGAACAGGTTCGTGTCCCCATTCTTTTTTAATCTGCATCCTGGTATTTAGCTGTCTGACCTTCACATTTATTGATTAATTAAATTCTATAACTTAAATTGTATCAGAAAATGTTAAAACATTTAAAATGTTTCTGCTTGTACTTTTTCTTTTTTCCTGTAGGTGGCAGAAGAAGAATACCTCGTTCAAGAACTCAGAAAGATTGAGTCCAGAAAGAAGGAACGTGAAAAGAAAGCCCAAGATTTACAGAAACTTATTAAAGCAGCTGACACAAACACAGAACTGAGGCGGGCTGAAAAGAGAGTTTCCAAAAAGAAGCTTCCTCAAAAAAGAGAAACAGAAAAACCAGTAAGCACGTCCATGAATGTACGAATCCAGTTCCTGTCTTTTTATATGTAATTGTTATAGTCGAGAGTGTTTTGTAGTAAATATTTATTAGCAGACTTGATGCTGCAGTGGGTTAATAAATACTAGTTAATTTTTGTCATAATTTTATATTTTCTCTGTAGGCTGTACCTGAGACTGCAGGCATTAAATTTCCTGACTTTAAATCAGCTGGAGTCACACTACGCAGTCAAAGGGTAAGTATGTTGACTGTTTCCTACTGTCAAATGCTTGGTTTAATTGTTCCCCTACAAGCAGTTACCATCAGTATTCTTTTTCTGTTGTATGGAAATATGCACTCTAAATAAGATCAGTGTACAGAATGCACTGGGACTCTCAGATGGTCTTGTTAACACCAGTTGTTTCTTTAAAGCAGAACTTATTTCCTTCATCACTCTAAGTATGTTTTATTATCATTTTAATAACCCTGAATAATTTATTATGTTTTTGTACTCTAATGAATGAGTGTCACACTCTCAGGGAAACCCATTATTATTGTTACTGGAGGAGAATGCTTCTCTAGTTTATCTGTCAGATTTAAGGTATGAAGACATTTCTATAGGGAGTGCATTTCTTAAATGGAACCAAGGACCAAGGGGCTAAACAGATTCATATTTTGGACTCCCTCAAACAGACAGGTTTTTACAGATCCTTTTCATTTTAGATGAAACTGCCAAGCTCAGTAGGCCAGAAGAAAATCAAAGCCATCGAGCAGATGCTAGTTGATCTTGGTGTAGGTGAGTTAAACATGTTTAAGATTTGTTTGTTGTTGTTGTTAGTAAATCTCTAAAAGTATGCTTGTGTTCCACTTAGACCTTAACCCACTACCCACTGAGGAGATTGTACAGATGTTTAATGAGCTCCGGAGTGACCTGGTGCTCCTCTATGAGCTGAAGCAGGCTCATAGCAACTGTGAGTATGAACAGCAGATGTTGCGCCACCGTTACGAGGCACTGCTTAAGGCGGGCAGTGGAGGAACTACTGCAGCAGTGCTATCAGTAATGACGACACAGAGTGAGGTCAACTCCACAAACAGCACGACTTCATCCACACCAAGTGCCGAAGCTCAGTCCTGGCCCAGTGCAGATGACATCAAAGTGGAGGCCAAAGAGCAGATCATTGATGTGGTTGGAGCACCACTCACTCCTAACTCAGTAAGTCAAAAAGGCACCACCAACTTCAGTTGTACAAACTGCCTAGTTTGCTGCAGTTTAATGGACACATGGGGTGACAAACGACAGTGAAACTCATGACACCAGGTCTAAAATCACACAGGCAGCGATGAACTGCAGCAGCACAAGACTTGCTCTCAGATTACGAGGCTCCCAAAAATTTGAGTGACTAAAGAATGATGAGGTTTTAAAAGTATTTTTAGTATTTTAATTCCTTTCAGGGGTGTACATCCGCACGTATAAAGTGTCTCAAGGCTTTTTGCATAAACTGACTGAAATTTTATTATTTACTGCTTCACAAATTAAAAAAAAGATAATCCTGGATCTAAAAAACAGGAGTTTTCTTTGATATATCCTGGTTGTTTTTTTCCCAAAAATATTTTAATGTTTGGTGAAATCGAAAGCAACAAGTCTGTAGCCTATATTTTTCATGTTGATTTTAGATTGGTCTGTGGAGTTCTCCTGTCAGCTCATTGCAGAAACTCTTACTAATTGGCTGTAGTGTAGGCAACAGCTACAAGTTTAAAAATGTTCAGCTTTAATGTATCATGTTGCAAGTCTGCATTTGCCCGACAGCATGCAGAAGATTTTACAAGAAACCTTTTAGCTTGTTGTCTAGTTTGGGGAGACTCAATTTTCACATTGTCACACAAGTTGAGAAAAGACATGAAGGAGCAACATCTCGAGTGTCGAGCTCGTAGTTCCTGAATTGTACTGAACTGTAATGTTGTTATTTATTGCTGTAAATTTTTATCTGACCATTGTATTTTACTTTGTAGCGCAAACGAAGAGAATCAGCGTCCAGCTCATCTTCGGTGAAAAAGATGAAGAAACCTTAAAAAAGTCACATGTTGGAGGAGTAAAAGAGCATTTGAGCATCTGACGGGTCACAGTAGTTACAAGTCCACGGGTGAAAGCCAGGGACAAGGGAAAATAGACAATGTTACAGTTTGGTAAATGCTTCACTGACAAAGATGGACACAGAGTTTTCTTTTGCTAATGATACCTACAACCCTGCTCCATCTGGCTTTGCCACCATCGCTTTCATAGAGGCAACAACTGAGTGACATTTCATTCCATTACCTTTCCCCCATTGCCTCCACCCTCGCTCCACCTTAGATGAGGCAAGATCAACTGTAAATTGCCAAGCTGGGCTAATCAGGACATGTTGGGAAGGTTGGAAACCCCAAGTAATTGAAATGAATGAATTTGGTTGAAAGAAGAAAACTCATGTAGTAGGAGCATGAGGCCCCAGTGGTTATTTGTCACCCATGAGTTTTCTCCTCTCTAATCATGGCATAGCATTTACTGGAAATGTGTTCTTGTCGGCGCCTTCTTTCTGAAAGAGGTTTTATCTGCCTGTTCTGTGCTGTCCTCAAGTGACCTTCAAGATGGATTTCTAAATGATTAATTAAACCAAGTTGTTTTTTCCATTTGTTGTGTATTAGGTATTTCTTGAACTTCAACACCAGACCTAAACAAGAAGATAATTGATCATGACTTGACATATGAGTATATTATAAGATCATGACATTCTTACTTTAGCTGTCATAACTGCAGTGGCATTTTGACTTTATTAATATGATAATTATACAAAGATCAGAAGCATAGGTTAGTCCTGTGGGCCTCTGTGGGCCTCTGTAATGTTGCTGTAGTAACATGTCAATTATATTGTTTAGCTCACTTAACCGTGACGTCCACACAAAAGAGTATTCCTCAAATTGATTATACTTTTTACACTCTTAAAGTAAAATACTAGATTGCATTTCAATTAGTAAGGGGTAATGGTTTCTCTTATTTATCAAAATATTCTTTTTACAACTCTATCTGTTGTTGCTAAAAGAGCAAACTAAACCACACACTAGAGCAATTGATTAAGAAGGGGCAAAAGAAAGTGAGAAAAGCCAAGTAAACATGGCTAAAATGAATTCTTGGTGTCTATATTTCATGTTGAAAATTGGCTCATAAATCCACTGGTTTGATATATGGAAGCCGTCCTTGCTTGAAAAAACCTCTGTAAATGTGTAATTTCTCCCTTGACAGAACACAGCCGAAAGGCTATCTTTCTTTTTCTTTCTCCTCCCCTCTCCACTCTCTGTATGAGCCTCATGTTGGATTAATGCTCTGCTCGCTCCCTTCATGTTCTCAGATATCTCCTTTCATCACTGCTCATCCATTCATCAAAACCTGCCTTTCTCTCTCAAGTTATCTGCATCTAGAACCATTTTGTTGTAGATACAGTATTTTTTAAAAATAGTCCCGGAAATGTGGGCCTATTAATAAGTAGTAGTCCCAATTGCAAACAGGAGTGCAGGGATGCACCACCAGCCATGTGTAAATGATAAAGATCTACGGAAACTCATCTAGCTGTCCCTGCCATAAGCTCCGACTGGCTATAGTGTGCTACGTGCAGTGCTGATGTGAAAAGCATGAGGCGTAGTATCTTATAATGTGGTGGTGATGGCAGTGAGATGGGATCTCTTTATCAAGGCCAGTCTACGACTTTAATCACGGTCTAAGAGGTGTGCTGACTATTTATCATAATTGAACTGTATCCGGCCTAATCGCTGGCATACGTCACTGTCGACAACCCGCCTGGCTGCAGCAGCAGACTGTGCTCCTGTGATTGAACACCCAGTTAAGAGAAAAGGTGTGGACTGTGGGGCAGAATGCAGGAAGAGGCAGGTTATCTGTGAGAGATGTGATAGAGCACTGTTCAAATACATTATGCTGAGAGGTAATGTGCTGATCTGACACTGATTAGATTGGTGATGCCTTCTTTCTGCAGCACATCACTGTGTACCCATCATGCAATTCACTAAAGGATAGAGAAGGTGCAATAAGGACAGGCTCTTGATAATGTCTTCAAACTGTGAGCGCTACGTGCATGTGCTGAAGGCTGAAGCACACCTCACCTCGGCACAAGTATCACTTTGACTTTCCCCTTGTCATGTATTTAGGTCACCTTGTGGGTGCAAACTTTTAATCATTGTTCCACATCAAATTCACCTGTGCCCTCTGGGACGCAGTGCAGCGACAAAGAGACGAGAACCTGAAAATGTTTGGAGTTGGAGAATCCGTGCCCACAGGGCTGGACAGTGGAAGTAATTTCCACTGGATTTTTTTGCTGCTGGGGGAAGTCTGCTGTAACGCAAACCCAATCACTGGTTCTAAGCAGTGCTTACAGCTAGGCATTAACCCCACTGTCCACTCTCCACATCAAGGCCTCAGGAGGCACCAAGAGTGGAGCAGAGAGTGGGAATATCTGGACTTGGACTCCTCTGCACTTCTCCTGGAATATCTGTGCTCAGGTTTTGTTCAGGACAAGTTGAGAGAGGAAAGAATGTAGAAGTGCTCAGGTTTAGGCTACTGTAAACCATCAAAATCCCTCAATCAGTAATCATTTTTGTAAAAAGTTCATATACTGTAAATAAGACAATTAAATTAATGACTGTTGGCCTATATTCTTACTGTTTTAGTTTGCACTAATACCATCTGGTTAGCGCTCATCCCAGCCCAACACATCAGACTGGACCATGTGTTCTCCCATCACAAAACACATCAATTCGATTTTTCTGAGTCAAAAAGTCCTCTGAAAAAAGTCAAATCAGATCGAATCCTTCATGTGATCTACAGCTGCCACAGCAGGGGAATGACTCGTTGCCCATAACACACCAGGGTTGCTGAGTAGGTCAATGTGCAGCAAGGTAACATCACCCTGGGGTGCAATAACAAATGTTTTTAACCTTCTCTGAGGTGACACACCGGCTGCTGCCTGCTGGCACAGCACACCTGGTTAACAATATGCAACTCCCGTCCAAGTGACGACTCCACTTACTTACAAGGTACACACATTGAATCGCTCATCACTCAGATTTCTGCCCAACACAAACAGGCTGAAATGGCACAATGTCAGTATAAATGCGCTGTTTTCCAGGCCGTCGGCGGAGGAGCAGGTCTTGTGACGCTCCATAGGGGGTTTCTGGAATCCTGTAGTTCACGTTCTGGTGTCATCACCCACTCAGGCTGACTGCTTGCCTGGCTGGGCCGCCACCACCAGAGCCTCAATTACCTGACTGACGTTTCATTAGCGCCTGCAGCTGATCCCATGGCTGAGAGGCAGTGGGGCGCACAGGAGCATGGAGGAAGCAAGAGAGGCAAAAGGGGGAAGAGGACACATTACATTCTCATGCGCTGTCAGTGTCAAAGCTATACATCCGCACAGACACTCATTACATTGCAGTCATTTAGTACATGGTGTTATTGAGCTGGACTTTGCTAAAATAGAGCAGGCTGAGTGTGTGACACGGTTGTGGAGCTGACACTCTGAGTCTGGACTGGCTGTGGGAGCTTCTCAGACTTAAGATCATTCCAGTTTGTTAATTATGCAACTCTTTGTTTACTTGTGATAACTGGTAAATAGCCTTGATTTTGCATGTGTACCTGGTTAGTGTGTGGATTGCATGTGGCCTTCAAGCTTGGGGCTTGTGCTGGCATTGTCAGAGATGATCCAAGTCGGAGCTGAGGGGGGCTTAGAGGGACCCCTGCACTGAGCCTCTCCACTGAGTCCATGCTTGGCTGGCTTCTACTTCCCATTTGTCAACCCGGGCTAGTAAGACCCCCGGAGAGATTAGGGTAGAGCAGAGACACTAGAGGACTGCAAGGAATAAGAGGATCAGTTAAGCCATAAACACAGACAAGTTTGTGTCTCTCACCCACTCGTGCGGCGTGACAGTTTGTAATGGGTGTCAAAAGTTGGCACTTGCTGTACATCTTCCTTTACAAGACAGTGCAATGGCATGTGTCTTGAGACAATACATAGTAGCAAGTAAGTTTGATTAGCAGTGTTTTAAAAAGTGATTCTCATAGCACACTAAACAGAAGAGCTAACTGTATTGACCTGCGTTGACCTAAGCTAATGGACCATGATGCAACTCAGAGCTGCAAATTCAAAACGCTGTAATTAGAAATCTGTCATACAAAGCCCCATCAGTCAATGCCAGGGTTCGGCTTCATTTCCATATTTTTGAATATTCTACTTAATTATGCAAAGAGAATAGTGAGGTAGATGAGAAGTTTTAAGAAAGCCTCATAAAGTCCTTATTAAGAGCAGAAGGGATTAATGACAGTTAATATGAGGGCAATCAAACATTTAATGCAAAGGCCCTCCTGCAGGCAAACACTATTTAAATGAGTCAATTACACATTCATTATCTACAGCCCGACAAGTGCAGTCAGATCTGCATCAACGTTTGTGCATAAAATCAGTCCTCTCTTAATGAAATATTAGAGAAGTTAACAACGCAGACATGGGAAATGTACAAATATTGATTGCTTGAGGGCTTGGTTAAACATTGTCTTCCAATCTGGTGAGAATGCTCCATATTCATTGGAGATTGTCTCATAAATCATAATTATCGAGTTAGCATGATCTCTCAATTAACGACGTAGCATTGTTGAAGTGGACAAGTGCAAGAGAGGAATCTAGGATTGCCTGTTATAAAATCAGCATGTTCATCCAGTATATCTCTTCTGTGACTTTCTGTAAATTCTCATTATTGTAACAAACCACCTGAAAATAAGTGGCAAAAATATACATTTCAGCACAGTATAATATGACCAAACTATGCAGATACATCATTGTCAGGACCTCCCCATGCTGGCCCTCTTTCTGTGCGTCTCTGCCTGCACTCTTGTCAGTTGCCCCAGCACACAATTACTGTGTGTGATTGCTATCAGATGGGACGGTCGGGGAGGCTCCCAAATTAGGGCCTAAATAGGATTTCCTACAAGGCGAAGGGCACAAGCCTGGACATGGTAATGAAAGCCTATACATCACAATCAGGCCGACAATCCTATTCATACTGCAACACATTACTCTCACTCCTCATAATTATAGAGGGGTGACAGACGGGCCTGTGAGGCATGGCGGAGGAGGTGCGAGGGCTGGGCTGGGGGCGTCTGCAACGGGACGGCGCCTGAGCACTGTGACAGTTAGTTTCGAGTGGCTTCTTCTTTCTCTCCACTTGTGTGATCTCCTGATGTCAGCAGAGACAGGATTAGACCAACACTGCACTGGTGTCTATTCTACACAGAGCAGCTCCTCCGCCACCTACACTGCCCTGTGAAACTGACAGAGAACTCTAATGATTACAAGTTCACAAGTGCAACTTTTCACTTAAAGGTGCACTATATGGAACCTTACTCAAGGGGCTCCGCCACAGGCTTGTCTCCATGGAGATGTTACAGCTTTGTCTGGAATGTTCCATAATATGGCATTAAACTTATCTATCTTGCATTTCTTTCAATTAATTGTGTTTTATTGCCTTGAAAAACATGCACCAGAGCTTGCATCTCCTCAGATCTGACCTGTGACTTGTCCTGGTGTCTTCACTTGTCCATACTGTGGAACATTCTAGACAAAGCAATATAACGTCTCCATGGTGGCCAGCAAGGGAGTAACACTCCACCAGAAAAGTAACAGTGCAGTTTAAAGAAATATCACTTTTGTTTTGGTCTTTTAAATTATCTTTACATTTTTCATGTTATAAATGTTACTGGTCAGAATAGTGATTATCTAATCCAACTGAATACAAATCGTCCTTCATTAAACAAAGATAATTGAATGCTGGTTCATTATCCATCTTCATAACCAAAACATTTTCAGATTTGCAAACTTTAATAGTCACAACATGAAAGAGTGTAACAGATCTGATCTCCTTCTCCTTCAGGCCATCTAAAATCCTGCTGTATCCAATAACTTATTTTAAGCTTTTTTGCAACCATTTTTTTTCATTAAAAATGTAATGTTTGACTGCACATTTTGCAATCTGCTAAAATTCTTCCAAAGGGAGGCTTGCTGGGCAGCCACAGACAAACATTCAGACTGAAAAGAAGTAAGGGGGGACACTGCGATCAATACCACGAGTGGGAATCAGCGATGGAGAGAATAAGACAATGGCCTATCAGATTGAGGTTGACTTCTCCTTGTATGTGTTGCTGGTCTGTGACAATAGATTGGCCCGAGAAAATCCAATGGCACTCGCAGACAACGCAAAAGGGGAAAGGGGGGAAGACAGATGAAAAGAAAGATTGCTAATGCTCTCCAAGCGGGCATTTTAATCTGTGACAGAGGGGGGATTTGGTGAAAGCCATTATCACAGAGGTACCCCCTTATCCTCATGCTTCCTTTCTTCTCTGATAAGGCAACCTTATCAGACTGCTCAAAGGCAGATGTGTGTGTGTGCCTGCATACATGGGTTTGCATGTGTTTGTATTGCAAAATGGGTATTTCCAAATGCAATTCGCTGGAGCTGAGAAAGCCTTATACCACCAATGTAAATCACCTTAAGAAGTCGGTCAAACGGTGAGGATCACGACATGGATTTGGATCATAATAACGCACTTCAGTAGGCAGAGAAATGGCCATGGAAGCGAGGAGTTATCATGGAGGTGCATTGTTACATGTGTTTCCAACTGTGGCTAAGAAAACAGATTTAGAGAATATCATAGCAGGTCACAAAGTTCAGAAAAAGTCAAGGCGACAGTTGATTTCTGTGAAGTTTGTGTTTGTCAGATGTAGCAGGTGCAAGAGGTCACGACGGGGACGCAGATGTTGTGACCAGACAGTGGATGACAGCTCCTAATGTAATGGACTGAGAAAGGTTAACTGTTTCTGGTCAAGCAATCAGCAGACAAAAGTTCAGTAGGATTTTGCCTGCTGGCGCTGCCTCTCTACATTTGTACTTAATATTTGCTACTTTTATACACAGCGCTCTTCTTTTCAATGTGGTGTCCACTCTGGGATCAGGACAATCTATCACATCTTGCCCCTCATTAATCACCCCCAGCATTCCGGGGTAGGGGCAGGAAGAGATGAAGACGAGAGTTACTTTAAGTTACTTTGGAAAGCTTACATCTGCCTTCAGAAAGCTGCATAACCCCCTGCCCATAAGTGGTCCGATTGGAAGAAAACCAAATGGACCAGTCTTCCCTCTTCACACAACCTCTCATGCATGCTTTTCGGGGAGATCTTAGGGACCGTTTCTAACCTTAACCATTGTTACTTAACCTAATAACCTATTTTAACTCATATTTTAACTTTAAATCATGTTGTTGATCTAATAATAAAGGATAAGGGTGTGTATACAGATTGTTGCCTCGACCACTTTTAGTTCATATTGATTGATATAATTTTCAATAACATTTTATTTTTCTTGTCAAAACATATAAAAAGGCTTGATACTAAACATAAACAAGACACATTTTGTCAAATAAATAGTCAAAATTCAAACCACGTGTTTTTAATTGAGGATTTCTTGCAGACATCTTGAAACTGACTGTTAACTTGCTGATTGCTGATTTGAAATTATTGGATCTTGATTATGTGAAAATTTGCGCAACCTTAACGAACTAATACCTTGACTAATAAAAGATGGCATTATGAAAATATTGTATATTTTATATATATAGCTTAACTTTTCAGTATTTACCCTTTGGTTCCCTGTTACTATTAATGTAAAATAGTTCTAGTGATGATTACAATGACAGATGGGCTCTATTTAGATGAATGTTACATATCTAGTTCCACTGGCCCCTGCATGAGAAGTCCAATGCAGCTGTTATGACCCTCGAAACCTTCTGCATCTCAGGTCTCCTCTCATGGCCTTTTATTATGGATCAGTGGATCAGAGCTGAGCAGCCCTCCACAGAACCGGCACACTGGTTAATTCACTATTGATCCTGGCCCATGGGCCAATCTCCACTTGTGTTTGGTTTGGGACTACAGTTTTTTCAGTCATGCTCCATCCCTCCCTTAGGGCCCAGACAGAAGACCTTGCCAATGTGTTATCAGTCAAAGTGGAGACACTAGGAGTCTGAGAAAAAAAAGAATTAAGTCATTAAGAGATTCCAATTTGACTTATACTTTTGTACAAAGATACTATTATAATTTGCAAAATGGGAGGATGCACGTTGTAGAACTGTCCGTGGTTCTGAAAAGAGCATTTGCTCCAGTGGTGCTTTTCTCACTCTAAATTGCTCCACTGAATGTGTTGCCACTAATTGTAAGCCTATATGTCTTCCAGTCCACAGTTTCTGTCTCCCTATTTGCCCTCTCAAATACACACAGCTGCCTCTCCACCTCTTCCAATAACAGTCCTCTCATTCTCTCCCAGTGCTGTGCTCCCATTGCCCTCCTCTTCCTTCCTCCCAGTAACAACATTCCCTGGACTAATTGTGATTCTGTCAGCAGGTAAATGCTTTGTGACCAGTGTGTGACAGTCCTGCCTGCAGCCCCCAGCTTTTCCCTGACAGTCATTGTGGGCCCAGACAGGCCCGCCTCAGCAGCGCTGGCACTCAGTTAGCTGGCAGTGTATATGGATGTGGCCTCTCAGCTCAATAGTGAGACTCCAACTGTCGACTAGTTTGACACTCCCATTACCTCACCACAGAAACAGGGCGACAACAGAGAACAGCTGGATAATGCAGTGTCTGAATGACAATACTCTCAAAGCCCCGTCTCACCTTGTCCCTGAGCAGTGACAACAGCATCCTGATAGTGTCAGCGCACATCCACGCACTGTGACAAGTCAGCACTTTTGACTCCTCAGTTTGATATGAAAGATATGCCTAAATTTAGCTGGATGTGATATGAGGATTGATGAATGACTGATGAATGACTGATTGACAAACACCACCATTTCTTGTCAATAAATACATATTTAAATAATATCGATATACTGAAATTTGTAGGGCAAAGTTTTCCAAAAGAAGCTTTTGTGATGCGTCCTGTTGGGGTTTGGTGAACAGAGTCAGCTAATTAAAGCAGGCTGTTGACAGTTGTCAGTGTGACCCTTAGCGCTGCACTTCCCCAGAGGCCCAGTTAGCATGCTAATGCTAATCCCCAGTGACGGGGGACAGGGCACGGCTGTCCCCTGTAGGCCCTGTTGTTTGGACCACAGGATGTGTGAGGACAGGCACAGTGATGTGCTAACATGCAGACGTCTCCATGTTCATGTCACACATCTGTAATTATAAACGAGGCAGGGCCAGTGGGGACATATGTGCAGGACGGCCTCTTGTCTGCTTTTAACAAAGCCAGAAAAAGAGCAGTCTGTGCCCCCAAACAGGCTTGTAAAGAGCAACAGGTTTACTGGGATTAATGTGAGGATATGCCTCAAGCGTCTTTAGCCTGTTGAAGATACAACGTGTAAGAAGTAGAGCCAACAAAACCCCTCATTTCTATTAAACAGAAGTGAGAGGGTCCTGCACCTGTCAGCCTGCTTCAGCTGGCCTCAGTCTCTCTCTGTTCCTTCACACAGGAAGGTCAAGGGCACATGCATATTCATGCACAAACCTGGCACAGAATCGATGGCTTTTAATTGTTTTCTCTTGGTTGGTGGCGGGACGTGCCAGTGTCTATTGATCTGTTTGAGCAGAGGCCACTCACAGAGCACGACACGCAGACCTTTACCTGAGTGAACACCGATAGACTGTGTGTCTGTGTGTGCATTGGAGCTGTGATTAGGACTGAGACACAGGCAGCTGAAGGCTCTGGGGCCTCATGGGGCCAGAGAAGGGAGTGGTGAAGAGAAGGGAGTGGTGACAGACAACAGACTCATACTACAAGCTTTAGAGGAGGCTTTCAGTCATTAAAAATCAATTATGAATACATATGCATAAAGGGCTGTTTAATAAAATAAATTATTAAACTTCAAAACAGCTTGAATTTGAAGATGATGTAATTATAGACGGACTAAATAATAAAGAAGTTTAAAACCATTACAATCAGACCTAAATACATTTTGTATTAAAATGTAATTTGTTTTTTGCCTCTGTGTTTTGACTTTTTCTTCTCCTTTTTTTCTCTCGTGAAGATAAATGCGCTCACCTGTTCACCTCCCAGTGAACCACATCTAGTCTCTAAAAAGATTATCTCCTCCAGAGCCCTCCCTGCCCTTTTTCATTTATTCTTTTGTCGCTGGTTGAATTCGTCAATTTGAACAGGCAAAGTTGTGAGATGGGGATGGAAATGTGTGCAGTAAAAAGAGGAGCTGCAGCCTGAATTGAGGAGGAGGCGACAGAGACAGATAAAAAAAGATGGTGACAGTCATCCATTTGACCCGGGCCGTTGAGTGAGCGCAGTCTGCCTTGTCAAATCTCTGAGCTAACAGTGAATAGCCATATCTGTGCAGAGCATAGAGGGGTGTCATGCACTGTGGTTTCATGGTTCAGGATAAGGCTGGATAAAGTCATTGGTTGGATGTCACACACTGAGACCCACTTTTCTCAGTTTGCCCTCTTCCTCTCACTGCAACGAACTTGGAATAACACACAGGACCTCTCGCTGTAATCAAATCGACCCATTTGTGTGGAAAGTGACTATCAATGAAAACTGCTACATTTTCAAAAAGACAAACACTTTCTTGCCCACTTGACACACTCACATTGAACAATGGGAAGCCTCAGATATCCAAGCCGTCTTTGCGTTTGTCTTTCTCCACCACCTCTCTCCAGCACATTATAATATCCTCCTATCCACATGCACAGGACCTATTACTGGCTCATTAGCCCGAATCATAGAAGAATTACACTGCAGCCGTTCAGAGTGGAGCAGGGAATGGGGAATTTTTAGCTCAGGAGTCAAGGGTTAAGTTCCCAATCAAAATGGCCAGGCAGATGTATTCAGACATTTTAATATTGGCCATTGTAGAAGCTAAAAATTGTAATCTCGTACTGGCACAGCTGCCCCCCCAAGGCAACTCAAAGAGTCATAAGGAGGGGGTTGGTGTTTTGATGTACCCTGTAGCATTGGGATAATTGTGTTGGAATTGCTGCCACCTTGAACACCTTTCAGACAAAGTGTCCTCTCTTACATAGTCTATTGCCACTTGCTTCAGAGGGAAAATACATTGCACACTAAATCTGATGCTGTATTTGGTTTTTGGACAAAAGTTGGCAATGGTAATATGAAAAAAACCACAAGAGGGTGCCAATGATAAAGACAATACAGGCCAACTACACAATAAAGTTCACAACACAGAATGATGATTTTACAGTGAAACTCTGATTACTTAATTTAACCTGTTGGATTGATGATAATACTTCTTCCAGTTGTGCTATGGTCTCCTAATCTCCTCCGCCCCCCTCTCCGTGGTCCTGTCCTCTCGCAGGGTTCAAACTAATGACTAGTGACAGTCCACTGAAGGGAGCGAGCTGTTTGCAGTCAGCAGTGCGTTTGTTGGTAATTTTTTTCCAGAGTGTCACATTAGTGTCAGCCTCGTGGCACCGGGAGGGGCCAGGGGCAGGGGCAGAGGCGAGGAGGGCAAAGTGTTAGGTTTGGTGTTTCTTTTGGGTGAAGATTAGAACATTGATGGCAATGAGGAGTGGGTACCATTTCAAACCATCCACCTCCTTTTATCCTGCCTTATTAGACCAGACGAGTCAGAGAACTTTGTATATGAGTATATTTACTTATTTAGGCCTGTTCATGCATGGTTAAATGTATTCAGTGTTTAAAAGATGTATTCGTTATTGTTATGTTTTAAGAATTTGCTTGAAAATAATACAATGAGTATAATAAAAAAAGTTAAAAGTTAAATGTTGTATAACAGCTGTTTGTCAAGACAATAAATGGTTATTGACCTTAACTTGCTCATGTGGATCTAAAGCCTCTGCAGACTGATTTAGGAACCCACTGGGGAAGTCGCAAAGTGAACTGACTAACAGCCCATTGTTGCAGTCTTTTCAAATGGGAATGTCTGCAATCTGCATATTTGAGTGAATTGAACAAGGGCAAGGTAGGGCTTGAATGCATGAAGGCAGTACACCCGGAGTGGGTGTGCTGTGAATGTGAATGAACATGTGTTTGTAGGGGGCAGAATCTGCCCCTCTGGGAGGAAGTGATCAATGATTGAGACCATAATGCACCTCTCTGTATTCCTGCTCACATGTGCGCTCACTGCTGCTTTTGGAGCTGTCAGACTCACACACTCCCAGTTTTAGTGGAGAGGGGCATTGTCACATGTTCGACAGCTCATCTCTCACAGCTGTCTGCGCGATGGCCTTTCTCCGTCTCACTTCCACCACTCGCTCTCTGGCAGACTGCTGTGCTCTGGCACTGCTGTCTCTCCCTATGTTAATATAGTGGCTAACCTCTCTCTCCATAGCACAGCTACAAGTCAGTCTCTGTTGATATACTGAGGAGAGTGTACTGCGCTGCACACTACCAACTGACTTTGGAGAACAGAACTCCATCTTTACCATGGCTACAAGTGACCACTCATTAAATCCTCCAATTATGCCGACCTTGTCCCTTTTATTTTTTACAGGAGTTGAAAATGTAAATACATAACACATTTCTTGTTTTGGTTGGTAAACATATCGTTTACTAATTATTTGTCTTACTAATAATCATCACTAATCACTGGAAACTATTGCAGCAATAACCCTATTACTCCACAGTCACAGTGGAATTAAATGAAAAAATCAAACATTTATTCTGACACAATACAGTCAAACTGTGAAGTTAAAAGACTCCTTTTAAGTCCCTGACAACGTAAGTAGATAAGTTGCAAAAATGTAATTCATCCATCCTAGACTACTCCAATCTACAACAAAATCACAATTCACCCCACTAAATTCAAATGTTTTATGCATGCCCTTTTTTAAATATATTTTGCTACTTTTATTATTCATTGTTGTATGTTGCACCTTAATGCCAAAACAAGTTCCTAGTTTTTGAATCCTGTTCATTTACAATGGTAATAAACCTTTTTGATTCCGAGTCCGACATTAACTACTGTATTTACTTGTATTAACACATAGATAAGTCTAAATCTTCATAAATCCCAATGTTTGGCTGTGTGGGTGAGTGTGTGGCAGTCATGAAGACAGCCAACTGACTCACCTCCTGCCAGAAAATGAAGACATACAATTAACATCGCATCCCATCATCCTCAGCTGAGCAGGCAGGCCTGTAATTGGCTAGCTGACCAGCCTGCGTGGCTTCGGGTGGCAATTTATTCTGAGAGCCACGCAGTTTACCCTGGGCGCCTAACGGCCCCTGTGCCATAACCTGGCTGAGGCAGCGGGGACATCATTAACACTTCACTGGCCTGCAGGACACATACACATCATTCTCCATGCACCCACCACAGTCACCAGCACAAGGGCCAAATTGGACCAGCAGGCCAGAAATAATCATCAGTGTGTCAACGCAGCCACTTAAGCAAGTCCACTCAATGATCAAATAAGACTGGGCCTTAAACACCACTAAAAGTTAGTAATAAAGTTGGTCCAATCCTGGATCAGTGGTTTCTAATCCTGATTTGGGTGACGGACAGTTGTCTCAGTCCAAAACAATGTCTGACAGAGGAGCTCCTACTTTAGTAATGACCTTGTTTTGTCTGGAGGAGACATGTGCTGGTCTCATGAAGACACTGTAACAGTCAGTCTGGACTCTTTATGTGCCCATTTAAAGTCTGCATCTGCTGTCTGGACCTCCACAGCTCCATCCACTGTTCACAAGAGACAAGATGAGAAACAGTGACACCAGGAAACACGCCAAATAAACATAATAAATATAAAAATAGCAGAAGACTAGATGTCTATAAAATCTTGAAATATACAATATTTTAAAGGAACATTCTTAGAGAGAGCATTCATTTCGATCCTTACAGAAGTTCTCTCTCATGTCTGTTCCTCTGCGGTCATATTCCCAGTTCACACATTTGCTCCATCAGGACTCCGTTTGCTCTGATTACACACACTTCCACACACTTCCCAACGCACACAGGCTCACAGCCAAATGGCTGTTCATTAAAGACAGGGACCTGAGGGGAAGCAATCGTCTGAGAGACGGAAATTGCGTGTCACATTAGATTAGCAGAGTAAAGCCTCTGGATTGGCTCCGGGGAATAAGGAATTATTTCAATTACATTATTTCAAAAACTCTTTAAGCAATACCAATACCGATAAAAACAAATTAAGAGTGATTCTGGCTGATTTGTGGTGCTCTAAGCTATGCTTTCTGACACTGAAAATCTGATACAAATCATTTAGATATTACATGATGTGTAATGTGGCAGAGTTTAAAGCCGATTATCTGTGACAAATGTACCATTATTTTTCATCATGTTGCATCAAAAGTGAATGTTCCCACGTCAGTCTGTCCCAGACCACTGTGGTCTGTCAGACACGTGTGATAACTCCATCAAACCTCATTCATACAACACAAACATTCACACCAACATACAATTGGGATGCTGTTTAAATTTAACTCTATGTGTCTGAGACTGCAGCTGTTCTGTTGAGTTTAAGCCTACTTTGTTCAAAAGTAAAAAGTAAAAACACAACTGTAGGGTTGATAATGTAGCGTACTCCTTTTCTCTGTGCGTAAAGAGTAAAGAGTGTGCGTGCGCATATGTGTGCGGGGCCGTGCGGCTCGGGGGGAGGAGGGGGCTCGGAGGGGGCGCGGGCCGCCTCAGAAAGAGGGCTGGCAGAGAAGAGGCAGAGGGGACTGTCGCTCCAGCACCAGCACACATCAACACAACAGAGACGCACCGACCTGCATCAGCGCAGTCCGGCTCCATCCTCAGCGCAGACGAAAGGAGCAAACATCTGCGCCTCAGCGCACTCTTGGACCGGACCAGCTGCAGAACACGCGCGTGCGCCGCTTCTGTGCGTCGTCCTGAAGAGAAGAAGTTCTGAGAAAGTTGGTCCCAGTGGAGACCGACGCGCTTTCATTACTTCACAGTGAGTAGCGCCTGATTCCGTGGCAAACTGGATTTGTAGAATACAGACTTCTGAGGATTTGCGGATATTTAGCCTTTCACTTAACTTGAGAAGGAGCACGTGGCTTGAGCAAAGTGTGAAGAACTTCACGGAACGTGAAAGTAGCGACATGCTAAAAGATAAGATGAGATAAACTAAGATAAGCAGACATTCACTAAACACTGTTAATGCACATTAGACTGATATAGCAAGAAAGTGTGCAATACAAATAGGCTAAGCTGGATGAAAAGGTTAGACTGTAACATAACCTATTGCCGCAGTGTACAGGTCACAAATAAAATAAACTATTTTACAGCTGGTCTGAGTTTACGTTTGTCATTCGGATTTTAATTATGCCATGTTTCAGTCGTGTGAGCTACACTGTGTTTTTGCATCATTCTGGTCGCTGTGATGTTGAATATATTGATTGATTAGTTACTAGCACCCTCTGTTGCGAAAATCCTTTGAGCTGACAGTCACATTGGAACTTCTCACACTTTTTGGGGCCTTGAAGCGAAAATCCGCCCCAAAATCAGCCTTTGTTAGGAAAAAAATCAACATCATAGAATTGAATTAATAAATAAATACGTAAAACATCGGCCTACAGAAATACATTTTGCATGTTTTAGACAATATTGTTCTCTCCTCTCAAGATCGAAATATATTTATTGGCAATTTTGGTTGTGCTAATAAATTTGTATTTTATTTATGCTGTTTATGCTTTTATTTATTCAATTGAATTGAATATTGAAGGCTATTGAATATTGGCTATTGAAACTATTAATTATTTTATTATTATTATTATTAATATTATTATTATTATTATTATTATTATAATATATGTGTAGATGAAAAAAAGAATGATACTAATTTAATTAGTGTGTGTTTTTATAATACCAATTAAACTGAAAGACACAAAAGACATCACAGTAATGTGGTAATGTGATCTAATTGTCTTTCATGTTTATGTGTGTCCACAGAGCCACTGTCAGGAGGTGGATGGACCTCCACCAGCCCTTCAAGATGGACAGCCCCTCATACCTGCCGGCTCCTCTGGCCTCCCCTGCTCTCATGGTCCTGGCTTCCACCGCTGAGGCCGGTCGGGACGCCTCTGTGCCCTGCCAGGCGCACAGGCCTTTTGGTGTCCCGACCTCTGTGGAGAAGGACCTGCACTTGCCTTTCCCTTCTGCCTCTTACACTTTCACATCCATGTACCAGCGCCAAGGCCCCCTGTCAGGCACCTTCACCCCCAGAGACTTCCCCGCCTCCCTGCTCCACCTGCACCCACAGTTTAGTGGCCCAAACCTGGACTGCTCTCCCCTGGGCATGCTCAGCCACAGCAGTGTCGGAGCTTTCAGACCGTTCTCCTCTCCTCCAGAGGACAGGGAGCCGGGCGGGTATCAGTCAGCTTTCACTCCTGCAAAGCGTCTAAAGAGCTGTTTTCCTGATGTGGAGGGAAAGGAGTTTGACTTTTGCTCTTCAGGGAACTCCCACAAAACAGGAGAAGACTCCGGGAGAAAGTTGTTTTCTATGTCGGGCCTGCTGTCTGACGGGGAGGCTTTATCGAGCCCAGAGGAACGCAAAGAGCACTGTGAGTACAGTTCCAACTACAGGCCTCTCATTCGATCTTATGAGCTTACTTTGACAAGATTATTTAAGGTAGTAAAATATTTTCTATTTTTGAGAAATATAGTCATTTTCTTTTCTTTGAAGTAACATTACTACTTTATTTTTTACTTTATTTTTTATTTTACAAATATAACAACCTTTTTAGCCAAAGACATATCAGGAAACCTTTCCCGTGTGCACTGGTTGTTAACATGTAGTCAGGCAAAGTGTTTACAGTGGCTGCTTGTGCCCAACTTTGACACCACTAAATTGAACAGTGTCACTCATTCAGCTCAGTGATCATTAGCCACATATGACCATTAGGCCTATTGGAAGTCAACCGCTTCCGTGGCGGGGAAACACAAATACATGGGTGCGTATGGAGAGTTGACATAGGCGGAGTGAGAGTTGGAACGAATGACACCCTGTCAGAGATAACGAGGTGGCAGAGATAGAGCAAGGGATGGAGGAGGATAGAGAAAAATAAAGACAGAGAAAGAGAGGGAGATGCAATGATGCACCACAGCCCAAGCTCCCAACGACAACCCCTCAGCTCAATATGGCCGCCCACACCAGTCGTCTGATTTGTTGACAAATGAGTGGGAGAGGTGTCAGTCAGTGTGTAGCACAGAGAGACGCTTCTCATTACTCCAGGGGATAATTGCCCAACGACGCGGGGGCACAACACACTCGCCTTAGAGGCAAGGGAGAGAGGGAGCAGGGACTCAGCAAGGCAATGCAAGGCATGATGGGAAATCAAACCCCCTCAGCGGCGGTCGCCAAGGGGAGCGCCTGACAGATGAAAGGGACCAGAGGAAGATGGAGAGAGAGCACCCAAAGGCGCGGCAGATCAGAGTGGGATACCACAGAAAATAATGACAATGGGGCGAGTGAAAGCAGGAGGGAGATGCACTGATACACGCACTCAAACATCACCTAAAGCAAACTTTCATCCCACACATAAAGGGCGGCTGCAGGGACGAGCCGTCTTAAGAAAAGTTTGGGTTGTGAGCCAAGTGTGTGTTTCTTCTTTATGTAGATGTGTGTGGCGTTGGAGAAACTTGGTGATTTTGTTGGTGGCGGAGGCTGAGTGACAGGGCCAGGGAGGCGGAGTGGCAGGGAGGAATCTCAATATGGAATTTTAATAAGGACGAGATGCAGACGCTGTTGGTGTGAGAGGTGTGTCTGTCTGACAATGTTTGGTCTGTGCATAGTGCGCCCTCACCTCCTGGTTTTGGGAATCTCATTTGAGGTGTGTGACAAGGACAAAATATGGGCTGCATTAGAACATGCACAGAGAAGAGTCTTGTCCCTAAAAAATGGATCGGGTAGGAAGCTGCTTTTCCAGCTTTATCCAATTAGATTGGAGCTCAGGCAAACTAAGAGCTTTAATGCAATTGAGCTGCAGCACTTTTCTAAGTCTGACATGCACTTGTTCCTCTTGACTGCGCAACCGACAGTCACTTCAGGACCAAAGTCTTAAGTGTTAAGCCTGAAATCTCCCTGTGTCTGTCTCCAATGCTGCCTCGCATTCTGCTGTGGAATCAAACAACACAAATGTAGTAGAAGTGATTGTAAAAACATTTTACATTTTAACCAAAAGAAATGACTTGACTTTATCAAGTACCTTAATCTTGTCAATCATCAGCCTTTTTGTGCTGATTTCTTCAGACTTGCCTCTGTTTTATCAGAAGCCCAGAGACACGGTGTGCTCTGACAGCTGTTCAAACAGCCATGCTCCCTTTCAAAGGGCACATGTCTTCACTGGAGCGAGTCATGCTTATTTTCCTCAGGGAGATGCTTTCCACAGCAGGACAGAGCCGCTCTGGAACGAGTCTTACTAGAAAAGTTTAGAAACTAGGAAAGCGGCCTGACTATTAGAAAAATCTGTCCCTTTAGTCAATACATTTTAGCATCACATTATGAATAAAGTGATGTTACACATACACATTTTAATTTGTGTATACATCCCATCGCTGGCTGGGTGCCATATGCTGTAGTTGGTTATGCTGATTTAATAAAGGTGTGTTTTGGTGCAGCTGTCCGCTCTTCTTATTGAGTGAAGCTCCCTGTCGAAAGACACAGTGTTTACATCCCACCGGCAGACCACGGGAGATCAATGAGAACCACTCGATGCTCATGCATACGCATATAGTGTCTGCTGTTATTCCCATGGTGTGGGTACACCCTGTCAAGCATGTCCACTCAATGCCGTAGTCACACACACCATATGCCTTCACCCATTTCCTCCTGTTAAGGTAATGGTACTATAAAGTCAATTGTCACGTACAAAATTGGGCAAATAAATTGTAGTGATGTGGTCCTACATGGACATTACTTTTGTGATGATACAAAAATGTGGGTTGGCCTGTCCCTAAAACATAATGTCTTGTAAATTGGTAACTCGAATTGAACTTGTATGTATTTTGTAGACATCATAAGACATAATTAAAGTCTTGGCCTTTTCCTTAAAGTCACACCCTTTGCATGCCTATGGTAGATCTTTTAAATCTTTTTCCACAATTTTCCTGGATGCTTTCCCCTGGACGACGTTGTGTCTCACACACAGGACTCACTGACCGCACTGGTTGTGCTGTGGCTGATGGCGAACCGTGCAAGAGGAACCATTACATTATTAAGGGTGGTAGTGTTTGATGTAAAAGCCGTCCGTGGTTGACTGTTCCCCCTCCTGTTGTGACTCTAGTTTGTTCTCCTAATGTCCTCGGTGTAAAAAAGGCTTTCATCCTGGCGGGAGGGGAAGCTCCTCTCCACTGTATCCTCTCTGACTTCACTATAAAGAGCCAGCGCTGAGGTTTTTGTCCTCGTGTTGACAGTGTAGACTTGTTTTAATGTGTGATGTGTGTGGGCAGAGAGTGTCAAGCCACGGACCACACGGCGTGTGAGAATCAGACAGAGTTCTTATGAGTCTGCCTTTTACAGTAGCAGAGGGAAATGTGTGTTTGTGAGGGGACTTTTTGAGGTGACCATGAGCACCTGTTAGACACAATGCCCTGCAATAATTTGAAGCATAACGCATCCTGTGGCCGCCGCATCTGTCATCACTGCACTACTTCTTTGCATTACGAGTGGGACAGAGAGGAAAGAGAGGGGTCATAATGAGTACAGTGCTTCATGGTCAAAGAAACAACTGCTATTCTGTAACACTATAGAATAACTCACCCTGTAAAGGGTTACTTATATTGCTATTTTGGCAGGTGATATTTTTATTCTGTCTGTTTCCTATGCCTACAAAATATATTTTTTTAAAAAAAAGTAATTTTAAGAGCATGACAAGAATAATATCAGATTTAAGTTCTTCGATTATTGCCATGATTGAACGATTATTCACTTTTACTGAGAACATGATCAAACAACAGTAAAATATTATATTTTCTTTCATTTCTTTCATGCCCATTGTCTAACACGTCCCACAAGTTTGTGAGCAGCTTTACAAAGTCAGACTCTCTGAATGACAAAAGTTAATGTGACAATAACCAGATGAAGCCAGGTAAAAAAGTACTTTATATTAAAGTGCTTTTGGCTTTTGGCAAAATAAAAAATGCTTACATTTCCGTCTCAAATATTCATGATTTAAATTGTTCAATTCTTACGATTATATTGTGACCTGAATAATCACGATTAAATAAATACTCTTGACATCTCTAAACAATAAAGGTCTGGCTCGATTATGGAAAAATAATAATCCAGGTATTTTAAAAATCACAGTTATTGAAATGATTACTCACATTGTACATCAGCGCACTATATGTACAAAAACAAACCACTGAAATGAAAACAGCTTGCACAAAGTAAATAGCTCCAACTTGCCTCAACCTTTCTGCTCATGGAAACACAAAATGATCGTCAGAGTTGGGGTAAATAATCGTTTAAGCTCGATTATGTAATTTTGTAATCGCTGGGTGAAATAATTGCAATTAATCGATTGTTTAGATTCATTTTGCAGTTGAAGTCAAAAGATTTATTTTTTTTAAATATGTGAATAATAATTAGTTACAACACTTATATTATGTTGTATGTATTATCACCACATTACTGATTAATAGTTGTGACTTTTAGCCGCTTTTCCTTCTTCGTCAGCTCCGTCCTCTTCCCTCTGTGCACCAGATCGACCTGCATCTCGACTGCTTCTGATCTCACATCAAAGAGCCCCTCTGTGGGGCTGCAGGCGAGGGGCATTGCTGTAGATTGAATCGCACGTTCGTGTCGCACACACATTCACACACACACACACACACACACACACACTCTCGGCCCTGTCCCCTGAGCTTCACAAATCAGTCAGGCAGATCGAGAGGGCAGTGAGGCCAAACTCTGGGTTAAACGTATGCCACAGAGGAGCAGCGTGGACGGACAATGTGACCACGCCATCCGATTTCCTTTGGAACAAACCATCTGATTATGACGCCATTAGTCGGCATCAGAGGAAAAGTAGCAGTGGACAATATATCAAAATTTTAAATAATATCGTGAATGTGGTTTTGAGGATATGCAAACTTTGAATACGGAGCACATTTTTTATAGTAAAAAAAATTGTCCATTAAAAAAGAATGTTGTAAACCTTCAAATTAAGTTAAAAGATGATTCATTTTACAGACATTTGACATTTGTTTGATAATTAAACCTCAACTAATATGTTAAAAGACACGTTTTAATACATTTATGTTGCATTGATATAATATTGTACGACAATCATTATCGAGATACTCCAAAAAAAATATCCACATACTCAGTTTTGTCAGTTTTGTCAATATCCCCCAACCCTACTGTCTATATAAACTATATGAAAATACAGACACTACAGTAGGTCATTTCTAATTGTCAATGATCAGCTTGGGTCTTTTGAATAGTGAAAAGTGATAAATGTTCAAATGGCACAGTGTTCAAACTGAAAAAAATAAAACTGTGAATTTCACATTAAGGTTAATAAATCACTACTGGGTGTTAACTAAAATTAAACTTGTACAGCACAGTGTGGCAAAGGAGCACTCCCCTCTTCCAAAGCTCTAAAACCATGAAGAAACGTCTAGTACTAGTAGTCTAGTAGTTTTGTGCCTTATCCCTGCAATACACAGATTTGGGATTTTAGTCGATCATTTGCCAAAAGATTTAAGTGATATTTCAATTTTAAGGATTGCATGTTCCTTGTCATGTCAACAGTATCTCTTAAGACACGTCTCGTTACTTTACTCGTGTGAATATGTAAATTACATTTATACGAGCAACGAACGTCTGTCCAAAATGACAGCACAAAAATACTGCAGAGTTTACTTTTAGATTTCCTATTCACAGCATGCATTATACAGGGATGTCTGCTTCTTGGTCAGACTATAGCTTTAGCTCACACGTCTTAAGAGTTGCTCAGAGCCATACAAATATTCATATTGCTCCATTGCTAGGGTGTTTTGTAGTGTCACAGACAGGCCTCATTACAGCATGTCACTTGTTGTAGCATGTGTTTGGTTGTAGTCTCCCAGCTGTGGAGGAGCCTGACGTCGAGAGCCTATACTGTTCGTCAAAGTTAGACCAGGCGTGATGGCTTTACCTCCCAAATACATGTGTCGCATTGATGAACACTGTCAGTCACATCCTACGTCGTTAAATGTACATATTGCTGTTATTTCTACGGAGTTGAACAAGTTTGTCGTGCGTGAATGTTAGAAAAAGTTGTATAAAAGATTAGTCGCACATGCGTTATTCTAATACTCGCAAAACTAGTGCCAGAGTCGTCCTGCGCTAGAGGCCGAAGTTTGTCAGGATCGACCCTTCACCCCGCCGCGGAGGAGTGTCAACACCCCTCCCCAATTCTCCGGGGAGAATAGGCCTAGGTCTGGGTCATAAATCACAAGCCTTATAATTGGTTGGAAAACAGCAGTCCAGCAGTATATAACCTTTTACGTCTCGTCTCAACTCTTTATTATGGTGCTAATGAGTGGCCGCCGATCAGGGTGAGAGCGGCGAGCAAAGGGGGAAGGCCAGAGTTCACCTCAGTAAAAAACGGGCTACTGGGAACTTATACACTGCAGACATTTTTACATAGACTCCAGGGCAAAGTCAGAGCAATGGGACAGCTGTGCACAGGAAGCTACTGCTAAAGGACATGCGCATATGCAAACCTGCAAACACATCTGCATATGCACACTCAGGGGCAGCAGGCTCAGCGGTATCCATTACAAGCTGGCATTAGTATGGAGATTGTGCTAATTGTCCCCATAGACCACACAGGCAGAGCTCGGCAGGCCCGCTGTGAGAGGACCAGCGCTGGCTCTCTCCTCACACATCCCATTGTCTCAGCCACGACCCGATTAGTGCAATTACAAATCAATCACTGAATGATTATGGGACCAATGCCAGAGATTGTTTCAATGCAAATGATGCCCTGACGGTGCGAAAATACTCAAATGTAAGTAACTTTAGCGTTGTGATTAACTAAAATCTATACGTTTATACGTTATATATAATATACATTATAATAATACAATTATTTGTGGTAACTCTTTGAAATAAGGTTCCACAGTAAACTGTTTATTAGGCGGTAATAAGCCATAGTTATTTGCTTATAAGTACTCAGACAATCACTAGCTTTTCTTTTAATAAGCAATTAACCATGTGTGTGTTAATAAACCATGTACATAATGTTTGTACGAGCATGAAGAAGCTGCTGATTAACCCTAACCAATAACCAAGAGACTTATTATTGCATTATAAATAGTCTACTAAGAAACCTTATTTTAAATTGTTACTGTATTTATACATTTTACCTTTTTTGAACCTATTGGTGGAGAATTAATTATTCTAAAACTCATACGGTGTTATTTAGGTTTCACAAACTCATTCATGTTTAAATACACATTGTAAGAATTTCTATAATAATATAAACAAGAAAAAAGGCCTACACAAACATTTTAATTGTGCTCCACCATGAACTTTTCTACATGTTACCACTATTTCCCCGTCGGGGGTGATCTGTCCCTCTGTCCCTGTCTTGGGACACTACATTCTTCCCTGTTTGCTGACCGTGATGAGACGGCTGTATCGACAGGGTTTGTGCTCACCAGGGATACTCCCTGTAAACCTTTTGCAACAGCGTACAGTTAGACACATAGAATACACTTTGAGAGTGATTTCAGGTCTACTTTGGAGGTTTGTTCAATCACTTTTATAGTTGTATGCTGTTGGCCTAACAAGCATGTTGTCACGGGTTACCACACAAGTATTTATGGTCCTTGAAAGAAAGCAAAACAACTTTATTTATCTCAGTTATTTATTGTTGTGTTCTTTTACCGTTTCATTGTCAAGTCAGCATCTCACATTAATCCGAAACTGTTTTGTCCTGTAAGTGGTGAACTTCAAGTCTCCCGCATTCAGAGTTAAGAGATAAGCTCATCTATATCTTCACACCCAGATAAAGAAACCTTTCATTTTAGCTCATCGAGGCAGACACAATAACATCCTACAGGACACACAGGTGCAGCCGGAGCTCCAGGTGCTCGCTGCTCTCGAGACAGTAACAGATGTTATCAGCAGCAGTGAGAGGTGCAGGGCTTCTCTTATGACGAGGCCATATGAGCCGTCAATGACACTGTCACTGTCAGGGGACAATAGGGGCTTTTACCAAATACTGATTATGATTTGGTTTGAAGTGTGTGCGGGTGGGTTCATCTTTGATTAGGAGCTCACCTGCTTTACTGCCAGAATAAGGGACAGGTGTGAAGCCAGGCCAGGTGCATGTTTTTCTTCCATTTATTTATTTTTAAACATAAAGCGACAAAAACGTACATAAAACAAACTGACCTATGTAAAGGCCAGGTGCGTGTTTTTCACTAATGCTCCTGATTCTTGGGCTAAAAAATTGTGCGAAGAGTTTTTCTTATATTGATAAATCACAATTGTTTTTATTTGATTTGATTTTGTATCATTTAAAATGGCTTTCAAAAGGAATTTCCTGAACATAAACAATGTAAACTTTGAATAATTGCCATTTAACACAAACAATAGTCATATTTCTTCCTCCAAAGTCTGCACTCTGCTCCAAACCACATACTTTTACTGACAAAGGATTGGCTGTAAATCACTTCAGGTGATTATTTAGAAATGACAGACTCTCGATTTCAATTAAAATTTGATTAGTTGCCCAGCCCTATATGTATGTTCTCTAACAATAACATTAACTTCTCTTGATGTATTTGATTGGCCTTTGTGTGTTTTTACTTCCACTCAGTTTTCCTCCACAGTTTTTACTAATTACTAATATAAGTATGGCTGCACAATATATTGCAAACTATTATATCAATACTGGATAACTCAATATTCGAACAAACTAAGTGTATATTGTGATAGCACCAAGCTTCTCCGTTTAGCAGAAGTTTACAGATTTATAAGTGAAAGCATTAAAAAAGGCTGAGTTTATGCAGGTTTTTTCAAGGCCTTACTTAGCCTTGATTAGACATGGTTTTGTCGTTGTCATTTTTTTATTTGTACACAGTTTGAAGTCAAGTCATGTACACATGACTTGACTTCAAACTGATTCTGATTGGTAAATGTTTGTGTCAATAGAAATTGTTAATATCGATAATGCCGTATTTAACAACCGTATCACATATCGCACATTTGTCCAGTATCATGCAGCCCTAAGAACAATGTGAGAAAACTCTTCCAATCTTAGATAAATAAATGTATTTGAAGCTTCATCCTCTTCACATTTGGGCACTTTAAAGCCTTCTCCTTTGTTAAACGTTGTTAACAAACTGTATTTACTGTTTTGTGAGTAATTGTTGCTCAGTGCCAGTGTGGAGCGCAGATATAATTAAACTCTTCACTGACTTGCTTCCACTCTCTGTTTGTCCTGCAGCCGTGCAAAGTTGAGTGCAACACAGTGATCTCTCATTTTCTCCTTATTAAGCACTAATTGAGAGAAGAGCAGAGGAGAAAATGAAAGGGGAGTGAGGAGTCGACTGGGGTTATAATGTGTATTAATCAGTGAAGCAGGTAATAGTCATCTCAGTGTTTACAGCCAATCTAATTAGCCACTAATGAGTAACTGTAATCTGTTGATGTCTTCATATTTTATCTGTCGCAGTGAAATATAGATTACTGTAATTACTGTTCATTCACACATGCTTAAGACTCCATACAACAAATGAGCAACAACCGCAGAAGTCTATAAAATGGATTCAACATTTTATAATGCAAACATTTCATATTCTATTGCAAGTCTTTGTTTCGTTTTTCTTTGTCTTTGCTAGTTTGTGTTTAGCGCTGCAAAGATTAAATGACTAATGTTGACTTGTCGACTATAAAAATAAATGTAGTCGTGTTTTGATCATCGTAATTGTAAAGCTCTTTTATAACAAAGATAATGACATTATTAAATCAAAATGTTAAAAAATAAAATCATCAATGTTACACTTTATTTATAAATATTCTTTATCTAGAAGCCTTCAATCGCCACATTTCAGTCTTTATTTGGTTGATCGTTTTTTTTAAATCTCAATGTACAATAGAAATAATTGTTTGACCTGACGACTAATCGGAAAAAGATTTTTTTTTTTAAAATCTCCGGTGCTGCCGGGTGGTCGAGTGGTTGGAGCACAGCACACTTGTGCTGGGCTCCGGGCGTGGCCGGCCGCGGTGCCGTGGTTTCGAGTTCCGACGGTGTGCTGCATGTCCTCTCTTCTCTCTCTCCTGCCCATTTCGCACTTGACTTTCCTGTCCGGGAAAGACTTCGGGCCAAAATCATAAAAAGATTCGAGAACAAAAATATTAATTAAGACAACCCTATTTGCATTATTAGTTAGTTTAGATTATTCATGATCTTTGACACTGTGAAATCTTGAATAACATTTTTTCACAAGTCTAGCTTTATGAAATCAAACTTTCTGCATGAAAAAGTAATGCTATTGCCAAATAAAAACTTATATAAAGATATACATTACATAGTTTGACTTTTTTGGAGTTCAGATTGAACCGACATTACACATCATTGCTTCACAGTTCCTATATTTTTAGTTTTTACGATTATATTGTGACCTGAATAATCACGGTTATCGATGAACCGAATCATCTTGACGTGCTAGTTGGCAGGAAAGCTAATTTAATTTAATTTAATTTACTAGTTACTGATATAAAAGTAACACTTGTTAGTCCATTCTGTCGGTCAAGGACAGTGGTAACTTTTTGACTTCCTTGTGGTCCCTGATCACTGTGATCTGTAAGCCACTATCAAAGATCATTGAGCCATGCATCTTAATGAGCTGGGCATTGATTGGCTGAAGCGCAGCACGGGAGGTTTCGATCTTTGCCCTCGGGTTTTGAGGAGGGAGATGTGACCGCAGAAGCACTGTTACATTGGCAGCCGCTGCTCTCCATCAATGAGATGATTGGACACATACATGCTGGACCACGCCTGCCCCTGATGGAACAATTGTGCTGTCTAATGGGATAGATGAGCGTGGCAGGAGCGACTTGAGTTGGAGCAGAGGTGTTGGGGGTTTGTGCTCTGATTGACCTGTGTCACAGAGGTTATGTTCATTGATCTTTTGGCCAGAATAAAGGGCTTTAGCCTGCGGCGCTTCACAATGAGTCTATTTGGGCTTTAGAATTCCTGTCCAGTCCCAGCAGGGGCAGTTTGATCATGTGACCCACACACACACTCATGTAATGCACACAGCACAACTGAGGCTAAAGGCCAATCAATGTTCTTCAGCGGGTTGATACAGATCTTATTAGTCAATGAATGATCATTAGCAGTCTAACGAGCCATTGATCTGTGCAGGGGCCAAAGGTTGTGGTGCTTGTGGTGAGTGTCTTTAATACATTAAATACAATTGATTGCAAAGAAAGAGGCCTCTATGAGAAAGAGGCTGAAACGAGAGTGGATCCTTAGATATTTGAGGTCAGATCAGGAGAGGAAGTTCCTCGATCAACAATGTGGCTAATAGGGAGAATTGAGCCTCTGCACATTGGTCTTTTATGTATTACTGCTGAATAGCAATGCTGCAATTAATAAAAAGCAGATATGTTGAGCACCTATGTAAAGGGAACTGTTTCAAAGGCTCCTGCAGACTTTGAAAGCCGCGGAAATGACCACGCTTATAGCAGATGTGCTACTACAGGGCCTATTATGTTGCTCATTAAATACCCAACCTCTCAATAGACCATTATTTCCCCAATAAAAAACAAACGGCAGCCTGCATAGTTTCCCCTGGCCCCTGCCTCTCGCTCTACCTCACAGACGCAAAAGCCCTGACTAATATCCTGCATGTGATGTAGTTAAATAGGAAGCAGGCTGCGGGACAGGGCGGGTACAGGTGTGGCAGGAGCCAGTAGCTTTTATAGCTCTGCCTCTTATGTGAAAGTGTGCCAAGGACCTGCCGACACAACACAGCAGCGCAGCACTGGCTGCCAAGTGTTAGCCATGCGTCCTCTGCCGTTCTTGTGCATAACATGATAGAGACATTTTTGATGTGCACGCACAGTTGTTTGATGATTGGTATAACACAGCTTGAGTGAGTTGTCTCAGCTCAGGCCGAGGAAAGACATGGACATAAAACAAGCTTCTCTGATATGTTGCTGTGTCTCTGTCATTCAAAGCCTGCTGCCTTGCACATGTCAGTCAAAATTATAGCATGGCTTTAGGTTTGTCACTGGGGGACATTCGTCACCACGTCTGCCCTCTAGATCTGCCTTTTCATGCCCCACCATAATGTCAGCGGGTGACACTGGGGCTGATGTGATGTGGCATTCACTAAAGGTCACGTTAGGCATCTCGGCCTGCTCCGCCTCAGCAGCACTGGCAGCCGTCATATGGCGCTGGCATCGGCCATTACCCCAGCCCTCAGGGACGAGCTGCTTTTGTCAGTATCACTGTGATCTCTCTGCTTCAGCACACCACACTCCATGGTTCAAGGAAAACAATGCTTAATCTGACATTATGCTTTCAGATCAGGTGCTTTTAGTTGAGACAAACTTCTCTGAAAATTTTTTATAAACTGGGGGATAACATATTTGTGCTAGAAGTTACGTAACAGTACTCACATAGGACAACTTGGCTGTCTCGAAATGGTAGAAAGGAAAAGCTAAGTGATGATTAGAGATAATCTGGGTGTTGTAAAAAAAATAAGGTTTCTAAGTGTCAGGAAAGGCAATTGGATTTGGACAAAGGCCGGTCAGAAAGTGGCGGCCCTGCGCTGGTGGCACTCAAAGAGTGAAAAGAGAAAAAGAGATGGGCCGGTCCCACTCAGCATAAGTCACTCCGAGCGCACCAGTGGACGAGCCTGTTGCCGTAGTGAGGGCAGCGTTAACAAGGCCCTCAGGCAGCTTTTACAGCCCCCTGTTGTGAGTGAGGACCCCCCAGGCGCTGCAGGACCCAAGCTGACTCATGCTGTTCTATTCTGTGGGCGGAAATGATGGAGATGTGTAAACCAGCAACTGTCTCTTATAAGTGGACACCTGTCTACAAAGTTAAATATGTCCCCCAATAATTTAGCCTGTGCATTATGTGAGGAACAGGCGTGAAAGCAGGAGGAAGGGAGGCAGTAGTGTCAAAAAGTGGACCAATAAAACACCTGAAAATCAAATCCCATTGCTCTTATCGCGGCGCCATTCGCAGACGTTATCTCTGTAGGTAATGTGGTTATAAATTCAATTTCTCCTTGGAGATTTCATTGTTTACCGATGCCTGTATGTTCCGGGCGACGAGGCACAGAAATCTGTGGCGCGCTCGATTCGTGTCGGGAAAAGTCATTTAGGCACCGGCGAAAGATGCAAAAAAGGTGAGAGTGGATCGGCGAGAGCTGTCAGTCTCACAAGGACACCTGACTCTGCTTTCTATTTTCCACCACATGTTTTATTTAGAGGCCATTTTGTCCTATTTGGTTCCTCATTATTGGGGCTCATAGCTCAACTGATGTCAGGGGACGCTGTGGGCAGCCCATCCCGTCATGCCGCTGTTGATTTGGAGATAAGTGTTTGTCCACTGTTCAGATAATAGGATCCTCCAGGAAGTTGAGTCCAACAGGCACCGAGGGTCAGACAGTGTCCAAAACCATCAAGCATGTATGATTTACCACTTCCAAAAAGTTTAATTTTCATAAGTAGGCCTGGCCTGTCATTTGTATTGTCGTGACGTGTGCAAATGTGAAATTAGTTGCATTTGGCCCGTAAGCTCTTTCCATGTGATTGATAACTCTCAGCAGTAAATCCCCTCATCTACTACACCAGCTAAAATCTAGATACAGTGAAGCTCGTGGGCGTCACTTGGCTGCTTATGGCTGTAATCCATCAGTGGGACCCAATGGACTGATTCTCCTCCTGGGTAATGTTCCTGTTGACAGTTTATGATGTCCTGCACAGACAACAGGGGGCAGTGTGTTGTATATGTGTGGGTTTTTTTCTATAATATCGCACAAAAATTTGTCTGACAGGAGATAAGGCCACATGATTCACTAAATGCCTATTTTATTTTTATTGTATAGTAATTTTAAATTTTTCCTAATGCATGCCCTTTTTTGATTGAATATATGTTGTTTTATTATTACTCAGTGTTTTATGTTGCACCTTAAGGCCGAGACAAGTTCCTACGTTTTTGAATTTTGTTCATTGACAATGGCAATAAACTCTTTCTGATTCTGATTCTGATTCTGATTCTGATTCTGATATTGGCTATTGCGCAGAATTTTTGGAATTACTTCTGTATAGCACCTTTGCAGCTATACTATTATAGTTACTATTTTCAACTCTTGTTGTTCCCTGAAGGTAAAGTGAAGGTGCTGTATGACACGCAAACGCCCATGTGTCCTGTGTGTCAGAGTGTTTTGAGACCAGGAGAGCTGCAGGAGCACATGGAGCAAGAATTGTCCAAAATCGCCCAGCTACAAATCAGGTGAGTACTTGCAACTAAATCTTGCAAAGACAAACATGTTGACCCTTTTTTAATTATTAAATGGTTAACTATAGAAGTAGTACACTCCTCAAAACTTTTCATTTTCTCAATTTCCATTCATTGTTTTTCCCTAAATTTTCCACTCCATTAGCTTCACTGTGACGATGAATGTTGCCTGTCGGGTTTGCTTTTCTTCAGGTGGTCCGTGTTGTCACTGCTATGCCTGTCTGTTGTTTACACGCAGCCTCATTGTTTGCGACATATTTCATAGCGCGTTTTCAGGCCTCCGGGGGACACATCATACACGAATCATAATGTTGTTTTAATGTGTGCTCAGAGCCCCGTTCAGTCCCTCACACACATGTAAACGCTCTACCTGCTGCTTAGACACAAGAAGGATTCGTCCAATAAAGACATTACAGTCCAAATCTGCTTAAGCACCGCTCCGTGGACAGTAATGGTTTCAAATTGGACTTGGCCTGAGGGGAGTTTGTGTAGTGTGAGAAAAATTACTTTGATGAGGTTACATTTCTAGACAACAATAGAAGAAAACACTGTTAATATTTAGAATATTCTTTGTTCAAAAGGTTTGTTTTAACCATAAACATTCTATATTCTAAATATAGTTTTTCATATTTTTTGCAGTAGCACTCAAACGCATGACCTGCTCCTCAGAACGCCAAAGGTAAACGCAAGGCTGTAAATAAGAAGTATTTACATGATTTGCATGATTTAGACTTAAATGACATGTGTTTCAGTCCCTGGGTCTCCACATAAAACGTGAAGGCAGCTCTCCTACCTCTCCTCTGCGACTGGCTGACGATGTTCACTCGGATCGCTATCAGGTAAAATCTTTAGCTTTTTCTACATATTGTTTCCCACACAAGATAAATATAATAAAATTGAAAACATAAATATAGTAAGTGCATGTCTTTTCCCAAAATGATTGTAAGAGATTATTTTTATTTGTGTACTTTATGGAGAAAAACATGAATTTCTTGAAGTCACTCAGTCACTCAGCTCAGAACACTTGTTTGTTGCAGACTTTTCTCCGTGTGCGGGCGAACAGACACACCCGACTCAATGGTACGTAAAAGCTTGAACACAAATCCAGTGTGTCTCTATTCTGTTGACTCAGTGTTTGTGGTCACAAAAGACATCATCAGCCCAACATTTTAAAACGTTTAAAACCCTGATTTTAAACCCTGTAAAGGTGTAAAGTGCATGTGTGTCTCCTGCTGTGGACCTTGTTGTGCAGTTTTTGGTGCTGATGCAGCAGTTGAGTTTTGGCCACCCTCTCTCACCAGCATCTCAGTGCCTCTCTTTCCCACACCATCTTCACTGGCCTAGCGCCCACACGAGCAGAGGAGCTATTAACCTCTCAACTTTGACCTTTGATATGTTAACAGTCGATGACCTCTGCTGGTGCAGGTGCTACGTCAAATCTGCCCCAATGCGCCCTCACAGCGCAGGAGCCCACCTAGACTGCACACAAGCTGGTAAGGACCAGAGCTGCACCGTGCCATAGTCTGCCTTTACTGAATGAGTTACAACACGTGATATCATTGAGCCATTTCAGTGTATTTGGGGATACCTCACTACTAAAGCAAATATCTACCTGTCAAGGAAAATAAGCCAAAAAAGTACAAGCCATTAAATGAAATATTGCAATTTTCAGCAAACCCTTACGTTTTCTGATCTCTGACGTCTGCCTGACTCTGAGCTGTCGGACTGTTAGCTTTATTGGTCTGCATAATGAGCGTCTAAATACATGTCAGTGAGAAGAAAGGCCCGGCCTCTTCTGTTGATTAATTAACTTCTCTCACCCTTTCTCTTCCCCCTCTCTCTCTGTCTGTCTCTCTCCCGCCTCTTGATGAGCTCTTCCTCACATGTGACCGTCTCTTTAACCCTCATTATGTTCAGTGGGACAGCAGCGCTCAGGTCATGGCCGCTGCCCCTCCGTGTGTCCCCCTCAAGAGCCACTGTCATATCAGTGGAATTAGAAAGCTCTAAAAGTTAATGTCCCCTTGAGCAATCTGCAGCAGGTCAAGCTGAGAGAGACGGTCCTAAAATCACACAGGGAGAAGAGAGTTAGTGGATATGAAATAAACGGAGACTAAAGGAATATCAAGACAGCACAAGCACCTGGAATCTGCTCCTCACTCAGACAAATTAAAACATTTTCTGTCTTATTGTTTCTCAGTGTCCAGTGGTTTGCAAATGAATTTAGCACTAACACACTGACTTTTGATACCATAGCGTTATTCACTATAGCAGCAATGACTTCATAATAATTCATTAATAATAATAATAATAATAATAATAATAATAAAAATAATAATAATAATAATAATAATAATAATAATAATAATAATAATAATAATGTATGCATTACAATAATCATGGAAAAAAAAAAGCAGTTACACAAGGATTTGTTATGAATAACTACCAAATAATAAAATAATACTATATGCAATGTATGATACAGTGCAGGGCTGAATGTATTCAAATATCTAGATTTTTCTGACAAGCATTGTGATTATGTTCATGCGTTAATTGTGAGATTTTGTTCAAAGTTCACATTTCAAACATGTCCTGGAGAATTAATGTTTGAGAGACGACTTAAATATGAATTGCGAAATGAGTACAAGAGTTGCAGTAGTAGCAGAATGTTTTAAGTAATAAAATTGGGTAATTTTGTTTTTTTTGTGTGCAAACAATATGTTGCTTATTATTAGAAAATAAATTTGCCAATTGTAACCATAGAATTTATATTGTAATATTATTTTAATATAATCTTTAATCGCTTGCAAGTAATAATTGTAACCATATTTCCTGCGTTGTGTCCCTAGTCAGGATAGGAAAGCTGAAGCGGCGGAAAGAAGACGGACAGGTAGATTTTCTTGATGTTTTGACATTGACTGATATTTATCTGTAGCATTATTTTCTGGATATTTTCAATGGATCATGAACATGTACCGGGCGCTCTGAATGCCTTTGATCATATGGCATTAGGATCACTGTCAGGCCGATGTGTATCCATGTGAAAACACCAGTGTAAACCATAACTCAGACACATGGCTGGAGGTCAGGGCCGGCAGACAAACTGAACCTGAAATATGATGTTGTGTTTTAGGAGTTGCCTGTTGACCTGATGTCACCAGAGGAGGACTGGACCGAGCGCAGGAGAATACACATGGCCTCTGTCGTTGGAGGCTTTAAAGGTACATTTACGCTGCTCACTGAAGAGACAAAATGTGAGGCACTTGAAAATGAACTGCACTTTTCAGTCCAGGGTTTTCAATGCACGGCCTCCAAGCGCACCTTAAAGTATGACTTTCTTTCAAAGCTTCATTATGTAGATATTGCAATGTTTCTATACTTCTGCTTCTGCTGGTCTCAGCAAATTATATGAACTCTTTTTAAAACCCTTTTTTTCATGCCATTCCTTGGCTCTATAATGTCACTACTCATGTAACTTAAGATTTTAAGCCTTTGATGGGCTGAATGTTATGAAGTAACTTTCAAAAGGGGAAGACAGAATACATACAAATAATACAAATAATACTACTAAATCTACTCTTTGTTTCTTGTTAGGTTCTGTTTTAGTGAGTACGTCAACAAAAGACTGTCGAGACAGTGATGCTGACTTGGATGTGGATGGAGATGACACTCTTGAATATGGCAGAGCACAGCATCCTTCAAAATGTAAACTATGAATAAAAATGTGAGATTCTATGTTATAAAAAGGTCACTCTTCTTATTTTGTCGACCTCTCCTGCAAAGATGGACTTGTTGATGTTTAAACTGTCCAAAGCACATTTCCTTGACCTTCCTTTTAGATACACTGAAACAGATGTAATTCCATGTTCAGGAGAAAGTTCAAAGGAAATAACCTCAACAAAGTAAGATTTCACTCAATATACAATTCACAAATTTTGACTCTAATTTATTACTAACTATTGATGTTTCCAATTTCAGTAGTGGGACGATGCCTCATTCTAGACTCAATCAGGACTTCCCCAAGTGGTTAAATGAGGGTAAGTCTTCTGTAACTACTCATGCTCTCACTACTACTACTGTGTAAATATTCACTATATTATGTCACTGAGACATAAAAGTCTAAACTGGTCTTCACAGGGAGCCCATCCACCAGCAGTGGAGATAAAGCAGAAGGAAGCATCGGCGCTCCCCCTAAAACCTGCAAAAACAGTGACATTGAAATGTAAGTAAAGCTGTCACTATCATCGTATACAACAGTTCTCATGATAATATGCAGACATGCATTCAATACCATCAAATACTTTCCATCATTTTTTATGAGAAAAAATGACTTTTTGGATTTGACTGTTACATTACTATCCCCCTCTGTAAAATCCTTAGCCCTTGTCGGTGTTGTAGCACTTATTTCTTGGTGTTTATATATTTCTGTGTGGACTCTGACACGGTCCCTCACACACGTGTGTGTGTGTGTGTGTGATAAATGAGACAGCCAATGCAGCCAATGTAATTGCTGCTAAATTTCATGCTCAGTGTCCATGTTGCCCTGCGAATAATTTAATGTCTTGTATTTATAAATGATGTGATGTATGCCTCTGTTACTGTCCCGTGCATGTGCAGGGTCTCGGCCGACTCTTCACTGACAACACTGGACGCACTTAAGGCTCGCATACGAGAACTGGAGAAGCAGCTGTCAAAAGGAGATCGCTTCAAGTGTTTAATCTGCATGGTGAGTGAATCACAGCTTTTAAAATGTAGGCTGTCTTTATAGGAAACACATAAACTGCACTTTTCTAATTATTACTTAGTAGTTCAGTGGGATAGTACCTGTGCCAAGTCAAGTTAAAATTGAAAAATAAAGTTGAAAATTACGTGAAGTAGACTTTAGGTCTAAAACGTAATCACCTCTATGTCATTGAAAATGCAGGGACAATTTACACACAATTGGAACAGTTTAAACAATCATTTAACAAAATAAACGTTTTATCAGGTATTATTATTTGTCGATTCATAAGTATTGTGTAATTTATGTGAATTTTGGCCCTTGTTTATTCTATGGTTGCTAGGTAACTGCTTCTCATGTCTAACCAGGAAGTGAGATTATAAACAAAAATTATCAAACAAGGTGAAAATAGGCTACATTTTTAGTCAAATCTTAACTCTGTTTTAGTGAAGTGTGTTGTTTAACTTGTCTTTAACTAACTTAACCAATGAATTAAAGGTTTGCTAATTATTAAACACATAATTTACTGTAGTCACATATATTATGCTTGCTTAAAACGCCTGTAATTTTGCTGCATTTTGTCTGACTCGTTTAAACTGAGAAAGTGACTTCTTGTGGACCTCTAGTGGCTCTCTTGTGTATTACTTTGATACATCTTTTTGTCTGCAGGACACTTACACCACTCCACTGACTTCTATTCAGTGTTGGCACATTCACTGTGAGGAGTGCTGGCTCAGAACACTGGTAAGTCACAAAAGAAAGGAAACAGAACATTTGAGATCATTTCAATTCAATTCAACTGAATTGTATTCTTTTACTTGGAGATACTGGTGGTTATCTTGTAGAAAATCAGACAAAAAAAACAAACAAAAACATAGCAGTCTTTTAGAAAGGTTTTCTATATATGTATTCATCTATTTTCTGCATTGTTGGAGATTTACACCTGCGGTACATTGTTGTGAAGTCAAATGGAATGTCGGTGTTGAAGTCTGTAGTGCCTCGTTAATCTTAGTCCAGTATTTATTAATAATAGGGAAGTCCCAAAACACATGATAAGTGAGCATTTTTGTCTGTTGTCTGATTCTCCATGAGATTTGACCCTACGGGCAACCACTCCAACATCTTAAAGTTGAAATGTAACTCCTCTCTATTATTTTTGTTTTATTATTCTAGGGAGCAAAGAAGTTGTGTCCTCAGTGCAACACCATCACCTCACCTGGAGACCTGAGGCGAGTTTTCCCATGACGCAGCCAATCAGGAGCAGGGGGCGTGGCCTCGTGGGCAGCTGGCCTGTCTTAGACCGTCGCCCTTCCTCCGTTCATTCCACACTAACCTCCGTGTGCCCTCCTCTAACATGTGCAGTTTCAATGTCAAAGCAACACAAACAAGAAGAACTCAGGCAAACTTATGCTTTGGGACAATAATTGATAATTTTGTAACTATTTTGTGCGTTTTTCTGAGGAGATAATGTACATATCTTTGTGTGTGTTTGAAGTGGTATGTGTGATACTGGTCTTTGCCTCAGTCACTGATGTTTAATCTTATCTGTAGTTTGACAATAACATTATCAGGCTATTCCATCACTGATATTTTTTGTTAAGTATGAATAATTCTAATAATTTTATCAATGTCACTAAAATAAACTGTCTGAAATGGGAAGCATATTTGATTCTTGTTTATGTTTTATATAGCCTGTCCAGTATAAAATAAACAGATTTTAAATTCGTTTTAACATTTTGTTGACAATATTGATTCAAAACTGCTTAATTATAGAAATAGGTCCATTGACTTCCTGTTCAAAATAGCAGCCTGCATCATTACAGCAAGCAGTGGATGTTAATCTTTTACTTTACGTTTATGACCCAAAATCTGAATTTTGATAATCAAATACACTGCATTAGCAGAGACACACAAAAAAAAAACATAGTTATAAACTCCTAAAAGTTTATTTTACTTGTCCCATTTGTAATCTTTTTTTATAATCTTGTAAGGGATTTTTATGACAAATTATGTTTAGCTTTCTACTTTAGAACTCTGTTTTGAACACATTGAGAGATTTCCCTTAATCCCAACCAAACCTGTACATTCACATAGATGACCTACTATGTGACCTGAAAGGCGTGATAAAAACAAAGCTGCATGCTCAAACCTGATTGGCCGGTGAGCTTATGTGAGGAGGGATAATTTGGATTGACACTGATCTGCCTTCAGTGTGACACACAAACACACACTTCATTAACAGCGGGACGGACTGAGGAATCATCTGCTATTCACCCGGAGAGAGAAGAGGTAAGGACCGACTTTTTTGTCCAATGATGGTGGTATGTGTGGCTAAAAAGACATGTTTTATATGTTAAATTGTATTATGTTCAGTGTAAATGTGTAGATGCAATCCAGCAAAAGCTCAGACTGCATATTGAAATGTAAAAACAGTGCTCAGACAAATTCTAAGATCATTTAATTCATATATTTGCATCTTTTGAAAACCTGGTGAAATGGCTACAATAGAAAAATATGCGTGGTGAGATATGGTTCTCATTATTAAACTCATTTATTTTCAAATAACCATTTCTGATGCTGAACTTCAACCACCCTTGTCTGCTAAAAGCTCGTGGATAAATGGGTCACCTGCCTCAGACGACACACATCCAATTACTGCTGCTGCTGACCTGTCATGACTCCATTAACAACCATTTTAATTATTGACCCCTGTTGAATCTTTGTAATGGATCCCCAATTACACCTGGCATGATTTTCTTTTCTTTTTGTGTGTGTGTGTGTGTGTGCTTAAATAGAGAACGACCATAGTGTCTTTTTCAATTATGTCTGTTTCCTCTTGGCATTTAAGAGGAGCTTGGATCAAAGGGATTACATGAGCTAACAGGATCCGTGGCAGGCTTTAGGGGGCTGCTGCATGTAACAGGTCAATGTGCTGATAAAGCTACTGAAATATCCTTTTTATATGGTCAGTTTCAGAGGCATGTCCAGACCCAGGCCCGTGGTGCTGAGTGGCCCGTCCGGAGCGGGGAAAAGCACCCTGATGAAGAGGCTGATGAAGGAGCACGAGGGCCTGTTTGGGTTTAGTGTCTCCCGTGAGTGTGGAAGAAACAATAGCCTCTTTTGTCAGGACAGAGTTTCTTCATCATTAGATACAGTTACAAATATTGTGGTTATTCAGTTATCTGTGAAAAAGCATGAAAGCACAGTAGAGGTGTTTCTAATTTTTTTTTTTATGAAAGTCTGCAACTTATTGGTCAATTGGATAAAATAAACATCAATAAAGATTTCACCAGGTGCAGAGACTGACAAACAGGCCTATATTATGTCATTTTTAAATGTTTAAATAATGCATATACTGTCACGCCAATAATGATGTAATTGAAATTTACTGCAGTTTTATATTACATTCATAAACCTGTGTCACAGTGTTCGTTATATTTCATTACAAACAGGAAGTACTTTCTTTTCCAGACACAACCAGAAACCCACGGCCAGGAGAGGAGAATGGCAAAGGTACATTAGTTTCATCTAAAACTTGCCTTTTGGAGAGATTTTAGATCAACTGTTGTGATGTTTGTGAATGTGCCTCGAATCCCTCGTGTGGCCTCGTAGAAACATGGACCAAACACTTCTTACTCCCAAGTGAACTGCACCAATGGTTTTGTGCTTTGTCCCACTTGATGGAGGGTTAAACCTCTGTGTGCTTTCTCCGTAGGGCTGAACAAGCTCCCTATGCTTCTGGGGGCTACATTACTGCCGGTAGCAGACGTCTTTTCCTCTGAGGAACTAGAAAACTCATTTTCGTGTCCAAATGAATCAGAAACCACACATACAGGTGACCGTAGCATTTAAAAGACGAGGGATGGGGGTTACTTTCAGGATCCTGGCACGCCGCTTATTTTTAACGTGATCAAAAACTATATATATTTTTAAAAAGACACAATCAGTCAGTTTACACTTTGGAGTAACAAGCTTTTGAAAATAGCCCCCTGTGATTCCTCAGTAGTTACCCTTCACTGTTCCCATTAGGATAAACCTTGTATTTCCAACTGGTGATTTTTACAATCACTTAATTAACATACATCGCATTAATACAGCTCCAACAACTTCCTTTAGAATTAATGACAAAACTACACTGCAACAGTTTTGAACGCCTGAATCAAGTTGGAGCTGTACTAATGACTGTGCATCCTCAGCCCAAAAGCGAAGTCTGTTAGTGTCCAACGTTTGTGGCTTTAGAACTGTACGAATGAGTCGTCTTTTGATGTGAAGCTCCCTGAAAGGCCAACACTGTACAACTTCCATCAGTCTATGTACTGTATGTACTGTATGTGTATGTATGTTACTGTATGTATGTACTATATGTATGTATGTATGTATGTATGTATGTACTATATGTATGTATGTGCTATATGTACTATATGTATCTATGTATGTATGATACAGTGTGTCCTTACAATTACCAGAATACTGAAGTTCCCAACATTTTAAGATGAAAAGGTTCTCTGCCTTTTGTTTGCGTTAATAACTGCACATTACTCCACTTCTGCCTTTAAATGTTACGTGCATTATTCAAGTCTGAAGTTTTTATCACTCTTGCACATTACAGACTACCACTATACAAACACGGGAGGCCATGCAGCAAGGAATCGATAACGGAGACTTTTTATAGAAAATGCTGAATTTTCAGGCAACATGTATGGAACAAGGTAAATTGTTAATTAAATTATGTTTTTATTTCAATTGTGTCATAACCTGCAGCTGACTTGATGCAGTTCTTGATATAACGAGCAGCAGCTCAGTGTCTGCAGAAGCTAAGCTGAATAACAAAGTGCTCATGGCCCGGCCTCAGGGATCAGACCCACACGTAATGGTCTGGTGACAGATGGAGCTTTAAACTCCCAGAGGTCAAAAAAGAGCAGTGCTGTGGCTCAGCGCCTTCTGTGTCATCTCTAATCTCTTCCACCATTCTCAAGAAGCACGCACCTGAGTAGCAGTGTTGTTAGCGGACTTATTACAATAAACTAGAACACCTTTTCTGGTCAGCTGAAACAAACTATGCCCTTAAAGACAGCTGAGCCACTGTTCCTGTGTTTTAACAAGTATTTTATTACTTTTCAGTAAAGCGGCAGTAGAAGATGTTCTTGCCAAGAATGTAATCTGCATTTTAGATGTGGATATCCAGGGAGTGAGAAGAATTAAAGAAACCGACCTGAACCCCATCTACATCTCTGTTCAGCCGCCTTCCATGGAAATCCTGGTAAGTGAATCCAACACTTAAAAAGGTATTTAATTATTCTGTTTACATAAGAGAATGATTTAAGAGTCACTCTCACTCTCTCAGGAAAAGCGTCTGCGGGACAGGCAAACAGAGACAGAGGAAAGTCTACAGAAGCGGCTGGAGGCAGCGCGCATCGACATGGAGCTCAGTGAGTATCAGACTGAAGCGTTTGTGGCACTTTTTAGTAACTACAGAAGTTAAACGGCCTGTCTCCTGTGTGAAGGTAAAGAGAACGGACTGTTTGATGTGGTGATCCTCAATGACGACTTAGACAGAGCCTATGAAGAACTGAAAGACGTCCTCAGTGAGGTGAGACCCCTTAGCCTCTTTAATAATGACACAATGTTAACACAATCTCAAACCCTGTGTATTTATTCAACAGGAAATCACAAAGGTCCAAAAGGCAAAGTGAACGAATACGTCTTCACTACTGAGAAGGATGTGAATGAAACTGAATGTGTTTCAATACTGTTAAACACCTGCTTCCATAATGTTTAAGCTTCAGATGCACAAACAAATGGAAAAAAGATAATCCAGATAACAAAATGTATTTGTGTTAGACTAGGAACTCGAATGGTCAGTATCAAACCATATTCAAAGGGACAAATAACTGTGGCATGGGTTAGCTTGGTCATTTGAGTGAGTCACATGACAGAGACTTTAAAGGTCAGAGGTGACCAGGCTCACTTCCTCTTCCTGAGCAGGCCTGTGCACATGGTGGTGTCTGGGTCCAGTTCACACAATAAGTTTAGAAACAATAGTTTCTAAACTTATTGTCAGACATGGCCTGAACTTGTGTTTGAAAATAATATTAACTTGATTGTTTATACTTGACATGTATGAAATGTGTGTGAATAAAGACAAAATAAAATAAAACAGAAGAACAAGTTTACAGTGTAAATTTTCTTTTCTAAAGCTTTAATAATGATCTCATCCTTACTCTTTATCTAAAGTAGAACATTTACTCAAATTTTAAGAAAATAATCCACACATCACTGTAGATGTTTGAGTAAGAGGGACAAAATATCTTTTAACATTTTTAGCTAAGTAAAGCAAAGCAAAGCAAAGCTGAACTACGTTATTGTTTGATATGTTTTAACTAGACCAAACAAAACGCAAGGCACACAATTCACTAAACCCGAAAAAAGACACTTTGGCTTAAGACACAAATACCTCAACGCAACAGAGAAAGGCCATAAAATGAAAACCGGAGAAACATTTTGGCACAGCTGTGATCTTACTGGAAGAAGGGCCCCTGGAGCTTAGTGCGGACCTGGTCTCGTTTCTCCTCCTTCTGACTGAGGTAGGACTTCAGTTTATCGGTGGAGAAACACACTTTGGAGTGCCTGCCTTTGAGGATCCCACGATGAGCTCTGAGCCAGGGATTCTGTAGACACTCGGCTGCAGTTGGTCTGGCCCTACAACGGGAAAAAACAGAAGAACAAAAAAGAATTAAACAATGTTTAACATGTTTTTCAGTCGTGAACATAAGCCTATTCAGATGAATTCTATCGATCAGGCCTATTCAATTAACGATCTGATCCGGCCCATCTTCCAAATATATGTTGTTTCATTATTGCTCTGCACCTTAAGCCGAGACAAGTTCCTACTTCATTCCAATTCTGATTCTGATGAAAAATATATTAATATATTTTCTCTTGTTTACTGGTTTAATCTAGTTAAGACCGGGTTTAATTCTTGGTTAGGTTGGTAACATTGCTCTGAAAAATTGCCAATCCAGTACGGACCAGAATTTAATAATAGGACTAAACCAAGACTAAACTCGAACAAACCCAGAATTAAACTAGGTCTAAACCAGGACCAAACCAGGTCTGAAGCAGGATTAAATGGACACCCACCAGTAAACCAGTAAACAAGAGAAAATAATGTTTTAGGCTTAATTTAAAGCCTTTGGTATTTTTTTTTCACGAAAATATAAAATAGCAGTTTTTGTAAAACCTCTTTACTGAAACAAATCTAGTGTTTGGGACATTTGTGCAACCCCAAACTGTGTCAAATGTGGCGGCGTGCTGTGCACATATCTAACCCAGAGGTCACGGCCCTACAAAAAGACATATTTGGTTAAAGACCACTGAATTTGGTGTCAAGCCTTGTTAAAGTCTAGTGGCATAATCATCTTGTAAGCCCCAGGTCAAGAACCACTTTTCTGCACTACACTTACCAGGATTTGTTGTTCAGAGTGCTTTTCATGAAGTTCAGCGCCCCCTCTGACAAACCAGGGTAACAGTGGCCAAACTGGATTTTTCCTTTCTTTATGTTCTCTGTCCTGCTCCCAGCCAAGCTCTGCGTAAAACGGGCTGTCAGCGCTGAGCCTGGAGTAAAAGAAACGGCTTTACAAATCTGTGAAGTGTATTCTTGTCAGTTATTGTACGTTCTTCTTACATTATGAATGACAGAACTCCAATGGCCCACATGTCGGTTTCAGGACCAACTCCTTGACCTTCCAGGATTTCAGGAGCTTTAGGTAGAACAATATAAACTGACAAGAACAAAATATATATTACTACAGACAATGACAGACAATTATATTTCGAGTGTGTTCTGTGAGTGAGAATGATATGAGAGGGAAAAAAAATGGACTTGGGTCTGTTAGATGATACGCTACGATCAGCTGAGGAGGCGGCAGTTATGAGGTTATTCCACTCCATCACTCCTTCTGTGTACCTTTGCCGCGGCAGTCTGTTGAAAGCCATGGGAAGTTTAGTGTATTAAAAAAGCCAGGGGTGAGCTTTTAAATGAATCCTAAGCATTCATATCAACTTGGTTTTAGAGATACCTTTGCTATCTGATAATCCATGGATGTGCTCTACATGAACAGGCTGGCCCGGTGTAAAGGACAGAGCTGAACCAAAGTCCACAATCTTCAGATGGTCGCAGTCGTCCACCATCATGTTGTCAGATTTTAGGTCCAGGTGAATGACGCGTCGTCCATGAAGATAGTCCACTGCACTGAGGATCTGAACCAGCAGCTCGGCCACGTGGGACTCTGCGTACAAGTCTCTGAAACAAAGCAGCCGTTGAAGAAAGTTAACAAAGCAATTCATTTATCATTTCAATCATTTCATGGGGCTTTTTATTCGAGAGGTCTGCAGCCAATCCTCAGTAAAAGCTAGAATGGTGTAGGGCTGTCAAAGTAACAAAAAATCAGACACAAATCGATGCTAATATGAATACTGAAATTAAATACTAATTTAAGGAAGTATTGATACTAAAATAATACATAAACAGTAGAAAATTTGACCTTTCCTGAACAATTTTTATCAGAAAAAGTGTATAAATATAGTGTTGAATATTGCAGCCAATTGTCATAAAAAAAAGAGTTTTAGCTTACTTTAACAGTATCGAGTATCGGGTATATTTCTCCTTAGATTTGAATATTGTTTGTATTGTTACACTAGCATGGAGCAGAGTTCAGACTTTGGACAAAGACATTTCACTATTTCTGGAGCTAAATGGCAATGATTCAGATTATGTTTATGCAAATCAAATTGAAAAATTTTTTTTTATTTGTTTCAAATAAATACATTCAAAATCATAATATATTGATATGGGAGAAACAATCATGATGAATTATTTTTGCTACATTGCCCAGCTTTAAATGTATTAGATAAATATATGCCCATCTTTTTTTTTTTTTAACATTTCACTGCAGTTTAAGCTCCTAAATCTCAGTCTTTACTACCTGGTAGCCAGACTGTACAGCAGCTCTTTCCCCGGACAGAGCTCTTCCACTAGGACCACGTATGTCGGCGTGAGAAAGGCCATGTGTAACTGGACCAGGTTGTAGTGATGCAGTCGTCTGAGAAGCTGGTATTCCCTCAGAACTAACAGCTTCTGCTCAGGTTTGCATGAAGTGATTTTAGCAGCAAACACCTGACTGGTCTCAACATCCCTGCAAATCGTGAGGACGCTAAAACGACCCCTGAGAAACAAAAAAATGAAATGAAGATGAGATTAGTCATAGTAGGTTCAGGAGCAGGATCACACATCAAAACACGCCTCTTCCTGTCCTGACCTTACTTATACTGCCCACACCCTTCCTCTCCGGATACTTGTTTATCTGCCTTTCCCGCCCTTCTTTTCTACCTTTATTCCTCTTATCTTTCAAGTTGGGGGGATGGAAGCCCGAGAGGGGAGCGCCTCCTCAGTAGCAAACTGGCTTTCTCTTCTTTTATTACTTACGCGGAAAATCACTTGTCTATCATTAACTTCGTACATAATAAATTCATATTCACTCTGTTTTATTAGGAGGTTGTGGTCTTTGCTATTGAATGTGAACTAATGTAATGCTTAAAGAGAAGAGTATACTTAGAAAGCAATTAACAGTAATTTAAGTTGGATTTCGCAAATGTATTTTACAAACATCCTGTCAATGCATCAATCAACACAAACAAATCAAATATTGGCATTACTGATGTATTTAAAACATGTTGTTTATAATTATATGTTTTGTGTTTTGGTTCTTGAGCTAATCATTCAGTCAGAGAGTAGATTAATCTCCTCAGTTTGTGTTGCCAGATCCTTTGACTAAAACTGGCTTGCAATTTAAAACTTTACAAAAATGGTCAAACTGGGGACAAATAGGCAAATGTTTAAAGAAATCTGAAATGTAATTTTGTTCCCTATGTTTTAGTGAAATGTGTAGTCTTACTTGTCATATAGACTTTAACTGCAGCTTTTACACCTTCAAATGTACATGGAAAAAACAGTAATTAAAATGCTAAATTAAAAATGTTACCTGTTGATTTCAGATAAGAAGCTGAAATTTCTGTGATTTATCTTCTGTCCTGAGCCCTTTGCCCCCCAGCAGATCCGTACAAATGAGAGGAATGTGAGTCTCTGTTTGAAATTAAAGAAAAAAATGCCTTTTAAATCATTAAAATTAATCCTTTAAAAGTTACATAATCAATTTAAAGTATGTTTTTATTTGCTCACCTTCAGGATGAGTTGACATTACAATGGGAACAGAGGCTTCGCTGAAGGTCCTGCTCCTGCTTTGGTAACACAGCCCACTCTGAACACATACGACGCTCCTCGAGGCAAATCTGTGACCGTGTAGCAACAGTCGGTCTCTTCATCTGTTAGAACGGTCCACACACCACCTGTAGACATGAACAAAATATCAGCTGTTTTGTGTATTTGAAATGATCGAGAAACAACCAATGCACTCACCATCTGAGGAGTACTGGATGCCAGTACTTGAACGTGTCACTGGATTGCACTGGTTTCCATACCACCAAGACCCCACCTCTATCCAGACGGACTACTTCTGGTTTGTTGGGGCGCACTGGCAGGAAATGAGGAGACAAATCAATCACAATGGAATTATAAGGCAGTTAAAAGAATAGACTTTATTGGATATTGTACCCTTTGGCTTTTTGAAGGCGGGTATTTTCAACGAAGTTAAAAGTTTTTTTCTTTTAGGAACCTCAAATCCGTTTCCATGTTTTAATTCTGGG
>BJKM01000715.1:212686-263785 GCA_015082035.1 Chaenogobius annularis | reverse complement strand
CATTAAAAAAGATTATTTTCTTTATGCATTTATTTAGCAGTTTAATTAGATATTTAATTATTTAGTCCCTTTTATTCCCTTCCTTTGCTCACCGAAAACCATCGGGAAAGCAGTGCCACTCTTCACCACTCCAAAACCATAAGCACTGAGTCGAGAAAGGAATTCGTTGTAAGACTAAATCAATAGGATTATGGTCATTTCCTTTTACGTGCAGCGCTACAGTTTAACCACAGTTTCACGTCTGGACTAAACGCCTTTGGAACAGCACCACAGAGGACCCAAGGTGAAGGGGTGAGTTTGGTTCAACAAGTACCACACACATGTAAACGAACTGTAAATTGAATACAATAATATATATCTTTTTTTTTTATTTTTATTTTTTATTACAACATAGAACGACAGAAAACAACAGAAAAAACAGAAAAAATAAATAATAATGATTTTTTTTAAAAACACAGAACGAGCTGGAAGAACAAAAGGCAAGTAAAAAGAAAAGAAGAATTAGAGCAAAATCAATTCAGAATAATTGTCCCATTTTGTCTATTGTTCTTTTAAAATGTGTATATTTTTAAGTTAAGTTATTGTTTCTTTTTTATTACCTTTTAAAAATCTGTTTTCACCATATGTCAACTTCCTGTTTCACCTAGTTTTGGTAATGGCACTCGTTTTAAACTACTTTAATTGAAGCTGAAGTGTAAACTGACTGTACTGATATTTGTAGGACACAATGACCTTATATGGGCGTCCAGGGATGACCAAATAAGGGCGTGTAAGTCAGACTTTAGACAGTGACAAAGCCGGCTGCGGTTTTCAGATCGTGCATGAACGTAGACCGAGTGAGTCACAAACCAAGAAAGACAACAACAACCTCTGCCGCGCTGAACTGAAAACAGCATTGGCACAGCTGAGCGTCTGCCCACTAACCTGAGGGTCCGGGGTTCAGTGCTGTGGCTGAACTCCTGTTGTTGTGTCCTAAAGCGAGACACTTCCACCACCGTGACCGTGCACCACTCAGTTTATCCGGTCAGATTTAAAAATGTGAACAGAAGCTACAACTGCTCAAAGTATTAAAAAGCACAAAACCCCCCTAAAAAAATCACAAACCCCCCCAAAAAATCACAAATCCCCCCCCAAAAAAAATCACAAATCCCCCCAAAAAAATCACAAAGTTTGTCAGTTTGTATAAAAATCGCAGTTTGATATTGTGTTTTATAATTGTTTAAGATTGGGACTAAACAGGGAGTTCATGACAAGATTAAACCTATAAACAAACCAGTACAAGTGTGATCGTAGCCATAAAATTAATATCACTCGTAAAATAAAAGTATTGTAGGTATAAAAGCCTATGAATTAGTCGGCTCCAGACAGTTTTAAGCCGTGAACAAATCCTTTATCGCTACTGAAAGGCACCGCCTGCGTCTTTCACAATGATGAGGGGAATGAACTTCCTGTGTGAGTGTTACTAGTTCAGTGAAGGCCAACGCTGCTGCTGCCCACTCAAGTTCAAACACAATCCACACAGGAAACAGACCAAGCCACTAAAAACGACAAAATAAAAGCACAACGAGCGACACACACACATCTGCTTCTGGCTGTAGTGTCAATTGGTCTGACTTTAGCTGACTTTCTCTGGCATTTTGTGTTATATAATATTTGTAGATTGATTATTTTACATTGTGTTCACTGGTCCATTGCAGGCACAAGTCCAGCCCAAACTGACAGAGGGGTGCAAATACTCTATTAAAGTGTCATGATGTTACATGCCTGAAATGAACGTGCCAACACTTTACAATGCACCCTTTTGCACCCCTGCAGTTCCTGTTAAAAAACTGCAGAACTGAGAACCTTGAGTTGAAAAAAGGGATATTTTTTAACCTTTGATATACATATATATATATATTTAAATATGCACAACTAAGTACAAAGCTGTGGATGGAGATGGGGAGGGGAGGCGGGTGAAAAAGCACTCAAGCCTAGACTGAAGATCGATGCCGGATTAATCCATAAATAATCAATGAAAAACACAACTTTGATTTTCACATAAATATGTCCTCTTTAATGCCATGGCTTTTGTTTTCATTATATCGTATCGTTCATTTTAGTTCTGTATAATTAATTATACTTAATAAGCGATGCCACTATTGTGCAAAAAAGGCTGTTAACGGATTAAAGTCAAATGACGTAACTTTCTGTAGGTGGAAAATCACCAGCTTTGTGAGAGATCAGTTTTCTGCCATACTGTGGAATATTACAGCCCAGTGAACAACATTTCCATGGAAACAGTGGCCTACGAGTCAAGTTTGTGGAGATGCAAGCACGCTCAGAATACGGACGCATGTTCTTTGAGTGCAATAAAAAACAACTGTGTAATTGTGTCTATTTCCGGCTAAAGGGTTGCGTACTGGGGCTTTAACATATAGTACTGTACTGTGGGTTTTATTCTGTTGTTTTATTCTGTTGTTTTATTTTGTTGTTTTCTTCTGCTGTTTTCTTCTCTTGTACAGTGTCCTTGGGTGTTCTGAAAGGCGCTTTTAAATAAAATGTATTATTATTATTATTATTATTATTATTATTATTTTTATTTTTATTATTATTATTATTATTATTATTATTATTATTATTATTATTATTATTATTATTATTATAGACCTAATTCAACACTCGAAGGGGTCACGCGTCTTAACGTTGTTTTATTTTGAAGGCGCTCCCCGGAAGCCGTGCGTAACGTGCGCACGCTTGTCTCCAAACGCGCTTCTGGAGCGAGCCTGCGGTGACACTCCGCTCGCGCACAACAAACACGTCCACCAGCAGCACCGCGGCCTCTCCCTGTCCCGGCCCATGTAACGAGCTCGTCCGACGGTAACGGGGGTCTCTTCTGACGCGAGGCGAACGGGGGGGGGCGAACATGTCGTGTGTTTAGACGCGTACATGACAGCGGCGCGCACACGGGGAGAGCTCGGACCAGGCTGTTTTTCTGCTCGGGACTGAGGTGGACTGAGGTCGGACTCGGACAACACCGCGTTTGGTGCACGTTTCGTCGCCTCTCCGTCGCGTTTTGACCCACGGGAGCGAAGCCCACCGCGATGGCACCGGGGACTGCGTCATGGGCGCGCGCTGGCGCTGCTCTGGTTGCACTGTTTCCAACACTGTGGCTCATTCAACCTGGACATGGACAAGCCCTCCGTGTTCTCCGGACCCCAAGGCAGCTACTTCGGCTTCTCTGTGGACTTCTTCAAACCCTCCAACTCCAAGTGAGTGTTCGCGTAATTCGGTTTTCCATCAGTTCGCTTGGGAAGTAGGTTATGTCCATGGTTTTGTTCTTTACGTACAAGAAGGAACTAGAATAGTCGGATAACACTGTAATTCGATTTTCAAACTATTTTTAATGTGTTTTAATGTTTCGTTCTATTTTTTTATCCAACAAAACTCTAAACAAGTCCATTTGGTCCAAAGTGTGTAAAGTGTGTTCGTTTTCATATAAAGTCCGAATGTAATTTAGTATTTTTTTTTAATGTCAATTATAATGTCGGTCCAGTCTTTGATCGTCTGGAGAAGTATGTTCCAGAGGTATCCATTTATTGTGCTCCTCGCAGGAGTTTTGAGGCCCAGTTACAATCGAGTTAGTCGAAAGCTGACTGCAATGCCGTGTTAAACTCCATGTTAATCCATGGCACGGTGTTATGAAATTAAAATCACTTTCAATCTTTAACATTTGCTCTTGCCCTTTTTTGCATTCTATTCCATGTCGAAATCTGCTGGGTGTGAACAGTCTTACAGAAGTCGGATTACTCACATCCGATGGAACTGTTTATATACACATTTCGGTAATCTGATAACTCCTGCAATCTGATAACGACCATAATGATTGGCTGTGAACATAGCCAGTAACGATTGTAGCGATTGAGTGGCACAGGGCTGTGCCTGGTCCCCCCTCCTGTTTACGTTTTACTTGGAACCATTGGCCCCAATATATTAGACAATCAAGAACAATTAATGGTGTTACAACTGATGGGATGGAATAAAAAGTTGCCTGAAAAAAAAAAATTGTATTGAAAGTGAATCAATAAAGCACTGCAATCAATTTTTGACATTATCCCACTCAACTTCAGAACTATGTGTATGGGCCTCAAAACCCCTACAGGGGTTTCAAACTCATTTTGGGCCACGGACCAAAATTTCGACGCTCAGGCTGGGTCGCGGGCCGAACATAATGGAAAAAATATTGATTGTAGTAGTGTGTAGTAATATGTGGACGCTGTTACACAAATGTGCAGCAGGTGATAGACTGAGTCCATTTTCATACATCTGCAGCAGGAACAGGAACATGGACGTGTGAGATGATTCTGATATGAAATGTTTGTATCACAGACATGTTTATTTCTGCACAAAACTCAATATGAGCTCACTATTTTTACAGTTTAAGCTTATTTTAGTGACAAATTATTCATGTGGTGAATGAAATGAGAGCTCAAAGCAGCTTCACTCTGTCATCAGTTCAGACTTTATTACACTCTGACCTGTGTTTTTACCTGTGGCTCATGATCTGTCCAGGTTTTGCACTGGTTTGGATGTTTTCCTCACAGAGTTGTCAGCAAAGAAGTTTGTTTTCTTGTTGTTAGCTTCACATTAGCGCCGCTTTTAGCACAGCTCTAACACCCTCAAAACCGCCTCCTCTCTTTTATGCCTCGTGTTTCCCAAAACCGCACGTCTTTTTGCTCGCTCAGACCTCTGCTCAAGTCTGTAAAGTGCACGACGCCGCCATCAGCACTCTCGGCCGTCGGCACTTGCGCTGGCAGCACACCACAGCAGCGCGGGGGAGGGGCTACGAAGGATTGTGGGAAGTTTTAGCGATAAAAACGCCATATATCTATATGAAATGTATATAAATATAAACTAGAAATGTTCTGTGGGGGCCAGATTAAAACATCTGCTTGAGTTTGACTCGTGTACCTTACAATGGACATGTCAATGGAATTAACGATTATCCACGATTAATGACCCCATGACCAAACAACAGTAACATTATTCATCATCATCAGATATAAACATTTTTGAATTGAAATGACTTAACTTGCTTGCTTCTAAAATGGTCACGATTATCATTATTTTAGTTCTTTTGTGTTGTGTCTTTAATAATTAAGACTAACACCGTGCGCATCCTCTCCGTGATTCGAGTGTCGAGGCGCAAGTAACATCATACTCTTCCTCTACGGTTGGCGTTTGGACTCATATAAAATACGTGCGTACTCTCCGTGCTCGCTACTCTACCTATCTTGCTGCCTCAGAACAATGCTACTCGTTCTCCTGCTACCGATCTGTCAGACCACTGTTTTCAAGATATGAATAATTCATTTCTGCATGAGTCATGAAGTAAAGCCGGCTCTCTTGGTAGATTTTTTGGTTTATGTTGAGCGTCCGCCGTCGTAGAGCCGAGCGCGCAACTTTTGCTTAGGATCGTGGTGGCTTTTCTCACCTTTATTTCACGACATTAGTCCACCAATAACTATGGAGGACTATGGATGCGTGTGGAAAAGAAGTTGGAGAAGGCACATTAATTATATTACGATTCAAAATACAAAGGCGGGACAGGACTATACGTTCGGAATTACTTATCATGAGGTGAACTGGCGAGAGCGGCGGTATGACTTTTAATAGGACTGCGTGTGTTATGGTAACAAGTGTATTTTAACGGACATAATCGTATTGGTTTCGGCAGTGGATAGTGACAAAAATTATAATACCATTGTTAATAATATGTTTTGTACCATTGACAAAGACAGTACGCAGTAGAAAACGTTTTAAACAACAGCAATATTATGGTCCTAGCGATCCATTGTATCAATAAGTCAGGTGGTGTCATGATGGGTACTTTTAGTAGTTAATGACAATCATTTCTGTAGTCGGATGGTGTGTTTCTCTTTGTTAAACTTAAGTACGAGCTATATATGTTATTGTAATTAGAAGGTTGATTAGATGTGAGTGTTGTATCCTTGGTAAACAGACTCGACGGCGAGACGCACGTCAGAAGCTGGTTACATATAGAGAGGAGATTAAGGTTGTTCTCCTGACTCAGGGTTTGAGAGGATATAATCTTTGATAATCTTCGGGTTAACGGTTCCAAGCATGTAATAAACAGAAGGGGGGGCAAAGCAACAGCCTGTTGTCACACGTCATTCATCTTTCCAAAGATGATATCGAGATGGAATCGAAAATAATATTAGTCAGTTCCGTTTCAATGACTTATGATTTTCGGTGCTAACTCATTTTTTTGTGTTCTCAGAGATTATTGTGAATTCCTCTCAGAGATTCTTCTTTGTGGTTTTGTTTTTGATATAGGTGGTGCTATGTACGTCGTTTTGCTCGATATGAGTCGACTCGATATACAGACTGACGAAAAAAGCGAGGATAGTAACTAATGTGGCCAATGGTGTGTTATTATATTCATTTATTGATAAAGCGTTTATTGTAAATAAAAACATAACAATAGACTTTCATTTTGGTTGAATTATTGTGTTTTAGAGAGTCAAAAAAAAGTTGTTTGTTTTGTGTAAATGCTGCATAAACTTTGTCTGGAATGAGTGTCCCTGCTGTGATGTCACTTCCTGTTATTATTTTATACAGATTTTTCACCTTTTTCGCCACAAATACGTACTCTGTTGTTGTAAAACTATTATTTTATATGTATAACGGGTACAAATACTCCAAATAAAGTCAAATTAGAACATCATAAAAATATCGGCCACGCACCCTTTAAATGTTCTAACCGTCTTCTTCTTCTCTGCTTCAGGCGTGTACACGGAGAAGTACGACCCGGCCTACGCCCACTGCAACGGGACTTTGTGGAACCGCCAGGGGAACGGCCTGTCCTACGAGGAGTTCGACTTCCCCATTTTCTCTCTGAAGGACGACAACGACACGCAAATCATACGCCAGGTAACCAGGCGGTTTCCACGGTTTCCGAGGCGTTCCGCGAACTGCGATACTTAAAAGTTCTAGTTTGAATCTGGCACGTTAACGGTAAGAAAGCAGCGCGCTGACGTTGTGTCCGTGCGCGTGTTTGGCAGTGTTACCTGGACCATAACCGCGGGGTGAACGGCAGCGTACCCGAGTACCCGCTGTGTGCCATGCAGCTGTTCTCTCACATGTCCGCGGTCACAGACACGCCCACCTGCATCAGGAGGAACAGGATCCAGAACGACTTCAGCATCAGCCCCGGTATCCAAGCAACTAACCCCTCCTCCTCTCTCTGCCCCTCCTCTTCATCCTCTGCTCCCTCTGACTCTCTCCTCTTTGTCTTGCTTCCCTCTGACTCTCTCCTCTTCGTCTCTGACCCTCTCTCCTTTGTCCTCTGGCCTCTTCTGTCCTCTCCTTCTCTCTGACCCTCTCTTCGTCCTTGACCCTCTCCTCTTCGTCTCTGACCTCTCCTCTTCGTCCTCTGACTCCTCTCCTCTTCTTCCTCGCTCCTCTGACCCTCTCCTTTGTCCTCTGCTCCCTCTGACCTCTCTCTCTTGCTCCCTCTGACCCTCTCCTCTTCATCCTCTGCTCCTCTGCTCCTCTCCTCTTGCTCCCTCTGCCTTCCTCTCCTCTCTGACGCTTCTCCTCTTCGTCTCTGACCTCTCCTCTTCGTCCTCTGACGCTCTCTCTTTCGTCCTCTGACGCTCTCCTCTTGACGTCTCTGTGCTCTCTGACCTCTCTCTTCGTCATTTGCCCTCTGACCCTCTCCTCTTCGTCTTCTGACCCTCTCCTCTTCGCTTCTGACCTCTCTGACCCTCTCCTCTTTGTCCTCTGACTCCTCTCGTCCTGCCTCTCTCCTCTGACCTCTCTTCGTCTGACCCCTCTTTCGTCCTCTGACCCCCTCCTCTTCGTCCTTTCTGACCTCTCTCTTCTCTTCTGTCTCCTCTTCGTCTCTGACTCTCCTCCTCTCTCCCCTCTCCTGCTTCGTCCCTCCTCTCCTCTCCTCTCCTCTCCCTCTCCCTCTCCTCTGCTCCCTGCTCCTCGCCCTCTCGTCCTCTTCGTCCTCTCTGACCCTCTCCTCTCCTCTGCACCCTCCTCTTCCCTCTGACCTCTCTGCTCCTCTGACCTCGTCCTCTGACCCTCCTCTTCTGTCCTCTGACCCTCTCTCTTCGTCCTCTGACCCTCTCCTCTGCTCTCTGACCCTCTTCTCTTCCTCCTCGTCTCTCCTTCGTCTTCTGACCCTCTCCTCTTCTCCTCTGACCCTCCTCTGACCTCTGACCTCCGTTCTGACCTCTCTTCGTCCTCTGCCCTCCTCTTCGTCCTCTGCCCTCTGTCCCTCTGCTCTCGTCTGACCCTCTCCTCTTCTCTGACCCTCTCCTCTTCGTCCTCTGACCCTCTCCTCTTGTCCACAGAGATGGTGTGTGATCCTTTGGGCGGCTCAAACATTTGGACTTCGACTCGACCCATCAACAACACGCAGAAAGGGCACAAGGAGATCGAGAGCGTGGTCCTCGCCGCGCCAGAGTAAGTGCCCCTCGTGAGGAGACGTTCTTCTCCCTCAGGTTTCCCCGGCAACAGATCACACAAGCGCTTTCTCCAGGCAAAGGCAGCAGCATTCAGGCTTTGTGTTCAATGTAGAACGTTTGGCCCGTGTTTTCATTCATCATTTCTCTCTCTCTTCTTCTTCCGTCTTCTTCCGTCTTCGTCGTCTTCGTCCTTCTTCTTCGTCCGTCTTCGTCTTCTTCTTCTTCGTTCCTCTTCTTCTCCTTCTTCGTCCTTCTTTTGTCCTTCTTTGTCTTCTTCTCTTCTCCTTCGTCGTTCTTCTTCTCCTTCTTGTCCTTCTTCGTCTCCTTCTTCTCCTCCTTTTCTTCCTTTGTCCTTTGTCTTCTCTTCTTCTCTTCTCTTCTTCGTCTTCTTCGTCCTTCTTTTCGTCCTTCTTCTTCGTCTTCTTAATTCTTCGTCCTTCTGCTCTCTTCTTCTTTGTCCTTCTTCGTCCTTTGTCCTTCTTAACCTCCTCCTTCTCCTCCTCCTCCTCAGCTGGACAGCCGCTCATTCTTCTTCGACGTTGCCCCCGGCGCTCAGAGCAGCGCGTCGGGCCTGATCGCCTGTTTGGCCGCCGCCAGGCTCTGAAGAACGTCCCGGAGGAGGCTCAGCCCAACAAGACCATTCTCTACATGTTCTTCGAAGGGGTCAGTCCAGTTCGCCTTCGCGCTGATGCGTCGGGACGTGGAGGAATATAATATGACAGTAACGAGAGCGCGAAAGGCTTGTTCATACTTTGCATTAAGCACGTAGTAGTTTTGTAGGTCTCGATTTCCTGGGTATGAAAATGTACACAGAATACTTTGCAAAAATGCCAATTTATTAGTGTATCAGCAGCTCTACTAGTTATTGTCAAGGGAAGCAAGTAATAAGAATTTCGACTTCATTTTAGCGTAAAACCAAGGCCGTCCAGACTTATTTAACTGAAGGTAAATACTGTAAATTATTCCAAAAAAAGTAGCTTTTATCTGCAGTTTTCCAATCAGTTTTTGGTCCTTTTGTATCAGGTCTGTCTCTCACCAGAACATGTATTGCAGTAAAAGTACAGCATGTTGCAGAATAACGTCAGGCAAGTCAGCAACAGTTTGGACAGCCCCGGTTCAAACTGTTTTCACTGTGTGCTTGACAACTACATCCTCTCTTTAAATAAGGTTCTTTCTGACTCTCTTCACCAGGAAACGTTCGACTACATCGGCAGCTCAAAGATGGTGTACGACATGGAGAACAACCAGTTTCGCTCTGGACCTGGACAACGTTCACTCCGTGGTGGAAGTGGGACAGGTCGGCGTCTTTTTATTCACACATCTGCGTCAAGTCATTTCCATTTAATACATGGAGTTTCATTGTCGTTGCAGGTGGGAATGCGAGCGGCCAATTCTCCGATTTGGCTCCACTCGGACCCCGTGTCTCGACGGAACAGCAGCGTCAACGAAGAGGTTCGAGACCCGTGTCGTTTGGCCATCGAAACGGGCCTGAATGTGCACTTGGACTGGCTTTATCTTGGTTTATTTAGAAAGAAAAAAAACTAAGAAAAACTAGCGATGTGGAAAGTGAAGCCCCGTGAAAACAAGGAGGCGAGCAGCACGAAGCTCCGCCCAAACGAAGCCTCAGAATACTGCCGTCTGGGGGTTTCGTTGTGCTATAAGGACGTCACGGTATCAAGATTTTATTGTCACCGTTAGTGTGAGAAGAAACGTCACAATTGATCGATTATTCACGATTATTGGATCAAAATAAGAGCGAAAACCTGAATGCAAAAGTGAAGTTATTGTGATATAAACCGCCACATAAAACTCACTGTACATTTGGCTGTACTTTTGAATAGAAATTACACCATTTTGCTTAAAATAGTCGCGATTATTAGTTTTTAGTTCTTTTTTACGATTATATTGTGACCTGAATAATTTAACCGGCTACTCTTCACGTCCTGAACTGTACTATAAAGAATATAAAGGTTTTCCTACCAGCGTGTGCGAACCTTTTGTCGATTATAACATTAACGAGGACGTGTATAAATGTATTCTGCTCAGATAAACACAGCTTTTCTTGAATTTCTACTAATAATGCAAATCACTGACCATTTAAAGAGGATGAACAATGCTTTTTTCATGTATATAACCAAAATATATCACTTTGTTCATTGTAAACCGCAAATTGTACAAAAATATACAATTCTAATCGCTCCCTTTATTATGTTTAAGTGTCTAACTGTCTTGTATTTGTTTCTCAGGTGAGGAGGCTGATAGAAAACCTCATGGCCGCGGGCAAAAACGCCAACGTCAGCGTGAGCGAGCCGGCCTCGTCGCAGCCGCTCCCGCCGTCGTCGTTCCAGCGTTTCCTCCGAGCGCGGCCCCTCCCCGGCGTCGTCGTCCAGGACCACCCGTCCGAGTTCACCAACAGGTGAGAGAGGCGTCGCCAAGGAGACGGGCGTCGCCGCGGTGATAAAATCTGACCGACGAAAAGTTCCGCGGAGCGCTTTTCAATGCATTTTCATTCATTTTCATATTTCACTTTTTTTTTCATTTTGCTTTTGTCGTGTTGCAACAATTAATTAACTAACGTGACTAGTCGATTATAAAAGATTAAGTGTAGTTGTACTTTTTGATAATTGTAATAATTTTCCTGGACTTCACACAAACGAAATTAGCTTTTTTATGACAAAGACAGTGACGTTATCAAATTGAAACGTCAAAAAGAATAAACGATCTGATCGTCATCAATTATACACTTTATTCATAAATATTCTCTATCTAGAAGCCGTCTGTCGTCATGTTTTCACCTTTCTTTGGTCGATAATGTATTTAAAATGTCTCGATTTGCACAATAGAAATAATCGTCGAATTAAAATGTATTTCTGAATAATCCAGTGCTAAAATAATAATTTGTTGCAGCTCTATGTTCAGTTTTTAAAAGAGAAGATTTAAACTTTATCTGCCGATTTGTGGAAATTGACACAACAAAAAAAAGGGACTAGTATAATGTTAAACACGTTATAAATTACATGTATTTTCTTATTGTAACTAGAAATGGTGATATATCAGTCCCAATATTTGCATCGTCATATGAGAAGATTTTCCAAATATCGCACCAGTCTGATATTGAATGAATCATGCAGTAAATTGTGTTATATCCCAGACAAATACAAGTGAATGTACTATACTATATTATAAAGTTTACCATAACTTAAAGTCCACATGGCGGTTCTCCCGTTTTTCTAATTCTGACTTGGTTTGGGGCTGTAGAACCTGTGGTAAAGATTTATCACAGTTTTGCTTCCGTTAAGTTGCAGTTTATGAAGAAAATTTGAAAAAGAAGTGTTTAAAATGACAGGAAGTGGAGCTGAATCCCTCGGTGATGTCATCAACGTGCGACATGCCGTTGAAAAAACACACTTTTACACTTTACTGACAGTTTAAAACATCATTTGACATAATAAAAGGGGTTCTGTGGTATTATTGTGTGTCAAATCATATCTGTCGTGTCATTTGTGTGGATATATATATATATAAATTTTGTATTTTTTTTCCCCTGCAGATATTATGAAAGTATGTTCGACAACCCAGAGAACCTGAACATGTCGTATCCCCCGAACCTGACGCCCGACGAGCAGCTGAGCTTCGTCACCGAGACGGCGAAGGTAACGATGAAGCCCCCCGCTACAGTCCAAGCGGTTTACATTCACTCCGTTATGACGAAATGTGTGTGTTTGTTGTGCAGGCTCTGGCTAACGTGGCAACGGTGCTCGCTCAGGCGCTGTTCCTTCAGGCCGGAGGTGAAGCCGACCGAGCCGCTTCCATCGCCGCCGACCCGCAAATAGTGAGAGTTGTTACGGCGAGCCAGATTAAGAGCGCGTTCTTGGCCGCTTTAATCGAACTCTTGTCGTTTCTCAGGTGACGCAGATGTTGTACGGCTTTCTCGTCAAGTCCAATAACTCGTGGTTTCAGCAGATCGTTCCTTCAGACTTTGTGAGCCACCTGGGTGAGTGGGCGCTTGTGCACGGGGGCGTGGCCATGAGGAAAGAGCATGTATTTCACTGTAATTCACCTTCTAATTCAGCACATTTCCTAAAACAAATTTAGAAGCAAAAAATAAGTCTTTTTAGATCAATATACAGCCCAAAAAATAGAGCTGAATGTAAATAACTTTTTTTTATCTGGCTGTTTTTGTCACATTTAACTTCATATTGTCTTTCAGAAGGTTAAATTTCATAAAGTCGGTCACAAACTTGATGAACAGTCACATTTTAGAGCACGAGAACGAAAGAAAATGAAAGATTTCACTCTTGTTTTGTCACATTCTCAGTAATAATCGTGAATAATCGTTAAATCGTGCAGTTGTTTCCTCACAATAATCGTAAACGTTGATATCGTTGACTCCCCTTATTGTCGACTCGTTCCTGTTGGCGTCTTAACACTCGCCGCCCTGACGTGGACCGCCGTGTTTCCTCTGTGCCGCAGTGGACAGACCCACGAACTTCTACACGGGCATCCACATTCAGAAGAGCGAGCCGTCGTTCTTGGTCGAGTTCGTCTTGGCGAATCTGACCGGGACCGTGGTGAACGTGACCCAGGAGCACTGCAAGGCTCAGAGGGAGAACGCCGACGACAAGGAGAGCAAACATGTGAGCTAAACTGCAGATGTGTGTCGGGGGCTGCAAACTAACACAAGAATCGCACGCTTTGCACAACTTATTTTAAGGTCTAAACGACATTTTCTACAACATATTGTCTAAATGGTTGTCTTCGTGCGAGATTTGAGTCTCATCATCTTTTATAACGAATATTATCATGAATAAAAAGCTAAATTCAAAAATATAAAGTTGTGCCCTTGAACTATACAAATATATATATACTTTTCTAAACAGTTTTCCAATGCTCTTGAGCTGTATCAGAATGAGTATTCGCTCACATGGAAACGCAAAGAAAGTCATTTTATTTTGTGTGGAAAATGTCTGTTTATTGTCTTTAAAAAAAAAGTGTATTTTTAATTATTGTTGTATGGAAGTCGTCATGGAGACTCGGGTCTATTCCTTAGTGCGGAAATCGAGTTTGACTTTTTTAGAGTCTCGAACAATCTGAATTGACTCAAACTACATCTATAGTGCTTTTTGATCTGGCTGTTTACGTGACGATATCGTGACGTTTTTATTCAGAAAGTTTGATTTCATTCAGTAAAGGAAACGCTCTCAAAACACTCATATATATATATATATATATACACCGTGACATCCCTAAGTGACTTTTTTTTTGACCCTTTGACCTTGTTCTAACACTGTCCCGCTCATCAAAAACATACCTGGAGTACCATTCGCGTTCTTTTCCTTCATCCTGTTTACGGGGTCCTTCAGGTTTGAGCCTCAGAAAACACTCAGTTTCAAGCGTATGACGTCAAAGGTAGAAATTATGAGGTCGCCTGTGCTGTTTTTAAGTCCAGTTTTCAATACAAGCGTTATTTTAAGTTCTAAAACGGCAGGTGCCTAATGAAACGTACAAGAGCAGATGCAAAGGCCTATAACAATACAAATAATGCGTAATATGTGTCCTTTAACTTTCGCGCACAGGCACATTCTTGCACATTTCTCCACATTTCTCATTATTTTCAAAGATCCGTTACTGGAATTACTGCCCAAACCCCTAAAATGGACTTAAATTTAACCCGTTTTTCCTCGTTTTCTGTTCTCGCTCAGCTCTACAGTTTCTTGTGGGTTCAGGGCTCGCTGGCTCCGAACAGCACCGAGCGCAACGGCTTCTGCGTCAGATCGTCGGTGCGCTTGCCCAATGCCATCTCCCCCGCCTTCGACCTGGACCAGCTCACCTCCGCGGACTACTCCACCTGGACCGAGTCGCGGTGGAAGAAGATCAACGGCCGCATTTTCCTCGTGGCCAGTCACGATTTAGAGGTGAGAAAAGGACCGGGATTATTCTAGCAAACGTGCCGGGTCAAACGTAGAATAGAGAATATAGACGTTATGAACTGGGTTGGAGTGATCAAAACTCAAATAATAAAATATAAATTATATAGTTTTACGCAATTTGTGAAGAAAAAATGGAAAGATCTGTTGAAAATGACCAAATTAGAGCAGATTTTGTCACAATTTTCGCAACAAAACGCATTTATCTGACGGTTTAAACATTACTTCAACAAAATAAAGTTGTTTTCATGTATTTTTATTTGTCAGTTAATAACTTCCGTGACATTAGAGGAGGTTCGGCTCGGTATACACCACTTCGTAAACGTTAGACTTTAGCACGCCGTCTGTGATTATCCACCCGTTACTCGCAGTCTGTCGTAATCTTTAAATGTTGATTATTTTATCTAGGGCTGCAAATGACGACCGTTTTGCTAATTGATTAGTCGTTAGCGATGATTCTTTCAATTAACCGATTTGAGATGTTTAGAAGGCAAAATACTTTTTTTCCTTCAAATACGCTGAATTTACATTTTTACACGTCATTTATCTGCAATTACGCCTCAATTTGAGTCACAAAACGTCTTTTCTCAGCTCATGACATGTTCTGGAACCTGTCCACAGACCAGCCAACAAATATTCGATGACTTAAATTGGTTTGCAATTACTTAAATAATCGATTAGTTGCGAGTAATCGATAACTTTTTGCAGTCTTAATTTTAGCGCGGCTCAGAGAAAACCCCAAAAAGATAGAGCAGAAGGGGAACCGTTTTATGAGGCGATTTCAACATTCATCCTCACGACCCTGTCGCTCGTTTCTTTCTCGCTCCAGATGCTGACGTTGGGAGTCGGCATCGGCGTCCTGCTCCTGTCTCTCTTTTTAACCTACGTCATCAGCTCGAAGGCGGATATTCTGTTCTGCTCGGGGAGGGAACCCGCCAATGCCACCTACTGATCAACCACTGGAACTGACCAACAACAACCACTGCTACTACTACTGCGAATACTGCAAAAACTTCAACAAGGGCAGGATATTTTTGTTGATACGCGTAGGTACAGCGATTTAGCATTATTATTTTTTATTTTTTTTCAATGGACTCACTGTTTTTGTGAGGAAGGCCATTAAAACTGAGACTCTGGCCACTTTTGATTAAACCTGGACTTGTATAATTTGGGCCAAATCCTTGTTCAGGCCCTTTTCAAGAGGACGAGATGTTGATATTTCTTGATTTTCTTCAACTTTTTCTGATTTTTAAATATTGAAGAATGTCATTTTGTGTTTTCTGGGCACTAAAATTTCTCGGTTGTGTGCGTTTGTGTGTGAGGAAGTGTGTGGTTATTAAGTGTGTCTGGGTATTTCATTGAACTGAATGTATGATTTGGAATGATAATAATTATATGAGTGGTTAAAGCTACACAATGTAACTTTTTAGGACAATATCAAGCCTCAAAATGATAAACTGCATATTAAAGTTAAGTTTTAGCCCACTGTAATGATATGGCGTAGATTACTTTAGCACACATTTGGCATTTTAATTTTAATTGCGGTGCTAAAGCTATCAGAAGACGCAAAACGGTCGGACACATCTGCAAATTTAACTTTTTTGAGCTTTTAACCATGTCCTAATATTGTTCTCAAATCAAAACTCGATCTGGAGTGTTTTTTTTAGCTTCATTTACACTTGTTTCATTAATCCTGTTTACGAGGTCCTCTCCCGCTCAGCCTCAGAAAACACAGTTTCAAATGCTCTAGATTTGTGACGCCAACGGTCTAGATCTGGAGGTCTCCTGTGCTGTTTTTAAATCCATAAATAATCTCCTTTCGTTTATTTCCCTCGTGGTAATTTCCTCTGCTGCCTGTAGATGGAGCGCTAACACCAAATCTGGATTGAAAGCAATGTGTGATTTTGAATCTTACATTATTTTAAGTTCCAAAACATGAGATTCCAAAGTAAAGGTACAAGTTTAAAGGCCAATAATGTACAAATAATAAATAATGTGTCCTTTTAAAAGCGGTGTACGTGATTTTGACTGTTTCGAAACGTGAAAAACTGTTAATTTTAAACATTTACAGCTCCACACGCATCGCTCACTTACCGAAAGCATTCTGAGCATCCTAAATACTCACCACAATGAGTTTATGAACACTTTTCACACATTTCTTCAGAGTAAATGCTAACAAACATTAGCATGCTAACGCGCCCATTTCCTGCTTCTCTGAGACTAGAACACTCTGTAAATAGACACAGAGGGCTGCGGTCTCGCTTTTACCCGAGTAAATGCTTTTACAATATATTTGGACAATATATCTGAGGCAAAAAAAAAAACAAAAAACATCAGGTACATGTTGTTTTTCACTTTTCAAAACAGTAAAAATCAGGTACAATCGTAAAAAAAACATCTTAACATGCTGTTAAAGTATGCACATGGTTTGATGTTGTTTTGCGGTCCTAAAAAGATGCATGGTGTGGCTTTATAACGTTTTAAAATTGCGCTGTGCAATACTGTAGCGGTCTTCTCTGTTGTGTTGTTAACTTATCACTTAGTTTTAATAACAAACCACTTTCTGAGCCGATGAGCAAATATCTTTTAAGTACGTGGAAGTACAGCGACCTCCTGAATACGGGGACGACGCCTTAGACCAAATGTAAATATCCCGAATAAACTGTGGCGTTTAAAGCTGAAGTGTGCAGGAAAAGGAACGCTTGGAACATCAGTCCTTCTTTGAAAAGTTCATTCTTTTAATCTCCGTTTTAGCAACAGATTCTACGCAAAAATGTCTATTAATTTCTGCTTAATTGTTGTTGGGGGTGAAAAGTAAAGATGTCGCAACGAGTGCTGCAACAATTAGTTGGAATAATCTCAAAAATAATCATTATCTGGACTAAACAGACTAAAACACAACAAAGACAGTGGCATTATTCAAACAAAATTGCAAAAAAAAGAACAAAATGTGTAGGGTTTTCATCAATAATACACTTTATTCATAAATAATCTTTATCTAGAAGCCTTCAGTCAACATATTTACACCGTTATTTGGTTGATAACGTGTTCAAAAGTCTCAAAAGTACAATAGAAATAACTGTCGACTATTAATTGTCGGTTGCAGCTCCACTAAAAAGGTCTTTTAAAGTGCACGACTATTACTTCTGTGGTTTTATTGTTGCGTTTAACAAAATGCAGTGGAATTTCACGTCCAAAGAGCTCTAAATATCAGAACACGATTACAAACGACGCTTTTCGACTCACTTTGTCTGACGAAAACATGTTAAATATTTTGGTTTTTACTATAATTACTGCATCAAGTCAGTAAAAGTTCATGTAGAGATGTTTAACTGGCTTTCCCGTCCTGTGTACTTGACCTTTTAACGTACTCACTTTTCTACCTAACATTACACTGAGCGCCCCCTTGTGTTGAGCTCATTAAAGATGCGTTCGGTACTTTCCACTTTGCACTCTTTGGTCCCAAGTTTATCACATGTTTTTTATCAGTGACATCATTTGTGAAATATATTATTATTATTATTATTTAGATTTTGTTCAGGTTTTCTTTGGCTGGATTTAAAATGACCAACTGCAATGTGTTCATGGGAAATAAAACTGTTGCTTCTTATTTTTGTTTGTTTGAGAATATACGTTTTTTTGCTCTGTGAATTAATCAAAAAAACAAAAATCACTTCACAGACTGAGAAAAACTCTTCAGAATTCGTTTTAGTTTGGATATTTTGTGCTTTAGACTCGATTTTAGCTTATTTTGTCTATTAATTGTTGTTTCATTAACATTATTTTTTCTTTTTACCGCCCTCTACTGGAAGCCCATTAATGATTAAATAATATATAAAGTTAAAATAAGTTTAACGCGTTCCAAAGTATTTCAAATTTGTATTATTTCACGCTAATTTATAATAATAATAATACTCACAATTAAAGCAGAAACTAAGTAAATATAGAGCTCCCCCTGCAGGTCTCTTGTGAAAAATACACTGTCAGAGAACGGACACAAAAGCGTTTTCCCCCACATTTCTTCCTGTATCGTAATAAGTCGGTATAATCGCACACAAAAACCTTACACGTTGCCAAATATAAAAAAAGAGCCAGGGTTTCTCAGGAGAGTTTGTCTTCGGGTCGACGTTGGCAAATGTTACAAGGCTGGTTTCCCGCTCAGAGACAGCAGGGGGCGACGACGGACACTTCAAACGCCATGAAAACACATATTTAACCATCACAGGGACTTACAAAGACGTTAAATCAGGTGAAAATGTTAGTTCTTCTTTTAAAACAAAGTAAAGCAAAACGAGGCAGCTTAAACGGACTAATATTGAATTTGTGCCGAAATGATCGCAGACAGCACTTTTTATTGCTATATTTACACATCCTACCGTCAGAACCTCTTTACCAGACATTACGACGTGACACAGAGCAAATGCCACAGTTCCAGGCCGTATTAAAGGTGTGGTGGAGCGGTCAGATCTGTCCATCATATTTGCATAATTCGCTGTATTAAAGGACTATTCTTTCGCTCTCTCTGCTTCAAATGGTCTAAATTAACTTGTGGTTTTCTATCTGCCGCTTGGATCTGTAACTGTAACTGTATGTGGCGGTGTGTCGGGTCCAGACTTGCTCTTTTACGGCGGCGTAAACTTCCTTTGAGCCGCTTCAATCCTCGGAGCGTCGTCGCCTCCTCCTCCTCCTCCTCCTCATCTCTTCCTTCATTCTTCTTCTTCTTCTTCGTGAACGTGCGTAAATGGGGCATGTTCTTTTCCCCGCAGAACTGTCCCAAGCGAGTGAAGAGCGCCTGGTGTGGCCGTTTTACCTCGCGGCATAAGAGAACCGCAAGCGTTTTGGTGTAAGTCCAGTGTCGCTAGGGTTGCGAGAGCGTGGAGAATACAAACAATTAAAAAAAAGGAAAAGATAAATAACTAAATAAACTTCGATGTCACCACTTAACTAGAATATTAAAACATGCTTTGAATGGAGTTAAAATACAAAAAGGTGACGACCACGCTACTAAATATCATAAAAATGAATGGGGGGAAAAAAAAGAGGGTAATTTTGTTTTGACGGACGAAGAATGGGAAAATATATGTACTTATAGTATTTTTATTTTTTTATACATGTTTTAATATAAAATTCGGATATTTTATGCGTGAAAATGGTCAAAATTGCACACATTTGGGACATTTAAATCTGAAAAATTTACAAAAATTGGTTAAAATTTCTTGTACCGAGGGGATTTTGGATTTCTTATTTAGATTTTGAGTAAACTAGAGCTGACTTAACACTTTAATAAATCAGGCTTAGAATCTGTTATCAACAAATCCTTCTGTACAATCAGTCAAAATCGTGTTAAGTACAAGATTGTAACATTTGAAGTGGTCCTGGGTGACAGCACCACCATCACCCAGGACCTCAAGTGGGAGCCCACCATCAGCCCCCTCATCAAGAAGGCCCAGCAGAGGATGTACTTCCTACGGCAGCTGAGGAAAGCCAAGCTGCCAGTGCAGATGATGGTGCAGTTCTACACGGCCATCATTGAGTCCATCCTCACCTCCTCCATCACCTGTGTGGTACTACAGCGCCCTCTGCTGGAGCCACAGCCAGGGTCAAATGGAGACCACCTGGACCAGAACCTCCCGCCACAAGAATAGTTTATTTCCCTCTGCCGTTGGACTCATGAACACTTCTTGAACTCCTGCCACTTTAACTATTATTTATTCAATCACTCAGTCACTTTCTGCACTACAACTGAACATTTTACTGTAAAATTGTGTACATAATAAGTCTATTTTTATCTTATAGTACATTTAAATTGTTTTCTTTAATGCATGCCTTATTGGATTTGATCTTGCTTTTATTATTGCTCAGTGTTCTATGTTGCACCTTAAGGCCGAGACGAGTTCCTATGTTTGTGAATTTAGTTCATTGACAATGGCAATAAACCCTTTTCTGATTCTGATTCCGACTTCAGGGCTGATCTTTGTCTCTGTGGGGGGCAAATGCATTTTTAAGACCTAGAAACCACTGACTGAAGTGGAATAAATGAAATGAATAAGAAAAAGAAGGAGCAGATTTGACTGTTATTATGTTTCCTTAATGTTGAGAGAGCACACGGACCAAAAAAAAAAACAAAAAAAAAAAAGATGAAGCCTCGGGGGCGGGGCAGCCTCGGGGGCGGGGCCAGGCCTCTGGGGCGGGGCCAGGCCTCGGGGTGGGGCCAGCGCGGCGTCAGTGGCGGGTGGGCGGGCTCTGCGCTGCTCCGCTTCGGCAGGAAAGAAAGTGTAAAGTAGGAGAAAACACCTGGATGGACGGTCTGGAACACGTAAAGTCGTCGAATCACGCGTTTACGCCGCGGTCGGAGCGTTTGCGCCCGCGTCCTGGGCCGTGCGTAAAGGCGCGTGCGTGCGGCGGGCGGGTCGGTGCGCTCCGGTTTCCACGAACAATAGTCGGGACCCGGGGTCGCCTCTTTTTTTTTTTTTTTCTCCCCCAAAAGCATCGGAAGTTTAGCGGCCCATTGTTGTTGCTCTCGAGGCCACGTCGCGTTTACGAGCAGCGCGAGCCTCACGGAGCCTCACGGGTGCACGGGTCACACGAGCCACCGCAAAGGACGCGTTCTGTTGACGAAAACGCGGACGGTTTTTTTTATTTTTTTTTTAATTTTGGGATTTGTGACGTCTCGAGCGCGTCCATTCATTGACTCCGAGGACGTCCCGTTTGGAGACGGCGAAGAAACGGGAGAAACGGGAGAGAAACGGAGGCGAGTGTTGAGATCATTTGTCTTTTATTGTGGGGGGGGGGCGCGCGGGTCGAAGTCTCCATTGTCCCCAGTGCCGCAGGTCGTGTGGTTTTACGCGTGAACCGTCCGTTGCTCTCGGTTGTCGGTTGCAAACTCCGAGAAAAAGAAGCGGCTGTCACGGCAGATGCTCCGGGCCGGAATGAGCTCATCCATGTCTGATGTTTGGTCTGATGTTTGGTCACGTTGTTTGGTCTTTGGCGTCTGTTTCAACGCAAACGCCGTTATCACACGTACGCATCACCCGCAACGGCGCTCGGTACGTCCGGAGCGGTTATTACAGTGTTTATAGCGTGGTAATACGTGCGGGGGAAGTTTCGCGTCTCCCGTTTGTCCACACGTTTCCAAACTCCTGCCATTGCACACGTTTAGTTGCTGTTTTACTGCATAAAGTTGCTTTTTTAAAAGTTATTCTTCGCGTCCGAAATTGTTTGTTATGGTCCGTAAAATATTGCAGTACGACACCCGTTATTATGTCGTTATAACCACTGGCGATGGTGTCACGTTGTCCAATCAGAGCGGGTGTGTTCTGAATTATTGCTGTATTGTGTTGACTTAATATATATACTTTTATGTTGACTTACGTTATATTATAGTCAGGTGCGGAAACTAACAAAGTACTTTTTTTATTTATTTTTTTACGTTATTGGGGTGGAGTTTGTAGAAAATCGCGGAAAAAATTGCAAATGTATTCTTTTTTTTTTTTTTTTTTGCATAATTAGACAGGATATTTGGTTGTTTGTTGCGGTTCATCTCACGGTGCTACTTCAAACTGTTTATTTTTAATCATGTTTTGTTGATCTAAAATGATTTAAAAAAAACACGTTAAAAAAAGTGACTCCGAGTCGCTGTTTTGCTTGCGTATGTTTTAATTTGACGTAAGCGCAGACCGGCCGGCTGCGCTTGTCTTAATTGACTACATTTTTAACCGTTTTCCTTTTGAGGATTATAGTGTCAGAAACATAACGTGGGATTAAAACAGCTTTATGTTTATAGTATTTAGTATACTATATATATTATAGTATAGTATAGTATATAGTAAAGACAAATACCATTCAGTTTGAAGTCTGAATTGTCCGTAATGTTTTCCTTTTGATTTCAGCGTAAGTATTCTGATTATCGCCAATGAAATACGCCCTGTTACTTTCCCAACACTGGTTATAAATATAAAAGATAGTTTATTGTGTCGTGGAGTATTAAGAGTAGAAGTCGACCTTGTATTCAAACGTTTTTAACCTACAAATACTTCATTATTGTGTACTTTCGTTCGCTGCACAGAGCGACGTGCCATGTTTGGCTTTGTTTGGGACATTTGTGTGAAACTTTGCACACGTATCAGACTTTATTTGTGGTGTTAGTTTATTTTCACACTCTTTTTAGTTACAAATATGTCGAAGCTGGTCAAATCTCATCCCAATAAGTAAATGCATGTGAAATGGTTAAAGTTATTATGGTGTTATTGTCATTATTGTTGTATTATTTGGGACATTCAGGACTCAGACTGGCTGCGGTTTTATAAAGTTTTTTTAAATGATTATACGACGATGTGCCATAAATAACGATGGCGTTTTCGGTCGAGGCTTGTCTTTTCATAATGTATTCTGTGCGCGTTGAGACCTGCACGCTCGTATCCGACGGCGGTTTTAAACTGTAACCGTGCGACGCCAGCGAACGTCACGCACGCGGCGGACACACACAAAAAGATGTCTCTGGTCAAGTTTCGTCCAATCAGAATAGGTTTTATTTAAGCGTGGCGTGATCTCGGCTTGTTGGATGAATGAAAGACGTGTCAGCTGGTTTGTGATGTCATATCAGTAGATGTACTTATATTTACGACCAAATAGTTTCAGCATTTTACTTTAACGCAACGTAATTTGATGATTTGTCTGAAAATAATCGTCACTCTTGTGCGCTTGATAACGTTTCGCTTGTAAACGGTGAGGATTATTTTGTTATTTCGTGCGTTTCTAAAGTGACCTAAATACAATGATCGTTTATCAGAATAATTACGTCCTCAGTCCAGATTACGCTGCTCTCTGCTCATGTCCGCGCACATCGTGTGGTGTTATCGGAGCGTTTCCTGTGTCCGCCCTGTTCCCATGGAGACAAACGGCAGGAGAGGCTTCAGCAGACGCAGTTCTGTTGCTTCAGACCGTCCTCAAACGCACCTGCTTCACTTCTCACGCGTCTCTGTCTGTTTGTGTGTCTGTCTGTTTGTGTCTCTGTTTGTGTCTCTGTTTGTGTCTCTGTTTGTGTCTCTGTTTGAGTCTCTGTCTCTGAGTCTGTATTTGTGTCTCTGTGTGTGTCTTTGTGTCTCTGTTTGTGTCTCTGTTTGTGTCTCTGTGTGTGTCTTTGTGTCTCTGTTTGTGTCTCTGTTTGTGTCTCTGTGTGCCTCTGTGTGTGTCTTTGTGTCTCTCTGTTTGTGTCTCTGTTTCTCTGTCTCTGAGTCTCAGTATTTGTGTCTATGTGTCTCTCTTTGTGTCTCTGTTTGTGTTTCTGTTTGTTTGTTTCTGTGGAGCAACAGAAGTTCAGGTTTCGCTGTGTTCACTGACACAAGTGATAGTAATTAGTGGTACTGGTCACATGTTTTGGATCAGGCCTGAAACTGATGATTATTTCAGAACTCGACGAGTCAGTGATTATTTCTATTGAACACTGAGGACTTTTGAAATACATTCTCAACCAAATCAAAGTTGAAATATGACGACTGAAGGCTTCTACGTGGACAATATTGACAACTCGTGTGTGTGAACCATGAAAATCAGAAATAGTTCACGTTTTGTGTGTTTTAGAGGCTGTATCGTCCAGACACTAAAATACGACTAAGACCATTTTCTACTTTCAACGGGTCACGATTGGTTGCAGTATCACACAATTACTTCAGCACTATTACAATATACTGGAGCCTATACTGAAAGAGTGATAACGACATAGACCCTGTTCCATTACGCCAACAAGACGAAATTATTGTTATAAAGTTCTCCAGTTTTTCTAATTTGGACTTAGTTTGGTGGATAAAACCTGTGGTAAACATTTATCGTGGATTTACTTCTGTTAAGTTGCAGTTTGTGAAGAAAGTTTGAAAAAGAAGAGTTTAAAATGACAGGAAGTAGAGCGGCGTTGTAAAACAGGATCCCTCTGTGATGTCATCAATGTGCGACACTTAACCGACACAGCTTTCTGACAGTTTAAACCATCGTTCGACAAAATAAAGGTGTTATTGTGTGTCAAATCATAACTGTCGTGGATTTTGGCTCTTGTTTACACTCTGGTTGCTTGGTAACAGTTGTGGAATTACCTCTACCGGTGTTATATTTGCTGCTCATGTCCAACCAGGAAGTACAATTATAAACTTTTACAAAAATGCTCAAACTGGGGACAAACGGGCAAACATGTTTAGTGAAATCTGAAATGTAATTGTGTTTAATACGTTTGAGTGTCGCATAGACTTTAAACACTTTTAGAATCCTAATCCTTGGACTCTGACAGTAGTGACGTCTCTCTTTGCACTGATGCAGAGGAATTCTGTCTGGTGCGTCTTCGTTGAGGTTTGATTTCCTCCAGAGGCGAATCGCAGCGAGGGGAGGGGTCCCAAGCATGCAAAATGGCGACTTGACCTTTGACCGCAATGCTGTTTTCGATGGACAAAACCGCAGCAACTGGCATTTCCAAAGGCCGTTTTGTTTTTCTCTTGTCGTATTGCACCGTGACTGTTGGATGTTTCTGCATGAACATGTCTTTAGGGCTGTGGTTGACTGAAGACTTTCCCTGTGCGTCAATTAATGGACTAAAAGGGGGCGCGGCGCTGGGAAAAGCTCTCTAACGGATTTCGTGTCCATACAGAGAAGTATAGACACGAAAAAGAAGTGCTAGTAAACGGCATCTTCAGTAAAAAGTCTGGTCGCCGAAAACACCATCATCGACCGATTAACCGACGAAAGAACCACAGCGCTAATGTTTTGAACTTTCAAAAGTCGTTTTTCCTCATTTTCCCGTTGATTCCTGTTAGTATTTTATTAGTATTAGTATTATTAGTATTATTTATAAGACCGCAGAGTGTTGAGACCGAGACAGGACCAAGACCGCAGAGTGTTGAGACCAAGACAGGACCAAGACCGTTGAGTGTTGAGACCGAGACAGGACCAAGACCGCAGAGTGTTGAGACCGAGACAGGACCAAGACCGTTGAGTGTTGAGACCGAGACAGGACCAAGACCGCAGAGTGTTGAGACCGAGACAAGACCAAGACTGTTGAGTGTTGAGACCAAGACTGCAGAGTTGAGACCGAGACAGGACCAAGACTGTTGAGTGTTGAGACCAAGACAGGACCAAGACCGTTGAGTGTTGAGACCGAGACAGGACCAAGACCGTTGAGTGTTGCGTTGAGTGTTGAGACCGAGACAGGACCAAGACCGTTGAGTGTTGAGACCGAGACAGACCAGAGTGTTGAGACCGAGACAGGACCAAGACCGTTGAGTGTTGAGACCGTTGTTCTGATTGAGCTTTTGCCTTGTTGTGTTATTTGTCTAGACTTTTGTCGTCTTGTTGTGATCTTGTGAAGTTGTATGAGGTTAACAGAAGCTAAGCTAATGCTAAATGGAAGCTCATCAATACATCACAAATGTATATTCTACTTGTCTCATTTAGATTTGACAACACTGCGGAAAAAAGAAACGGTTTTGATCGCGTTACAGTCCGTTTATTCTCCATTGAACGGCTAAATAGAACTTATTAAAAGTGCTGGTTCTGATTAATCGCTGCAGCCCAAACGAACACAGTCTTTGCGCGTGTGTGGCCCGCGCTCTGGCCCGAACGTGTCCTGGAGTGTTATTTTGACAGTTGCTTCAGATGGAGCTGGTGCAGTTTGGTTCAGAGCAGCTGTTTGCAGACGCAGGACGATGACAGACAAACGCAACAGAAACTAAAGAGCTCCTCTGAGATGTATGTGGCTCAAAATGGCTCTTATGTTGTTATAATGTTGTTGCTAAGCCAAAGAGGTGATTTCAATCTCTCACAAGAGCAGTTGTTTTGGAGGGCTTTATTATTATTCATGTATTTTTAATCATTGGAGGACTTTTCAAAATGTGTTGACTTTACCAACAAGAGGTTAAAAAAAAAAAAAAATCAACAATGAAACAATATTTGAACTTTTTACCAACTTATTGCATCACATTTTGAATCTCGCTCCAGTTCTGGAAGTACGTCAAATTCCCATGTTTTTCCCATTGACATAAAAATGTGTTGTTTTTTTTTTTATATATATATATATATATAAATAAAATAAAAACATAACTGAAAATATTTTATTTTATTTTATTTTATTTTATTTATTATTATTATTATTATTATAATTTTTCACAACGACAAAAAAAAAAGAAAAGTAACACGACCCGAGAGCAAGACAAAATAAATAAATCAGAATAATACAAATAATTTTAAAAAATGATAATAATGGCACAGCATGAGAAAACATAAATAAAGTTACGGCACAACCGGTCCAACACACACGGCCCATCTCGCCCAAAGTTGATCAGATCTGTCCATTTTCAAATTTAGCCTGAAGGGTCTAATGTGAGTCCAGTCGTTGGTCGTTGGCGAGTTCCGGCTTTTATAAAAATCAAACCTTAAAAGACTTATTATGTCGTTATTTGTCGTTCCTGTTGTTTGTTATTAACTTTTGCTTTGGCGTCTCGTGTTTTAGAACGTTGCATATTGACACAAACTGCCTCAATCCTCAGAGCCGCTCGCGAACCTCTTTTTTTAGCCTTTTATTAAGACTGAGAAGCCCCGGAGGTCCGTCACTCTCCCTCACAAAGGAAAAGTCGGTCAGAGAGGTGCAAAAATAACTCGTCGGACGACCTCGCGAGTTCGAACGACAAAAGCTCCTCCGTCAACAAAAGGGGCCGCGGCGGAAAACGGGGTCGACCGAGCAAGGCGAGCGAGGGGGGGGAAACCGTCGGAAGGAGCCGCGAATCACCGGCGTGAAAGTGGAACGTTCTGCATCGGGCGAGCGGCAAACGGTGGCTCCATTCGAGCGGTAAAAGGTGAAGAAGAGGAAACGCGTTTGTTTCTGGACAGAGCGGATGAATAGAGAAACTTAATCTGGACCACACCTTTTTAGGTTTTGGGCGTGTTTTTTGTTTAGTTTTTTTCGGAGCTGAGGTTAAATAGCGAGACGAGTAAATGAGTGACGCAGAGACATGTCGTGGTGTTAGTTATCAAAAGTATCAGATGAACTATACTTAAACTAATGCTGAACGCCTACTAATTTGACCTATTAATGCAGACATAAAGAAAGTGCCATGATTTTGTGTTGAAAATAAGTCTTATTGTCTAAAAAGATTGCCTTTGCGCTATTGAGATCTGTCTAATGTCTGTCTAACACTTCCGACAATAAAACATGACAATTTGATTTAGTTTTAAGTGTTATATTTTTGAATTCTTTTGGAACTTCAAGGACAAAATTCACAAAAATTTCGAAAATGCGCTTTGCCGTTTCGGAACAATAATATGTTCTTAATTGTCAATAACCTTTTTAAGATGATATTATGTGGTGAAATCATTGCTTTTAAAATATTTCTTTTTTTTTTTGGTTTGAAAATCATAAATGGAAACAATTCCCGCAATTAACTTACAAAATGTGTGAATTTAATCAAACAATTCATCCCTAAGTGGAATTTTTTTCCAGAAAAAAAAAAATAAAATAAATAAAACCGAATAAAAATCCAGTTTATAGTTTAATTATCAAACTATTTAAAAGAACATTTAACGTAAAAAGATTAAAAGCCATTGGAGGTAATTTGTGGTTTTTTTGTCCTCAGTAATTTGAATGACCTTATAATTAAACTAAACTCACACAAACAAATGATAGCTTTATTTTTGTCGTGAATGTCAAAACTCAATATTGCTCTGTAAAAATCTTCCCCAAAATTAAACCATATATTTCCTGTGATCAGTTAGTCTTTACACCTCGGGCCGTGTTACTATAATTAAGTGCGTTTTACCCTGTGTCTGGCCCACAACAACCACACATTCTGCTCATATTTTACCCCCGTTTTGTCTCGTGGACGACTATTGAAGGCTCGTATCCCGTTTCAGAAACCAGAACTCGGCCTTTCTGCCTAAAAAGTGCACTTTGTGTGGTTCAGGACTCGTGTTACGGCTCGTTTCCTAAGCCCCCATTTCAAAGGTTTATGTTCAGTGTAATGTAGAGCTTTAAGAACACGTCATAGTCAGAATAACCAGGAAATGGATTCGTTTTGGTTTTTTTGGAAAAGGTTTTATGGCTGTTTTTTCATTATTTTGTCAGAACGTCGTACCTCTGAGCAGCTATTATCGTTTGGTCGATTACGGCGCAGAAGTTGGTGAAAGTTGTTCTGCGTAACGTTTAGATGTTATTGATTTGCACGGAATGTTCCACGGTATCGCATTAAACGTATCTATCGACCATTGGTTTCATCACAGTTGTTTTTTATCACGCAGAAATACCATGGACATTGTTCCCTCGTCAAAAACATACCTGGAGTGGTGTTTAGCTTCATTCACGCTTGTTTAATCCTGTTTTCTCCCCTGTGAGCCTCAGAAAACACTCTGTTTCAAATTCCCCAGATTTGTGACGTCAACGGTCGGTCTCCCGTGCTGTTTCTAAGCACGTAAATCATCTCCAGACTCCTTCTGGCGCATTTCTGCCTCAAATCTCACTCATTACCACTAGCTTTTGTTTATTTCCTCATGGTAATTCCCTCTGCTGCCAGTAGATGGAGCGCTAACACAAATCCTGATGAACCATGTGCGCTTTTCATTCATGGAGACAGTTTGAAAGGTGGTCATCAGGACATTGCTTATAAAATCAAGACCTTCTGACATCCATCTAGAAGTCATTTTCAATCTAAAGGACGACCAGCTCCTCCCATTATACTGTTTCTCCTACATGTCAGTTTTATATTATTATTCCCATATTTTTTTTATCAATAATTCCATAAAATGGCTTTCGTTGTATATTAAATGAACAAAAACAAGACTTGTAAACTGGGCCATCTTTCTTCCTCCTGAACACTTTTACTGACAGACGATTGGCTGAGCTCGACTTGATTAACGAACCCCCGAGCTCGTCATTGTCAGTAGACGCGTCACATGACCAGCCGGCCGCTCCAGTGTGTGTAAACGTGTCCAACCTCTGCCCATTGTCGTCCTCTCCTCAGCACAGAAAGCACAGATTGTTTTCCCGTCTCATATTTGTGTCGTTAGTGTTTCCTCGGGACGACGCTCGGTTCTGTGAGTCAGAGTCTGTGGTTCTGAAGAGCATTTGTCTGACGGAGACGACTGTTAAGGTTCAGCGCGAGGCCACGAGCGTTTGTCTGTTGAGGTTCAGCGCGAGGCCACGAGCGTTTATCTGTTGAGGTTCAGAGTGAGGCCACTGAGTGTTCGTCTGTTGAGGTTCAGAGCGAGGCACCGAGTGTTCGTCTGTTGAGGTTCAGAGCGAGGCCACCGAGTGCTCGTCTGTTGAGGTTCAGAGCGAGGCCACGAGTGTTCGTCTGTTGAGGTTCAGAGCGAGGCCACCGAGTGCTCGTCTGTTGAGGTTCAGAGCGAGGCCACCGAGTGTTCGTCTGTTGAGGTTCAGAGCGAGGCCACTGAGTGCTCGTTGTTGAGGTTCAGAGCGAGGCCACCGAGTGTTCGTCTGTTGAGGTTCAGAGCGAGGCACCGAGGTGCTCGTCTGTTGAGGTTCAGAGCGAGGCCACCGAGGGTTCGTCTGTTGAGGTTCAGGCATGAGGCCACCGAGGTTCGTCTGTTGAGGTTCAGAGTGAGGCCACTGAGTGCTCGTCTGTTGAGGTTCAGAGCGAGGCCACGAGTGCTCGTCTGTTGAGGTTCAGAGCGAGCCACCGAGGGTTCGTCTGTTGAGGTTCAGCATGAGGCCACTGAGCGTTCATCTGTTGAGGTTCAGAGTGAGGCCACTGAGTGCTCGTCTGTTGAGGTTCAGAGCGAGGCCACCGAGTGCTCGTCTGTTGAGGTTCAGAGCGAGGCCACCGAGTGCTCGTCTGTTGAGGTTCAGAGCGAGGCCACTGAGTGCTCGTCTGTTGAGGTTCAGAGCGAGGCCACCGGAGGTTCGTCTGTTGAGGTTCAGCATGAGGCCACTGAGCGTTTATCTGTTGAGGTTCAGCATGGAGCCACTGAGCGTTCATCTGTTGAGGTTCAGTGTGAGGCCACCGAGCGTTCGTCTGTTGAGGTTCAGAGTGAGGCCATGAGCGTTCATCTGTTTGAGGTTCAGTGTGAGGCCACTGAGCGTTCATCTGTTGAGGTTCAGTGTGAGGCCACTGAGCGTTCGTCTGTTGAGGTTCAGAGCGGAGGCCACCGAGGCTTCGTCTGTTGAGGTTCAGAGCGAGGCCACTGAGCGTTCATCTGTTGAGGTTCAGTGTGAGGGCACCGAGCGCTCGTCTGTTGAGGTTCAGAGCGAGGCCACCGAGCGTTCGTCTGTTGAGGGTCAGTGTGAGGCCACCAAGCGCTCGTTTGTTGAGGTTCAAAGCGAGGCCACTGAGCGTTCGTCTGTTGAGGTTCAGTGTGAGGCCACCGAGCGCTCGTCTGTTGAGGTTCAGAGCGAGGCCACCGAGCGTTCGTCTGTTGAGGTTCAGCGTGAGACCACCGAGCGGTCGTCTGTTGAGGTTCAGAGCGAGGCCACCGAGCGTTTGTCTGTTGAGGTTCAGAGCGAGGCCACCGAGGGTTCGTCTGTTGAGGTTCAGCGTGAGTCATTGCAGCCCTAATATCGACGTAAACATGGTGAAATTGGCCTGAGGTTCTTCTAACACACTGAGCTAACACACAGAGCTAACACAGGGAGCTAACACAGGGAGCTAACACACAAGTCAAACTATTATTTATGTTGCGCATTGAGACATTTTGAATAAATTATTAACTAAATAACAGTCAAAATCTGGTGACGGTTTCTTTGTTATAAAAACTCTGTGTGTTAACTCTGTGTGTTAGCTCTGTGTGTTAACTCTGTGTGTTAGCTCTGTGTGTTAACTCAGTGTTAGCTCTTTGTTAGCTCAGTGTGTTATCTCAGTGTGTTAGCTCTGTCTTAGCTCAGTGTGTTAGCCCTGTCTTAGCTCAGTGTGTTAGCCCTGTCTTAGCTTAGTGTGTTAGCGCAGTGTTAGCTCAGTGCTAGCTCCGTGTGTTAGCTCCGTGTGTTAGCTCTGTCTTAGCTCAGTGTGTTAGCTCTGTCTTAGCTCAGTGTGTTAGCTCAGTGCTAGCTTCGTGTGTTAGCTCTGTCTTAGCTCGGTGTGTTTGCTCTGTCTTAGCTCAGTGTGTTAGCGCAGTGTTAGCTCAGTGCTAGCTCCGTGTGTTAGCTCCGTGTGTTTTAGCTTCGTGCGTTAGACTAGCTAAATCAGTCTAAAATGATTAAATACTATAAGATCAGGCAGTGAACACATTACAAATACTTGACCAAAGGACCAAAGTGTATTTGGGTCACTCACACTAAAGTGTACAGAAGTGTTACATAAAGGTCCAAATTTAAAACCATCAGAAAGTTGCACCTCTTGGCATCATAAAAATACCTTAAAGTAGATAAATAGATAAATTATACATTTTCCCCATTGACACACACAGCACACTTACCTTGGACGTAACATAGTTTACTTCGTCGGACACAAAACTTTTAAAACAGATTTCTCCCTCGCTGAGCGTCTGTCAGACGGCTGAGCGCTCTGCACATGTGCGAGTGGCCGATTTGCGTCGGGCAGCGCCGCAAAAGTAAGATGTTGGTTTTCCCCACGCGGTAAACAATGTCGTTTTGTCGTAAACAACTCGTAAAAGGACCTGAAAAGAGATCGAAATTGAGATCGCGTTTTGACGTAGCATGGCGATTAGCATGACGTAAGCAAACGTAAACTGGTACTGATTGGATGTAACTAATACCGGACACTTCCTGGTTACTCCCACAAGACTTCTTTTGAGGACAATTTCAAAAATACGAGTGGAAACATTTTGAAATACATTTGGGGCATGAATCCAGAAGTATTTCCCCTTCTTCTCATCACTAGTGGGTTCTTCGTTTGGATTAAACTCTTCTTTTACAAGTCGTTGAAGTTGAGAGTTCCATCATAAAACAAAACTAGACCAAAATTCAAGTCCTGTCCGGGGTGGGCATCATTTTTTGGGATTTGGGGTTTGGTTAATGCTGCTTATATATTATGTATAATATACTTTGTCATTTTTGCTTGTGGAATTGTTTTCATGATGTCCTAATTAAAGACAATGGCAAGTGTTCACTTTAGTGTGGAGTGACCCATTTATAAAAGGACGTGTTTGTGTCTCAATGCTAACGCTAATGCTACTGTTGGGCATAATTTTTTATCTTTTTAATTCACAAATTAAAATAAACAAAAATAACAATCAGAAAGTATTTTCTTTAAAATGTTATTGGTAGTTTATTTTACATATTAATAATTTAGCATTAGCGGTGAGAAACGATTAGCGTAGCCAGCTGCTGCTGCACACCGCCCACGGCCCACAGTTCAGTTTGCTCCGTGTCGCGGCCCGTTGAACTCTGCTCATCCTTTTGCGTCTCAAACAGTGAAAGGGCCCGAGCCACGCCCCCGTCTTTATCGCCGCGGCTCCGGTGACAGCGCCACATCCATCACGCTCTGATCCCACGCTCCCATTGGACGAGGGCAGCGCCAGGGCCCCCGTTTCCCCGGAGACGACGGCGGCGCGGAGGAGAACGTGAGACGAGGGAGAGGGCAAACAAGTTTAGGGGAAACAGAGTAATCCAATACGGACGCCATTATGTCCGGCTGAAGGAGGAGAGCGAGATGATTAGGTTTGGCAGAGTCTCGAGCCGGACAAACGCCGTAATGTATGTGAAGAGGAAGAAACGACGTCCCCCCGCGGAGGACTGAATCTGTGTTTGTGGACCCTTTGAATGCGACGTCGTATCGTTCGACCGCAAGATTAATCCCTAAAATGCAATTCGAATGGTCGCAATTGGCAACGATGAACAAATACGGCTGCATTTTTGTTTTGTTTTTATAAGTACGAACGACAACAACATGAGATCGTGTTCTGAATGAATCCCCTGCGTGTTCTTGTGATAGTTCAGCAGTTCATAATTCAGGCGTCTCTTAAACATGAACGTCTCCTGGATGTGTTCAAACAGAAATCTACTGTTAAAACGTGCTGTCAATTCTAAAAACGAATCGCAATCGTAATAATTGTCCGGAAAATGTTCTGACAAAATCAGCAATTTTATTTGATTTAACCTTTGTTTCACCAGAAAAGTTTTACTTGAGATGTAAAAATTAATACAAATTCCTTTTTTTTTTTTTACATAAAAAAAAAAAAAAAGTATAAAGAATAAACATTTAGAAAAAAAACACAATAAAACAGAACAGGACCAGAGGGAGACCAGTAGACAAAAGTCAGAACCAGCAGACATCCAACGAAAAAGAAAATAAATCAAATCAAATATTTTCATGCTTTTCATGTGATTTTCTTTTACAATCTGGTAGAAAAACTTTACACCTTTACAACTTCAAACCTCACATTTGTGCGGTCAGGTGCAAATCTTTGATCACAAGCCAACCAGTTTAAGCTCCTTCAGCTCCTTCCATGTTGTAAGCACAGATTTGACCCAGGGATTCATCTGCCAGTAAGGCCTGTACAGGAATCCCCGGCACAACATTACTCTCAATATTTTTCCATTGAGCTTCATATTCTGGGTCACACCGGCATCGGTCTGACCTGAAATAAAGTCGTTTTTCAGGCAAGGTAAACCCCAACCTCCTTTTTCTTTTGATAATTGTAGAGTTTTAAATCAGATTTGGGGTTTTCTTGCAATATAAATCTTCAGATTGTTTTATCCCACTCATCAAACATTCATTTTTATAGTTTCAATCCTGACTTAAGTATAGGATGAGGTTCCATTTTTCCAGATCTTTCTTTGTGGTGGAGGAAAGAGGAGTGTAGTTCTTTATGGAGTACCACACCCAAATGTTTATGGGATTCTATTTGCCATTTAAATGGGTAGATCTTTCTAAAGCTCAGAGGGTGTCGCCAGAATGAAATCATTTTAGTTTTTTGTAAATGTATCCAGACTTTGGACATGTTTATAAGCAAATGCATCACTTTGGGTGTGGACATTCTGGTTTGGGCAAATATAATAGAACATCATCTTCGTAACATATCAATTGCAACACCGTGAATTATTTTTGATTGTCTAATAAATTGGGCCAATGGTTCCAAAATATAAAGCAGAAAGGTGAGGGGACCAGGCACAGCCCTGTCTCGCCCCTCTTTCAGGAGTCAGTGGGTTTGTCAGACGACCTTTGAATTTAATTATTGATGTTGGACCATCGTAAAGAGCCCCGATATTTTACATAAATACAATTCCACTGAAGATCCATCATATCAGTTTCAAAATGTCAAACAATCTCACCCAGATGATTCATTTTCACAGTTCCTCCTTCAACTTCAGGTCATTTTGTGAAAGGTTCTATCAGGACCAGGACTATAAGGTCTTACATATAAAAGCCACTACAACGCCAGATTCCATGTATGTTAAAAGTGTCGTACAGTTTTGAGTCTTCGAAGCCGTGAGGGAGGGAAATGAGCTCTCTGCATTTGACCCATCCTTCAGTGAGCTTAAGAGGTGTCATTCTTCATTCGGAGCCGATCGATTCCTTTTAGATCTGTCTGACAAGTCGGTTCGACCATTTTCCGAAGGATTAACGTTAAAAAAGTGTTTGGGAAAGTGTTTGGTGCGAAACAAAGCAAAGAGTCACGGTCCAGTTCCCTCTGCTCTTGAAACCATGTTCTCCAAAACTTTGAGCGACTCGAGATTGAGTTTCAGTCTAAATGTCATTGATCACGGTGGGTTTGACGCTCCACAGCCGATCAGGAAAAGCGTGTGGTTCGGAGAGAGAGAGAGTTCAGACTTTGGAGGAGGAAATGTGATTGTCTTTTGTGTCTAACTGGCCGTGGTTGTTTATGATCACGGAACCAATACCGAAAATACTTTTGCTCGCATTTTGAAGGATAAATCCAATCAAAAATCGAGATCGATCAACAACGGCGCCCAGGCCTTTGAATACGGTCAAATCTAGTGTTGTCGCAGTATTAAAACATTCAAAACTCGATACGGAGGAACAAACTCAATTATCGATACCGATATCGATACCGACCTCGATACCGATCTCGATACCGATCTTGCTGCCGATCTCGATACCGATCTCGATACCGCACGAGTCATTACATTCTCAACATCAAATAATAATACTTTCTTTTATTAAACATTGTGGTCTTGTAATATCTAAAACTGTTCATGAAAGATCACATTTTGTCCTGTTAATGAAAAGTGATTTTTTTGGGGGTTAAAATTAGCATCTACTTTCGATACTAGTTTTATTATCGATTATTGTCTGATTCTCGATACTTTTGACAGCCCTCGTCACGACACTAACCTTTCAAACTCGATTTCGATACTAAGGCAAATACTCAATTCTCGATACTACAGTGATAATTGAAAATGCTATTGTTTACGTCAAGACGGAATAACAAACCCTGTGGAAAATCTGAACCAATCACATTTCGTCTTGTTCGTGTGATTTTATAAGTATCGTTTGCTCAACTATCTACTTTCGATACTAGTTCCAGTATCGACTCGTGTCTGATTCCCGATACTTGTGGCAGTCCTGGTCAAATCACGGCCTTACGTTTAGTGTTTTCCGTCGCTTCGTGTGGTTAAACTCCACTGAACGTCGCTTGTCTTTTGCCCTTTCAGACCGCTCCGCCTCGTTGCCCGCACTCCTTTTACCCATCAGCCCCCCGGCTCCTCCGGCCCCGCCTCCACGATAGAGTCCCTGCTCGGTAAAGTGGACCTGCTGGCCCTGCCCCTGGCTCTGTCCATCTCGTCCCTGTCGGAGCGGAAGGCCCAGGCGGGACAGGGGGCCCTGCGGGGGGGCGCAGGGGGGCTCCGACGCCCCGCTCCAAACACGCACACGTCATGGACAACGAGTCGCAGTACTCGGGTTACTCCTACAAGTCGTCCCACTCCAGGAGCTCGAGGAAACACAGGTGAATATGTATACTTTTCATTCTGTTTGTTTTATTGTTGTTTATGGTTTTAGGTTGTATTGATTATTCTTAGTTTATCTGCTAAACTGACCAGTATTTTAGTTTTTTTATGTTAATCATGTGCAGCACTTTGGGAACAGTCTTGTGTATAAAATGTGCTCTATAAATAAAGTAAAAACAGCGTCTGATCAGACTAGGGATGTCAAGATTATCAGGATAATCGATAATCGTCATTATTCAGGTCGCAATATAATCGTAAGAACTAAAAAATAATAATCCTGATCATTTTAGTCAATATTCAGTCCCAAAAAAATAGACATAAATGTAAAGAACTTTATTTTATCTGACTGTTTTTGTCCCTTTTCACTTTATGATGTCACAAACTTGAGGAACAGTGGCATGTCAGACCACGGCAATGAAAGAAAACATGGAATAATCGGGAATAATCGGTCTCACAATAATCGTAACGCTAACATGTGATATCGCATCCGTAGATCAGACCGTATACAGCGTTGGACCCGAAGTGCACTGACTAAAAAACAAAACATCAGACTCAGAAAAAAGAATCTTTTCATTCGTTTTATGGCGCGTTCACGTTTTGTGCGACACTTGAACCTCAACAGAGACATTTACACACACATTTTGGCACATTCCCGAGACGCTTTGTGAAAACATCATTTGAATATTGTTTGAGATAATGATGAAGAAGTCTCTCACTTCTTCATCCGGCTTGAAAATCTGACAAATGACCATGTTCAAGACGCCAATGAGAGGATTGTAAAAAAGCATAATCATTTTAGTTTTAGGCGTTTTGGGGATAATAGACCCTCATGGTTTAAAGGTCCATCTGAAGGTTCTCCCGTTTTTCTAATTCTGACTTAGTTTGGCGCTGTAGAACCTGCGGTAAATATTCATCACAGTTTTACTTCCGTTCAGTTGCAGTTTGTCAAGAAACTCTGAAAAATAAGAGTCTAAAATGACAGGAAGTAGAGCTGAATCCCTCTGTGATGTCATCAACGTGCGACGTGCCGTTGAAAACACAGAGACCGTTTACACGTACACACTTTTCTGACAGTTTACACCAGGGATATTCAACTCTATTTTCCCTCGGGCCAGATTTTCCCTCGGGCCAAGGCCTTTGGGCCCGAGGTGCACAACACGCCACTGTAACAACATTTTAGGTCGCACAAAATATCCCCAACTCTGTTTCAATAACTGCTAGATTATATTTTTGAGAGATATCAACATTACCCATCCAGAACTGAACCAGAATTAAACTAGGACTAGACTAGAACCAACCAGGTTTGACCCAGGACTAACCCAGAATCAAAACAGGTCTATATTGTAAATAAACAAGGACAAAACAAAGACCAAATCAGGTCTAAACTAGTGCTAACCCAGAATTAAGAAAGTAAACAAGATTTTAATGTTATTTTTTAATACCTGGATGATGGGTTGTGGGCCGGATTAAATTGCTTGGAGGGCCTGATTTGGCCCCCGGGCCTTATGTTGAATAGCCCTAGTTTAAACCATCGTTAGACAGAATAAAGGTGTTTTATGGTATTATTGTGTGTCAAATCATAACTGTTGTGTCATTTCTTTGGATATTGGCTCTTGTTTACTGTCTGGTTGCTAGGTAACAGCTGTGGAATTACCTCTACCGTTGTCATATTTGTGCTCATGTCCGACCAGGAAGTACAATTATAAAGCTTTACTGGGGACAAATGGGCCAAAGGTTTAAGTAAAGCCTGAAATGTGTTGTTTTCTGAAGTTGTGGTTCTTCTGTCAGGGACCGCAGGGACCGCCACCGCTCCAAAAGTCGAGATGGAAGCAGCCGAGGGGACAAGTCCGTGACCATCCACACTCCGGGAGAGCCTCTGCTGGACGAGACGGCCCGAGATGAGAGGGTGAGCCTTACGAACCTCTGCCGCCCGCCCCGAACGGCACAGGATCCTCGCAAATGTCAAACCACAATATTTATGTTTCAGAGGAGCCAAGGACGCAGACTCGCTCACGCAGGAATGTAGTGTCTGCTTTGTTTAGAGTGTTTGACCGCAGCGGCGTTTAGTTTAGACTGCTCACAGACGAGGTCAAAGTTTACAGAAGAAGCTCATCAGAACGGGCCGAAAACATGAACGTGCTTTACATGCGTCTGCTGCCGCTCATGAAGAGATCAATGTATTGTGCAAATGCCACAGTAACGGTTAGACAAGCAGACGTTTACTTGATTTGATTCGATTGGGGATGTCGGAAGTGTCATGCTCCCAGTTTAGTGTTTGTTTAGTGTGAGGAAAACGCTGTTTCGTCTGTAAATATACTCCACCTGGATGTCAGCTTCATTTGGTCAAATTCTGTAAAAATCCGATCAAATTTAGTAAAAAAAAAATCTCATCAAAGTTAGTTAAAAATGTCATCAAATTTAGTTAAAAATCTCATCAAAGTTAGAAGAAATTCAGTAAAAATCTCATCAAATTAAAAATCTCATCAAATTTAGTTAAAGATCTCATCACATTTTGTAAATATATCAAATTCAGTTAAAAAAAACAAAAACATCAAATTTAGTTAAAAAATCTTATCAAAGCTAGTAAAAATTCAGGAAAAAATGTTTTAATCAAATTGAGTAAAAATATCATCAAATTCAATTTAAAAAAATCATCAAATTTAGTACAAATATCATCAAATTCAATTAAAAAAAATAATCAAATTTAGTACAAATCATCAAATTCAGTTTTAAGAAAATGAAATTCAGTAAACAATATCATCAAATTTTGTAAAAAAAAAAACAAAAAACATCATATTTAGTAAAAAAAACAAAACATAATCAAATTTAGAAAAATCTCATCAAATTTCGTAAAAATATAATTAATTCATTACAAACTGATTAATGGAAAGAATAGATTGATTGATTGATTGATTGATATTTAAATTAGATTTTGACTTATTTTTGTCTTGATTTTATCTTTTCATTTAAGTAACCTTGCTTTTATAATTGCATCTATATTTTGATTGCATGCGCCTGTTTTGTATGGAGCATGCTGCAGAAAATTACAGTTAATCCTAAATCCTAAATATATTCAAGTATCAAAATCCCGATGGATGCTCCGAAAAACAGGAGAATATTTGACCTTTTTCTGAACAGTTTTAGAATTAGTTTGAGCTTTATCCGAACCACATGGAAACACAAACAAAATACTGTTATTTTGTGCAGAAAATTACAGTCTAATGTCTAAAATAATAGCACTTTTTTATCATTATTGTGGAATCAAAGTCGGTTTCACTAAAACACTGTCTTCAATTCAAAAAATAGATTAAAATTTACATCTTGACTTCATCTCACGACCTGGACTTTGGGAACCACTGCTGCAGCGTCATAAATTTGAGTTTTTGAATAACACACAAAACAGAAGAAGAAAAACATGTACAAAAAAAGGATTGCAAAGGCACATTTAGTCCAAAATCTTCCAAACTTGATACTGGATCATTATAATACGTAAAAGATCTCCATGTGAGGTGCTGATCATCTTAAATCTACACTCTTGAATCCATTTGTGGGCCATATATTTAATATATCTGCTACAACTCTATTTCTATTCCCCCTCCCTCAGGACGACAACTGGGGCGAGACCACCACCGTCGTCACGTCCGAGCACAGCATCTCCAACGAGGACCTGACGCGCCTCTCCAAAGACCTGGAGGAAACGGCGCCGCTGCAGTGCAAGCGCTTCCTGGGGCCCGTGTTGGCCGGGCTCCTCAGCTTCTTCGCCCTGCTCACGCCGCTGGCCTTCCTCATCCTGCCGCAGGTTTTGTGGCGGGACAGTCTGGACCCGTGCGGGACGCCGTGCGAAGGCCTCTACGTCTCGCTCGCCTTCAAACTCCTCGTCCTCCTCATATCGTCCTGGGCGCTGTTCCTCCGCCCACCCCGCGCCACGCTGCCCAGGTTTTTCGTCTTCCGGTGCCTCCTCATGGTGCTGGTGTGCCTGTTCGTGGCGTCGTACTGGCTGTTCTACGGCGTGCGGGTGCTGGGGCCGCGGGAGCGGGATTACCGGGGGATCGTGGAGTACGCGGCCTCGCTCGTGGACGCGCTGCTCTTCATCCAGTACCTGGCGCTGGTCCTGCTGGAAATCAGGCACCTGCAGCCGGCCTTCTGCGTCAAAGTCGTGAGGAGCAGCGACGGGGCCAGCAAGTTCTACAACGTGGGGCATCTCAGGTGAGGAAGACCTTCGATGCCACGTCTGAATCCGGCTCTGACAATTCGCCGCAACCCGAGAGCAAATTCTGAAATGAGAATACAGACTTCAACTACATTTAAATTACAGTTAAAATTGGTCCAAAGTCTGTCAAATTTGTCCATTTCCAAATTAAGTAATGTAATGTAATGTTGTGTCTAATGTCTGTATGTCAGTCCAGGGCATTCTAAAGGTATCCATTTATTGCGTCCATGGCAGGAGTTTTGAGGCCCGAGTACATAGTTCTTAAATCGAGTGGAGTGGCAAAAACAGTCTGCAGAGCATTTTTAATTTCAGTCCAATATTAGCATCTCCCTGTGAATATTGGGCACTTTGACATGGTGTTATGACGTGAACATGTGACACATTTTCCCAACAAAATTCCCTCCAAACATGTGACTTTGAGGTCCTCCACTGAGACGTACAAACACTTTCCCACTCTTCATCTGTCAAAATAAGACTACCTTCTCTTTACCATTTTTTTTCAACATATTTTTGTCCAGATTAATAAAGCGTTGATATAATTTAGATATTATTCACCTTGAAAGTTCTGATTTATAAACCTTGATAAAACATTCAGAACGCTCTTCCAATGACCTCAAAACACGTCTCGGTAAAACGGGCCCTCGCAGTCGGTGTACACGTCCCCTGAAGCGCTTTGAGGGGCTCGTCAAGACCCTTAGATATTCAAGCGTTCGCTATCGGCGAACGGCAACAGTGAAAATACTAGTTCTGCTAAGTACACACAAGGTTTTTAATAAATCCTCTCCTGCGCCACAGTATCCAGAGAGCTGCCGTCTGGGTCCTGGACAGATACTACAGTGACTTCCCCATCTATAACCCGGCCTCGCACAACCTGCCCAAGTCCATCCTGAGCAAGAAGATGAGCGGCTTCAAGGTCTACTCCATCGACGGTAAGTGTGAGACGGCCCCCGCGCCGCTCCCGCTGGATTACGTCTACCGCCAGGCTCGAGCTGTGTCGTCATTTTACAGAAAACCCCACGAACAACTCCAGCGGTCAGTCCAGGGCCATGATCGCCGCGGCCGCTCGGAGGCGGGACAACTCCCACAACGAGTTCTACTACGAGGAGGCCGAGATCGAGCGAAGGGTCCGCAAGCGCAAGGCCAGGTCAGACGATGCGATTGTGTGTGTCACAAAACTGTTTGTTTGAGGGTTTTTTGTTTAGATGTGAAGTTTTGTTTGATGTTTCGCTCATTTCCGCTGATATTAAATGTCAAATATATTAAATTTGGTGATGCAGTATCGATATCGCAGGCTGCTGTGTCGATATATCGCCATGAGTCATTTTTGGTATAATTTCCTCCGCTCTTCCTGTTTCCAGGCTGGTGGTGGCGGTGGAAGAGGCTTTCACTCACATCCGGCGGCTCCAGGACGAAGAGGCCTCGTCCTCGCCCAAACATCCCAGAGAAGTGATGGACCCTCGAGAGGCGGCCCAGGCCATCTTCGCCCCGATGGCCCGGGCCATGCAGAAGTATCTGAGGACCACGAGGCAGCAGGCGTTCCACAGCATGGAGAGCATCCTCACACACCTGCAGTTCTGCATCACACACAACATGACGCCCAAGGTCAGGCCGGGGCTCCTTCAACACGCTTTATGGGAATATGTGTGTGTGTGAGTGTGTGGGGGTGTGTGTGGGTGTGTGTGTGTGAGTGTGAGTGTGTGAATGTGTGTGTGTGAATGTGTGTGTGTGTGTGTGTGAATGTGATGAGTGTGAGTGTGTGTGTGGGGGTGTGTGTGTGACTCTGTGTGTGTGTGTGAATGTGTTTGTGTGGTGTGTGTGTGTGTATGTGGCGTTGTTTTGTGTGTGTGAGGAGTGTGTTGTGTGTGTGGGTGCGTGTGTGTGTGTTTGTGTGAGTGTGTTGAGTGTGTGGAATGGTGGTGTGTGTGAATGTGTGTGTGTGTGTGTGTGTGTGTGTGAATGTGTGAGTGTGTGTGTGTTGTGTGAGTGAGTGTGTGAGTGAGTGTGTGAGTGAGTGTGTGTGTGAATGTGTGTGTGAGTGTGTGTGTGTGAGAGTGTGTTTGTGTGAGTGTGTGTGTGTGTGAGTGTCGTGTGTGAGTGTGGTGAGTGTGTGAGTGAGTGTGTGTGATGTGAATGTGTGTGTGAGTGTGTGTGTGTGTGTGAGAGTGTTTGTGAGTGTGTGTGTGTGAGTGTTGTGTGTGTGTGTGTGTGAGTGAGTGAGTGTGTGAGTGTGTGTGTGAATGTGTGTGTGAGTGTGTGTGTCGTGAGAGTGTGTTTGTGAGTGTGTGTGTGTGTGTGAGTGTGTGTGTTGTGAGTGTTTTGTGTGTGTGTGTGAGTGTGTGTGTGTGTGTGTGTGTGAGTTGAGTGAGTGTGTGTGATGTGTGTGTGAGTGTGTTTGTATGTGGTGATGTTTTGTGTGTGTGTGTGGTGTGTGTGTGTGATTTGTGTGTGTGTGTGAGTGTGTGTGTGTGAGTGTGTGAGTGTGTGAATGTGTGTGTGTGAATGTGTGTGTGTGTGTGTGTGTGTGTGTGTGTGTGTGAATGTGTGAGTGTGTGTGTGTGTGTGAGTGAGTGTGTGAGTGAGTGTGTGAGTGAGTGTGTGTGTGATGTGTGTGTGAGTGTGTGTGTGTGAGAGTGTGTTTGTGAGTGTGGTGTGTGTGTGAGTGTGTGTGTGTGTGATGTGTGTGTGAGTGTGTGTGTGTGTGTGTGTGTGAGTGTGAGTGTGTGTGTGAGTGTGTTTGTGAGTGTGTGTGTGTGTGTGAGTGTGTGTGGGTGTGTGAGTGAGTGTGTTGAGTGAGTGTTGTTGTGAATGTGTGTTGTGAGTGTGTGTGTGTGTGTGAGAGTGTTTGTGAGTGTGTGTGTGTGATGTGTGTGGTGTGAGTGAGTGAGTGAGTGAGTGTGTGTGTGTGTGTGTGAGTGTGTGTGTGAGTGTGTTGTGAGTGTGTGTGAGTGTGTTGTGTGTGTGTGATTGTGTAGTGTGTGCCTGGTGTGATGAGTGTGTGTGTGGTGTGTGTGAGGTTGTAGTGTGAGTGTGTGTGTGTAGTGTATCGTGAAGCCGCACTAGAGGATGGAGTGAGTGTGGTAGATGTGAAGTGTCGTGAGTGTTGTGTTGTGAGTGTGTTTGTGTGGTGTGTGTGTGTGGTTGTTTGATGTGTGAATGGTGTTGAGTGTGGGAGTGTGTAGAGGTGTGAGAGTGTTGTTGATGTGGTTGAGTGGTGTGTGGTGTGGATGTGTTTGTAGTGGAGTGGTGTGATTGTGTGTGTATGTGGTGTGAGTGTGGTAGTGAGTGTGTTGTATGTCTGTGGTGTGTGATGTGTGTGTGTTGTGTGTGTGTGTGTGTGTGTTGTGTGTGAGTGAGTGTTGTGGTGAGTGTGGTGTGTGGTGTGTGTGTGTGTGTGTGTGTGAGTGTGTTGTGTATGTGTGTGTGTGTGTGAGTGTGTTTGTGTGAGTTGTGTGTGTGTGTGTGTGTGAGTGTGTGTGTGTGTGAGTGTGTGTGTGTGTGTGAGTGTGTGCACGCGTGTGTTTGAGCGTGTGTTTGTGTGACTCATTGTTCGTGTGACACATTGCAGTCTTTTCGACATCCAAAAGGTGGCGCTGCATACCTTCTGAAAACACTTAAAGCTTCACCACAGCAGTTTTACCACACTGTTTGCTCTTCTAGCAAATGTTTCATTAAAAACATTCTTTACGATATATTTTGTATTAATTAAGGTACGAGTATAGTTTGGTTAAAGGGCAGAAATGTGTTGTGAAAAACTTAAATACAATCTAACCTCAACAATAATGAATTTTTAAATACTTTTTTATAATTTAATTTATGTTTTTGCTTTTTAGTGAGACAAACAAACAGTAACAATAATAATATAAAAAAATACACAAAAAGACCAACAAAAAAGACAACAACAAAAAAAGACCAAAAAAATAATAATAAATAAATTAAAAAACGTTAATTAATCTTAATGAACACCTCGCCCTGAGCAGACGGTCACACCGCTGTCATTACATTTCACTTCGTTTCCTGCAGCTGTCAAACATAGTTTCACAGATTTTTTTTTTTAGTGACAAGGCCATGGTCGCCATGGTTACTTTGTTTTCCAATGACTGAAAATGACTGTTGTGTCGCCCAGGCGTTCCTGGAGCGTTACCTGACGTCGGGCCCCACGCTGCAGTACCAGCAGCAGAGCGACAGGGGGCGCCAGTGGACCCTGGTGAGCGAGGAGCCCGTCACGTCGGCGCTGAGGCCGGGCCTGGTCTTCGCGCTGCGGCGCCTGGACTTCTCGCTGGTCGTCACGGTCACGCCCCTCCCCTTCCTGCGCCTGGGGGAGGAGTTTATCGACCCGAAATCGCACAAGTTCGTCATGCGGCTTCAGTCCGAGACCTCGGTTTGAAGGCGGCGGCCGCGCGGAGGAAGCGGGAAGTGAAACGGCGTCGCGCACTGCGAAAACAGAACTTCTGCATCGTCCAAAGTGGTTTAATTCTCAACATTTATCTTGATTTGAGTTGTTTTGACCAGTTTAACGTTATTTACGCAGTGGAACGACGACGCATCTATGAAAAGTTGGTCATAAAAAGGCAATACAAGTTTATTTTTTAGAGCACAATTTGAGCACAGGGAGTTACAGTAGCAGTCGTAAGCAGCAGGTTATAAAAGCATGAATGGCACGTTCCAGCTCAGAGCGGTGGAGATATGTCTTCACTTTACTGAGCAAGCGCGGCTCATAAAAGGCAGATCTAACAACTCGGATCATTTGCTGGTCAAACAACACCCACATTTCTGATGTCTCTGACCCACAAGTGGCAGAAGGAACTCATCGGCCCCAGACAAGTTTTAGCATTTGCCAGATCAACAAATGCCACAATTTCTGTCTTTGAATCATTTAACTTCAAAAAGTTGAGAGCCGTCCGTTCTCTTACACCCTCGAGACAGGGTTTTGGAACGATCTGGGCTTGGTGTTACGGGCAGAACAATGAAAAGAAATGTGTCTTTTAGAAATAGACCCCAGGGGCAGCATATACAGAGAAAACAGTAAAGGGCCTAAAATGGAACCCTGTGGAACTCCACAACTAAGTTGGGCCTGAACTATGAGGGCCGAATTGAACATTATTCTTTATGTTCTGTCAAAAGTTATGTTTAAAAGCAATTGTGGATTAGATGGAACTAAAGACTTTTTCTATTATTTCAAGTGCAATTTTCCGACTTCACTGACAGATATTTTAGCGTACAATAGAAGAAAAAATATAAAAGTGCAGATGGTTTTCATCAGAAATAAAATCCAAAATAAAAATCCACAAATTATAATTTTTGTGTGTGTAAAATTCCCCCAATTTCACCCAATTGCAGTTTTTATGTGCAGAAAAGGACAGGCCAAAAGCAGGAGTCGCATTATAATGAGGAAGCACCATTTGTCAGTACAAGTCAATGCGCAGCTCTAACTTTTGTCTTCAAATATCCACTTTTATCACAGTTGAAAAAAACAAAACAATTCAGTTTTAAAAAAAAATTCGATATGCGTTTTCAAATGTGATTAAAAAGTGATTTAAAATGTGATTAAGTAACACATAAAATGCGATTCTGGCTGTTCACACCGTCATGGAAAGATCTGATCCGGGTCTGTGATGTGTTTTTTTTTTTTTTATTAGTTCCTTTTGTTCATTTTTCATGATTTGTTTTGGTCAAAGGACTCGACACGACGATCACACAAATATTAAAACTGAAAAATATCACGAGAAACGATAATATTGAAACTATTTTATGTCACTGACTCAACACTCTAAATGTACAATAGTGTTCAAAAACATAATATGCAATAAATAAAAAAAAACAGAATTGAACACTTTGGTACATAGTTAGTATCTATAATTAGTTATAAAAGTTAATTATTCGACGTTATACAGCTCAAATGTTATCGTTCTACAGGCAGAAAAAAATTAAATTAAAAATCCAACAAATGCTAATAAAATGTACACAGTAAATATTGAGCCCTCAAAAATATTGCTTAACACACTATCCTACTTTTCTCTTTAAAAGTAATTTTGAACGGGGAAAATTTGTCCAATTTCAAAAACTCTTCCGCAATTTTACTACATTGTTTACAAACAACGTTCTCTTAGATTCCTTCTTTTCAGATGATATTTATTATGATATTTATTCTCTCTCTTTGGATGAATTTAGTCTACAGAAAGTGATGGATTTTCTTCTGTTTAACTGCAATCGACTGCTTACACTTGAAATAGTCCGTCGTCTTATGACGGCTTTACTTGTCAAAACGACTCAAATCTAGATGAATTTTCGGAGTTCAAGTCATTTCACCTGGTGTGGATTCCTTCTTTTCTACAATGTTTGACCACTTTCTAAACTTGCAGCCTCCAGCCAAGGACGGGAAATGAATGACTTAATTTTTGGAAAAGTATGGCTTGAATTTGGCCAGAAAATCCCTTTAAACGAAGCTGGAAGTGCATTTGTTTCACGCTACGGGGCCTTTTACGAGCGTTCTGCCATTCGAGACGTTATATACAAGAGAGTATAATGGACTTGGGACTCGGAACGACTCCAGTTTATCCTGTTTCGGTTGTTTTAACGCGCTGAAAATGTCAAACGACGAAGCGGTAAGTTGACGACGCTCCAACTTTGAACAATGAAACAAGGATCAAGACTGTGAACTCAAAATGGATGCCTTGACCTGAATTTATTTTTTTTGTTAAATGTGGTCTCATAACGATTTCACCGTGTCATGTTTGAAAACTGTTTTTGTAAAAGGTCTAAATAAAAGAAAAAATGTAGCAGGAATCGTTCCGAACAGACGAGGATGGTTTAAGTGCAGCGGTTCCAAAATGGAGGCCTCGTTTCTCCTCGCGTTTCGAAAGAGGAACTTTAAACTTTTAGCCTGTTTTTTCTCTGTAACCACTGGATGACTTTCACTGCGCTGAATCGACACGAGTCTGCTCCCACTGCAAAAAAAAATAACGCAACGAAAGAACCACTTCTGCAAAAAAAAAAAAAAAAAGCGGCACCATGTAACGGAGGCCTAGTTTATTTTTGGGGGGCAGTTTTATGGCAGGCGAGGAAAATTTGCAGCTTCCTTGTCGAAAACCAGTGAAAATGAAAGTTTATCCCAGTCATCCAGGATTTATCGCTCCATAGTGTGGTTTGAATTCAATATCTCATTTCAAATTTAGTTTTTACTCGCAGAATGTGGCTTTAGGTGAGTCAAATAAGCATCCATGTTGTCACAATTTACTACTTGACGGAGTAACCTTTCTTTGCCACCACATCTCTATATGTCACCCACATTTCTCTTTCCTTTTAAGAGTCACACGAATGTCACTCAATATCTGTGAATATTTCAGTTTTATGAAAAGAAACAAAAAAGCCCCCGTTTAAATCCCTGGATCATGTTTGTTGATCCGGACGCGTAAACCTCAAGTAAAGACGTGATCGAAGGACCTGATCGCCACAAACACAAGGCAGCTATGGCTAGTCCAGTGCGACGTTTCCCACTTTCTTATTTGTGCTTCTGACACACCCGAACGAGCCTTACTCATCAATAATGGACCTTTTCATTTTCGACGAATGTCATTGTGAGCCAAAAAAATATCACTGTAATAACTTTCTACTATTGTGTTTGTCATTTTTACGCAGCAGAATGGAAAATCTATGCATCTGTTAAAATGTCGTGAATTCACAATTGTAATCTTTATTTGAGTAGTTTCGGCCAATTGAATGTTTATTTATATAAACAGCCCGGGATATTTTTTGTAATATTATCTGCCACGGAGTAAAGAAATTGCTCTAATTAATAAAATAATAAAAATAATCCATGGACAGAAAATGTTGACGTTGAAAAATAAGATAAATAAATATGTAAATTATTTTCAAAAAAATGTCCTATAAAAATAGAAACGTATAAAAAACTACTCAAATCGAGATTAACGTTTGTAATTTATAACACGCGCGGATACTGTTTAACTACGCCTTACAATCCTAAGAAGCTTGTCATTATTATTGCACCGAAAATGACGCATTTCTCTCTCTTTTCGCATGCTTTGGACACTCTTTTTGAAATAAATAACTTTTCTATCATTACGGTGCCTAATTTATGCAACTTTCTGAATGTTTTTTTTTTTTTTTTAAGAATTGTCTTGTAAAAATGTAGATTGTTTGTATTTTTCTGATGTTTTTGATAATTTGATAACATTAGCAGCCTGTGTAGGGCGTTAGGCGTTTTGCATAATTAAACTTATGAAATGTACATCCACCTTTCGCTTGCGTTTTTGTGTCTCGCAGTTGCCCCGGGGCAGATTGATGAAGTGTGGCTGCCATTCTGCACCTTCTGTGTCACCGACCACAGAACGCACCGTGCAGGGATCGAACCTCCAGCCTTTTTCTAACAAACCCGCTTTTTTATTCGCGAGTCTGAAGCGATGTGACACACTCGTTGCTACTGCCATCTTGTGGACAAAAGCTGCATGCTCACTGTGGGCAGTACCAACAAAAAGTCAAAACAAATTATTCTTTCTCTTCTGTCACGTCCCCAAAGACCCCGTTTGTCCAGAAATGTGTCACTGTGGTCAGGAGGGACCAGTGGACTTACAGAGGTCACTCCAGACTAATGCTAATTAGTGCTAATGCTAGTATGCTAATGCTAGTTTACTCATTATTGCGCGGTTATGCTAATAAACGTTATTCTAAATTTTAACGAGCCTCATTTCCAACTGTCCGGGGGTCTTATTTCAGGATCAGACACGAAGCCCGCGCGCTTGACAGTTTCGGGGGCTTGTGGACGAGGGAAGAGCAGATGGGGGAGCGTCCGCAGTCGTGTTCAGGGCCTCCAAATGGTTGGAGACGAGCCGCGCGGTTACACAACACTTTGAACATCCACCACAGACGAGATTACAATCCGGAGCGGCGAGCAGTCTTCCTCGCTCGAGCTTGTGTAAGAGATGACGTGACGAGACAAGATCGAACCCGCCCCCCCCCACCGCCCCCTCACCGATTTTAATCTGCAGTTTCAATTTGGATCACGCTCCAAGATAAACACGATGTTTTTTTAGCCTCGGTACAGCAGCAGTTTGATCCGACTCTAATCCCACCGCAGTGACCACTTTTACCCGCGTGTGAAGACTGCAATTATTGAAGTAACGCGAGTTCTTTTACGTAAACGGAGTCAGAGCGCCAAAGAAATAGAAATAATATTAAAGGGCCGAGGCGGAAAAAAGTAAGGGTAATTTTAAATGGAAATCGCCCAAAAAAGAAAAGGGAAAAAAAGTGCACAAATGCTCATGGCAAGTGACCGAACCACGGCGAAAATGTGCCACACGCCACAAAAATAAGACAAAAAAAAACATGAAATGAGTTCAAAGTCGCTGAAACAAACGCTAACGAAACGAGACCCACGTAATTATCGCGCGGTTTCTTTTTTTCTTTTTTTTCTCGCCAAAACGAAGCGCAAATGAGTTTACGTTCATAAGCAGAAGCGCAAACCCTAAAAACGCACGAATCGTAACGGCGTCTGAGCGGTTAGCGCGTTCACCTCACGGCGAGGCGGCGCTTTCCTCCAAAGACCACTCATTATTATCTGTGTTGTGTGTGAGCTGGTGGGCCTGTTTCGATGGTTAAAGAAAGGTGAATAAGTAAATAAACAAAACTAAATCAAATATAGTCAGTTACATGTTGTCATAGCTCAAAAGAAGACAGCAGAACAAGCACCGCCAAATGTGCAGAAGCAGAACATTCACCACATGGTAGAGTTGTTATTCATCTGTGAAAGCAACTGGAAAGGTTGGATTCTGTGACGTTTCACTCATCTCTTTCCAGCACGAAAACTCAAAAAAGAAAAAAAGAAAAAAGAAAAGAGAGAGAAAGCGCTGCAGAGGAAGCGTGGCGTGGGATTGCGGCTCGGACAGAGAGCCCCCACAGACTTCCTGTTTCTTCAGAAGAGCTCGAGGCGTCGAAGTGTCGGCATCGTCCTGCAGTTTCTAAAGGTAAGGAGCCTTCAAATGTGGCTGCGCGCGGGCGCGGGCGCGGACGTTCTAACAGAAGACGAGCGCGTTGAAGAAAGAACGTCTGTATCATTGATCACAGATGAATTCGATGAATCATTTCTGTTTAAAAAAGGTGTGGGCGCGTGTTTTGAAGTTCGATAACGATATTTCAGCCGATATGACCTCGGACCAACAGAAATGTGTTCAAACGTGTCTTTGAACGCATTAATTACCGGGCGATTGTGAAAATGAACGACAAAATATCACGTTATACTTTTTTGTTTACAGTTTGCGACGTCCCTTTTTACCTTTTTTAACGTTACACAACGTCATCGTCCGCGTTTCCACGAGCCTCTTCTGCTGTTGCATTGCTGAAAATGTGCGTGGAAACGATAAAGTCCCATTGAGACGCACTGTAATGTTGGTTTTGATGTTATTAACGTGTGAATAATGACGGTTTTAAGCGTTTCACCGTTTGATTCTGTGACATTTTCAGCTTTAATTTAGGCCCGTAACGACTGTGCATGATTTATTCACTTGTTTGTAATTATTGTAGTAACTTTCACTTCCTTTGTTCTGAAAAGCACTTGATACGTAACGCTTTCATCTCAAAGTTGCACGTCTGAATGGAAAGTGTAACTGGACGGCGTTT